>KZ505675.1:292745-345165 GCA_002844005.1 Limosa lapponica baueri
TGCTGAAGTCAAGGTAGATGACATCTGCTGCTCTCCCCTCATCCAGCCATCTAGTTATAACATCATAGAAGGCTATCAGATTGGTCGAGCATGATTTACCCTTGGTAAACCCGTGTTGACCACTTTCAATAACTTCTTTAATGTGTTTGGAGATGACTTCCAGAACAAGTCGCTCCATTATTTTCCCAGGGACAGAGGTGAGACTAATTGGCCTGTAGTTCCCTGGGTTCTCCTTCTTGCCCTTTTTGTAGACTGGTGTGATATTTGCCTTCCTCCAGTCCTCAGGCAGTTCTCCTGTTCTCCAAGACCTCTCATAAATGATGGAGAGTGGCTCAGCAATAACATCTCCCAGCTCTCTCAGCACTCATGGGTGCATCCCATCAGGGCCCGTGGACTTGTAGATGTCTAGTTGGGCCAAGTGGTCTCTAACCCAATCCTCCCCAACAGAGGGAAAGTCTTCCTCTCTCCAGACCTTCCCCCTTGTCTCCAGGGTCTGGGATTCATGAGGGGCAGCTTTGGCAGTGAAGACCAAAGCAAAGTGACTTAAAAAGAGTAATTTTTACAGATCCTCACTATCAATGAAACACCTTAACCTCAGTGAGCTGTGTTCACAGTAGGATTTTGAAAATCTATATAAACTAAGTTAAAGAGAGAATTACCTAAATCATAATACAAACCAAACCTATCCTGCTAAAAAAAAAATAAAAAAAAAATAAAACAGCAGCAACTACCTTGTATCAAAATAAATGTAATTTAAAGTGTACTATGTTAAGAGCAGAGAGTAAGATCTCATGTATGGTGTACCAAAATCACAACAATAATCTCCATCGTGCTTTTTATTCTGGAAGCACAGAGAAGTCAATGAAAGTCATGAAAGTGTCAAAGCTAATTACTGATACCAGGAGAAGAAGAAAGATACTGAACAGCATTAACTGGAACTAATGCAGTCATCTACAGACGAAACACAGAATATGTAGTATTAAAAAAATTAAACATCTGCTGGACTACATTATGAAAAGTTGCAAAATTGAATCACATTACTTGGCTATACATAAGAAGGACCTTGATAGAAACATTTTTAGGTAAGATCATTTGTAAGAAATGCTCAGATGATTTTAAGTGAAATGATAATGGTGCCAGTTTAGCTAAATGTATCTCTTTCAAGACATTTTGCCTACAAATCCTGGCCATCACAAGATCATTTGCTAAGATACCTGCAAATAGCATATTCATAGCTTTAAAGCAAGCAAATGTAATGACAGTGGAGGTAACATAAGGATAATTATAATCCATTTCTGAAGGATAATTTATACTCCTTCATACAACACAAATTTTTAAGTGATATTTACAAAAAACCCCACCTTTTATATGTCTTTCACTTAAAAGAATGTCAGAAATTAAAAAAAAAGCCTCAAACACCAAGTACATTAGAAACTTTATCATGTTCTCTAGTTGTTCAAGAAATTAATTACCAAATTTTGATAAAATCTCTTGTTGTTCCTCTCGGGTGGAGAAAAGGATCTTGGGATTCAGTCCCTTTATATTCATGTTATCCCACGGTGGCTGTTCACAGCTAGGTCTGTCTCTTGGCTCCACCTCTACTTCCAGATTGACTTGAAATAAATCAGGATATTTTTCTTGTATGTCACAGGCATCCAGATCATACCTGCAAAGATGCATACAAGTAGATTCTTCATACTGATGGCTAACTAGATTAAATTCACTACAGTCCAAGACAAAACTTTAAAGCAGCTAGTATAAGGCTTAAAACATGCCCTATTTGTTTACTTTTTCCATATATTTTAAACACATGGTATTTTGGTACAGAAATTCTTTTGGTATCATGAACAAAACATTCAGTTTCCTTGAGATGAGAAAACAGAAGAATCTTATTGCAATCATAGTCATCTACTTCCTGCATGGAATATATTTCCTTCCCCGCCCCCCCCCCATTTGTTGGTTTGACTGGTTAAAGTGTTTCAAAAAAACCAAAACACCACCTTCTTCCCCTGTTCTACAAAAAGGTGTCAACATACTTGGCAAACTTCACTGTGGTGGCATTTCGGGGCACAAAACCTGTGTGGAACTGAATTTGAAACATCTTCATAGAAGCCATCTGTTAAAACAAGAAATACAGGGAAACTGCTTAAACCCACATTACCAATATTGCACAGTGTTCTGCCTTTAATATACTGCAAAGTATTTTCAGTATTACAATATTTTGAAGTGTTTGTTTTGCTACCATTTCAGTTTAATTCCACGTATACTTTACCTTGAGAGAATTAAATGCAGTTTAAGACAGAACATAAATAAATCTATTACTATAACCTCAAACAGACTATCAGAATCTATTAAATATTTCTAGACCCTATTCTAGAGGCTGAAACTGCAGGACCTTTATTATTTTTCTGAATAATCTACACTCAGAAAAACTCATTGTGCAATACACTGATCAAGAAATATATGTCATATATAAAAGAGTCCATTCAGAAGAGTTTTAAATGTAGCACATAGAATCATAGAATAGAATGATAGAATCATCTGGGTTGGAAGGGACCTTCAAGATCATCTAGTCCAACCATCAACCTAACTCTGTCAAAAAAACCATCACTAAACCATGTCCCCCAGCACCATGTCAACCCGTCTTTTGAACACCTTCAGGGATGGTGCCTCAACCACTTCCCTGGGCAGCCCATTCCAATGCTTGATAACCCTTTCAGTGTAAAAATTTTTCCTAATATCCAACCTGAACCTCCCTTGGCGCAACTTGAGGCCATTGCCTCTAGTCTTGGATCTAAAAGGATACTTCATAAGACATGCAAAGAGTTCTTTTTCCTGTGCAACTTCAAGTCAACCATTCATCCCAGAGGGAACTATACAGCTTTTCCAAACTGATTCACTATAACCATTCAACTTTCCCACCTCTTTCTTTTGCTGATGGGAGAAACTACTTTCCCATGCCTGGTCAGCATATGTGAGAGTCCAGAAAATGCTACTATAGACGATTCATGTAGCTCCTGGTCTTGCACAAATCCAAATTACAGAAAACTGATAAATCCATGATGTATCTTTTCCCTGGCTTTAGCTACAGCACATGTGGAATAGTCTTGCCAGTCCTTTACAACGCAAGTCATGCAGTAATAGTCCAGTAAATACGATATAATAAAACTGAATTATGAAAGCTTTCCTTATAAGTGAGCACTTATTGAATATCGTAACCAGAAGTCAAGTAACAGGCAAGGCATTGCCAGCAGGTTGAGGGAGGTGATCTTTCCCCTCTATCTAGCATTGGTGAGGCCACTGTATCCAGTGCTGGGCTCCTCAGTACAAGACACACGGGCACACTGGAGAGACCTCCTCTGATCCATCCATCCCTACACTGAACTACGTATAAAAACCTGAACGCCCTATTAAATCAGTTTTCTTAATCCCTTGCTATGCGAGAAATTTCCTAGAAGATAAACTAAATTCTCTCTCAGATTAACTGTGAGCAAGTGGGAGACAACCACAGTGCCCAGCTCTAGGCACTTAACAGCAATATTGAAATGCAGTGGTTCATCTCCTTAAGAGCTCTGCAGAGAGCTTCAGGGGGCAATTTAGAGTACATAAAATTAAGGGCACATTCAGTATTGCTCCATCAAAGGTCCAAACCAGAATCATCACAAACACTGTTGCTGTATCATGTGTTATAGCAGATGGATGAGAAAATTCTAATCTTTTCTGACCAGTGAATAAATGCCAGAGAAACCACATCAAAAAAACCTATATTATCAGTGAAACTAAGATTACACAAGGACTATAAACTAACTTTGGCTGAATTTTCCCCACTTGTATGCCTTCTTCACTGATGACCTTGAACCATACACTAGTTATTTTTGTACATTACAGAATCATTTCACTGAGCTTTCAGTTTTAGGATGATCTGGAAGATTTGGCCCATAGCACTATGGGAACATTAAGAAAGTCTGAAACCTCTGCTACATGACAAGATTTGATATTCACCTTCCTACACGCAAAATAGAAATCACATAGGGAAAATAAATTATTTCAGTAATAGTAGATATGTATGAATATGTTTGTTTCCCCCAAATGTATGGAAACTGTCTGCAGAACCTCTGGATCAATTTTCAGAATGCTCCAAGTTATCCTAAACTTTGCACTACCCCATTCCTATCTTTTACATGAATCTCCAAGTTTAATTTGGGTTACTCATCTGAAGAAAAAAAAACAATGCCTCTTTTTTAAATCTGAAGACAGGCTTTATTAGCAAGTTTTTTGTGATCTTGCAATACATTTGCATCCACAGTTGAATTAAAAAAGGAAACATGCATTCTCCCTAGGAGAACAAAGACCAGTAAGAAAAATCAGTTATAAAAACTCAACCTGGCTCTAGAAATAGGGTACAAAAGGGTACACAGGAATTTTTCCAGCTTGTTTTGTCCCTGGAATTCCACTTTTCTATTAAGTAGTATTTTCCCTTGCGTTCCAGTTCGCATGTACAGAATTAAGAAGTTCTGGCTTGTTGTGCAACTTAACAGGTAACAGTCACTGCCTCAAAAAACTGGCTAGAGGCTTTCCATGAAAATATAGTAACTATCACTACTGAAGTAATTTCCAGAAACACTTACCAAAGCGTCTACATGCAGAGCATTAAGAATGGACATACTTATTAGGCTAGAAAAGGCTGAATTCCCAAGTACATGAAAACCCCATATATTTCTTTGAACAAAGAATAGCAAATAAAGCTATGTACTTAATGAGAGCACAAATACAAGTATGATACAAAACTGCAACAAGAAAAAAGCAACTCCTCCATGTAGGCTGTTAAATTTATCATTACCTTGGCTTGTAGACGGCCTCCTAGTGTTGATCTGGCATGATAGATTACAATGAGAACATCTCCCTGGACTGTTATGCCTAGTGGAATTACTGCTTTCCCATCTTCAATTTTAAACTCCCTGAAGAAAAAAAAAAAAACAAACACAAAAACATAACAATATTTAATTTCATTTTTTTTAAATAGTGTATTAGTTTGGTTTCTGCAAGGTCTTATGTTTAGTTTGGTTTCTGCAAGGTCTTTAATAGAAAGCCATGAAAATCTGCTTAAAACTCTTATTATGGAGAAAGAATTCACTCTAAATAATTAAAACTCAAAAGCTGCTCTAAGAAGAACAAGATTAACAGTTACCTAGAGCAGAGCAACAGACATATTTAGACCCACAGTTCTCAAATCAAATATGGGAGAAACATGTCTTCAAGGAGCTGCTGGGAAATGCAAGAGAGACAATATTAAGAAGAAAGCTGTTCCAAAGAAAGATGCAGAGAGAACTATAGCTGAGCTGCTGTGGTATGTTAGGACTCCCACTGAGAGACAGCAGAAGAGAAAAAGAGAGGGAAATGTTATTATAATACCCCACAGCTGTCTCTGTTCCTGCTCTCTTCAAATTCACTAAACTCCTTATGGGGCTTGGATTTATAAGAAAGCTAGAAAGACTTAGGTATTCTCTCATCTTTCCTCTGTCTGTGACTATCCACACCTAGTACTGCTGGTATCATTTGCAATTCCTGTGCTGCATTGCAACAGCAGACACCACAGCTGTACAGGGGCTGATAAGCACTCCCCTCACAGCTGCTGTGCCTGGGGGATCCTTAATGTTTCCATGATTTGGACACGATGTTCAGTTCAGTACCCGTACACCAGGGATCAATCTCCATAGTTCGTACCACCTGGAGTGAAAGGAAGGAGGGTCTTGCTCACCTCCGCTTCCCAGTGCCCACTGTGCCACCCCACCGTCAGCCCCACTTTCTGCAGAAACAGATCCAAGCTGCTATTATAACCACATTTCTCTTTCAAGATCAGCTAAAGGGGACAGAGGAGCAGCTCCATATGTTAAAGTAGCTTTTTGCTCAACTGGCACATGCAAAACCATGCCTTCTCCTCACAGTAAAGACTTCATATTTAAGTTAGTCTAGAAAAACATGACACGTCATTTCAGAGCAAGTCATAACCTGTACTTACTTCATTTTGTCATACTCCTGGGAGGTAGTGGTTACTCTCTCATCTCCCACATAAACTTCACAAAAAGGCCTGCAGCCATTACGCTGCTTACTGAAAAGAGGAACTGGAGTCATGATGATTGATCTGACAAGGATGGGCTTGCTGTGAGGAATAATGGGTTCTTCAGCCATCATGTCACACATGTATTCAATGTATCTGCCAAAACCAGAAGGTACTCATTTAGCCAGAGAACTCTAAAAATGGGTGAACACACAGGTGAGTTACTTCGGTTCATATCCCCCCACTGTGCAGTGACAAAGGTAACAGTAAAATACTGGGGACACTTAACAGCTCTTCCAGCAACCAGGATTTCACAAAAGTAAAATGAAATAGAAACATGGAGAAATATTTATGATCACTAGCTAGCCTCTCAACTTAAGGACAGCGACAATGTCTATACAAAAGCCCAGTGGCTGCATCACAACAGAAAAATACATTGCCCAGAAAACTGAATACAGCACTGCATATAAAGTCATCTGCACCCATATCCCATCTTCCAGGCAACTTGAGACATTGCCTTAGCTCTGTAGCTTTACAAATATTCCCTTGTAAAGCAAACTAGCCATCGTTTCCAGAGGCCAAACTAGGCTTCAAACTAGGAGAACTGTTTTGTGTCTTAACGTAATGGATCCAAGTTGCACAGCAGCTCTGAAGCTAGTAGCTCAAAGCTTCCTAAAGGCTTCACATTTAGCCTCATTAATATAAATTATCTTGTAGAGGAACCATTACACACACATCAAAGCAAATCTACCATTTATACATAACTAATCCTTACTTCTCACCTTTCTAAATCTAACTGGTTTTGTAGGAAACACCCTTACTAGCAGTGTCAGTTGCTACTGAGACTCTATTGGTGAAAGATTTATCAAATTAAATCCAATGATTAGTTTAAAACAATTGTCAAAGTATATGAAAGTCACCTCTGCATGCACTCTGTTAAAAAGCAGCAGGCATTCTTACCTAAACAGGAAAGGTTGACAGAAAGCATTATTGGTCTTTCCACAGAACTTGCAATGCTCTCACAGAGTGTTGTAATAAACTAGTAAACATGGAGTAAGTCTTAACACACATGGAAGAGGATTGTATACTTGAGAGCATTCAAAAGCACTGCATAACCTTGTTTTCATTCCTAATATTTCTTCACTACAGGTCATACTTGACTCACTTTTAATAAAAACATCATGAGTAACTTAAAGGCTCACAAATTCAGAATGACTTCTTCTAATTATGATACATCCATTTTTCCAAGTATTTCCAATTATGATACATCTGTTTTTCCAAGCATTCTAAAAGTATTCTGCTGTTCAAACATAGATCCTATTGAAATAGTTTTTCTTCCCAAGAAGAATCTTGTAGAAACAGTAGCATATTCACAACTGTATAACTACTTGCTTCAACAATACCCCACAGACTAATACCATACCTTTTATGAGAAGGCCAAATGCCAGGAGGACAGCGTTTCATACTGAACATATAAACTGCAGCTTCAGCAGTAGTGAAGAGACGACAGAAACACAGAAAAGAACAAACTACAACAGCAGATGCCGCTCTTCCATCCTACAAAAAAAAAAAAAAATTAATTGTAACTTTGCTACTAAACCTAGCAGACCAAAGTTACTGAAAAACATGCTATCTCCTTATTTAATGCAATGAAACCCAAGGTCTAGTGCAATCATTAGATTTGAAGTATCTGAACGAAATGTTTTCATTTGGTTTTCACACAATACAAAAGAAATTACATTTGTCTGCCTCCTCAAATGTGAATAATTGCTTTAGCTTAACCCTACTTGAAATTTTCAGTTTATTACCTTATTCCTCGCTGCTACCTGAAACACCAGTTCAGTGCTACTACTGGCTGATAACCATGGATTTGTGCTACAAAACAAGTCCTAAGATTCAGAAGAGCTAAGCCATGCTAAACTCTTTAGTCTTCTGACTAAAACTGCGTAAGATTAATAGCTTGCCCTGAAACTAAGACAAGGAAATTAAAACACTGAACCTCTTTCTGCAGGGACCACAGCTACACACATCCCAGATTCATCCCTACCTTATAATAGGCTGAGGATTCAGAAGAGGTAATGGTTGGCAGAACAGGACCTCTCAAGTTTTTCTGCTAACAACTCGGAACAAATTTTTTTTGTAGTCATTTGTGGAAGTGGGGAAGGAGGAGAGGTTTTTCCTCAACTTGTTTTAACAGGCATTTCTTCCAAAGCTAGGTGTCTTTTCTAAGCATTACTTAGACCAATGAGAAGAAGGTCTGTGAGCACCATAAAAGCCAGATCTTTAAAGAGCAGTTCAGCAAATCAGTATTAT
Source organism: Limosa lapponica baueri (assembly GCA_002844005.1). Taxonomy (NCBI): domain Eukaryota; kingdom Metazoa; phylum Chordata; class Aves; order Charadriiformes; family Scolopacidae; genus Limosa; species Limosa lapponica. Next base: position 301,117 of record KZ505675.1, read on the forward strand.
TGCTGCTGGTGTAACTATCAAGGCCAATGATTTCCAGAAGTTACTGAACTAAACTAGTCTATGATTCTATGGGCTGGATCCTGCCTTTTAGTTAAATTTCAAACTGATGGGAAAAAAAAAACCATGGCCCCTAGCCCAGATGCCTACACTCAGGGCAAAACATTAATGATTACAAGGGCAGAATGAAACAACATTGATTAGCATGACAAGCAGTGACTTATGTACATTTGCATCACAAAGTCACTTCCAAATTAAAGCACCACACCAAGGGGAGAAAAATCATTGTACAAAAAGGTGAGCAAGCAAGTCACAGCAAACCCTTTGCAACTGTGGCATAAAGTCAGAGGACAACTTTACAAGGCTTTAAAGACTACTTTACAACCAGAAATACAGCATCCAAAATAAAGAACATCTCACTCATTACTGAGCAAATCTGATAACAGAACTTTGCATTTCAGAAAGAAGCTTGATAAATTGCAGAATGGGAGCAAAAGAAACACTCCAATCCAGAGATGAAACAGTAAGAATTTCAATTTTTCCCTATATGTTTTTACAAGGATGATGAATCTTGGCTACAAAAATAAACAATCCTCAGGCATAAAAAAGTCACTAAGGCAGCAATAAAAAACAACGATTGGAAAAAGCTAGGTTTTGAGCATGTTTGTCCCAAAGACTCAAAAAGCTAGAGGAGTTTTGTGTCTGAACTATTCTAAAAAGAAATAACCTTTATAAAATTAAACTTAACTTCTCTTAGCGTGCCTATAATTATCTTAACTTGTTTCATTTAAACGCATGTCAAATACAGCTATATGAAGGAACACTTAATCACACTGAAAGAGCTGCAGTTGCAAGTCTCTTTGACATTAAGTTCCACCAAGATGATCTTGTACTCACACCTTCTTAAAGCTGTCCAAGTTTTCAAGGATGACCATCACAGCATGGCCCCAAATAATTACACAGAGAAAAGTGGTTACTGCAGGTATCTAGGAGTTACTTCAGCCTCTGGCATGTGAGCTACGGTCTTGTGATATCAACAGAATGGGATGCCAGTTAAAAGCAGATCTCAGTCATTGCCAGTCCAGAAAGACTCAACTGTAGCTAAAGCGGGGAGCTGCCATTTAAACCTTGTTTTCAATGGCTTGTTCTAAACTGGGTCACTCAAATTACAGTGTAAAAATTTAACTATTCACTCCATTATTGCAAACCTCTACAGTAAAGATCAAAAGACCAGGAAGCCCTACCTAGTTCTGAATACTGGCCACCTAGGGGCAATTTCACCTTCACAAGAAGCAATTTTCATGTTTTGTTATCTAAGAAAGTTTATTAGTCTAAAACATTCTATCTCTACCAGACAAAGAATTCTTTTCAACCTCATTTCCTAACTTTTATATCTACAAAAATTTCCAACCAGATGAATCCAAGACCATATTGCAGCTGTCATTCATTTCTAGTATTTCTGGTGTATGCTCTTGGCATCACATCTAACACAGCGATATATATATGCAAGTTTCCCTTACACCTGAGGAAAAGGAAATAAGAACCATTTCAAGGGAAAGATGTTACAAAAAATGCTCCTATCATGTGATCATTTCTCAGCATCATGTGATACTGAGATACCGTAAGTATCACTTTAATATACAACTAGATTCCTAACCTCACAGCAGCCACAAAAATCCCATTGGTTTTCTGGAGCTGGCATTAAGTGATCCTGCAAAACTCTGTTTAAGGAAGTGCACTTTGCCAGATTAAAAAAAAAAATAAAAATCATCTTTTAAGACTCTGATAGTGATATTCCATTATAGACTACTATACCATATCACAGGACTGTTTTTGAATGCTTTCCAGCAGCATCATATGCATTGTAACAACTGTTGTGTTTCTCTTTTTACTGTGCAGGAAAATAAGAATTTAAAATGTCTCATGCAATTCTCTTACACAAACAGAACAGTAACCTCATGTTTTCAAAGCTTGAACATAGTAATTATTCTTTAAATTTGTTCCCCCCCTCCCTCCCCCAGGCCATGTTTGACACAAGGTTGCTCTGTATCACGAGTTTTCCTGCCATAGCAATCTGCTGCCAGCAAAAGCAAGTTCCACCACCAGTCGCATAGTCAGTTTCTGCAATTCTGCTGATAGAGAATACATTCTAAATGGACAGTGGGAAATGCAGTGTACATCCAGCTGTCACTCCAAAAACAAGAACAAAAAAATAATGCAAACACTGAAATAGTAGGGCAGATTCTTTCTCCGAAAGGCTATTTTGCTTTAATCCCCCCTGTATACTGCCTTCTACGTTACATCCAAGTTAGAGAGGGCTACATTACCCAAATAATTTGCCTAACTAATTGTAACTAATACTAAGGAGAAAATTTATGCAAGTAATTTTCGTAAAGACATAGAAGGATGGAATTGCCCCCAGGCCTCAGAGTAAAGAAAGCTAGTAACATTCACAAACTGAGTAGATACTAGCATCCATATTCAAAATTGAAAGCTGAGTTGAGCAAAGCACTTCAGATTTAAACCAGTTTCTTACAAGGCAGTGCACAATGCAAACGTTTTTCTGGTCCTGTTTCAGCCATAAATGCATGTTCTTGCATATACTATAGAGATTCTGAAGATTTGGTGCTCGTCTTGCTGGCCAGCCACATTCAGAAACCTGCAACATGAGAGATGGCAGAGATGAGAAACAAGATTACATAGTCACATACATTTGCATAGCAAAGGATGTGTATATACAAGACAATTCTACATTTTAATGCCACCTTCAGGTAGAAATTAAGCAAGACACTCAAGAAAAGTAGTCTTACAGTGTAAGCACCACTTTATAGGACAAAGCACAATAAAACTCTGCCTGTCTATAGCCTGCTGCACTAGAAGTATCAGCAAGTCAGAACTATCAATACTATGTGAAATTTTCTTAGAGCAAGGAATAAAGTAAAACAGCTTTCAGCTTGATTTGTGCACATATTCTTAAGCAAAAAAAAAAAAAAACAAACCAGAAAAACTTGCTTTGCTTTTACATTTGTTCTTCGTTCAACGAGCCTCAACATTTAAGTAATATTCCTTCTGCAATTAGTGCTACAATACACTACCACTATAAAATACCAAGTCTATACTCTTAAAATCAGCTATCCAGTAAGAATGCAGTGTGTGAAAACTTGCAACATGTAAAGAACAGATGTTCTGCCAGAACCAAGGAAACAACTTACAAAGCAAGTTTTTTCTATTTCTTTTTAGCCAGGACCACAATTGCTGAATGCGGAAGACCAAGTTTTGCTATCAGCAACATGTTTTCTTACCCAGATAAAAGAGTGCAAGGGTTATTTGGAGATTAATTACCTGAACTGCGTATCACAAAAAATTCTCAATGAGATTGTTTCTTTCAGACTTTTTTCTTGACCTTGCCACAAAAACAATCTCACACACAAAGTCTCCTACAGCTTTTCACTGTATTCCAGTATTTTAATTTAAAAACACAGGGCAGTTTCAGAAAGTGTCACTGTGCAAGAGATTTAAATTTAATGTTCTTTTGTTAGCAAAAGCTTACGCAAAGTCACCACTGAATGAATAAAAGCAAAGGCAAGCAGTCCTTTATATTCCTGTTCACCATGGGATTCAATGTGGGCTTCAGTACATCCCAAACATTACAGTAGTAGTGAAAGCATTACAGCTACAAATCAGAAAACAAGGTGTATTCAAAAAAAGCAAGAACTGGATTTTTTTTCTGATTCACTCTTTACTTTCTGCTCAAACACTAGTTTTGTTACAAGAAGTGTATCGTACAACATTACCTTCTTTTCCTTTGGCTATGTTTTAAGATCAAAATATTCTGATCTTTAGCAGAATGATAGAGAGTGCACAACCTTTGAGCAATCTATTCCAAGTAGGACTCAAAACTAGCAGAGAAGACTTCAGAACTACCAGTAACTTTAAGCAAGGTTAAAGAAATCTATAAAAATTCCATACAGATAGCACACAGCAAGAAAGCAAGAATATATAATTTCATAAATACCTACTAAGCAAAGTGTCAGAATTAAGAATTTCAGAAGCTGTTCTCATCTGATCAAGTTTAAGGCTTGACATAATCATCTTTTGCAGGCACTGAAGAAAAACTAAAGTTCCTTAGATTCCTACCTGGCTGCTCTCACCCAGCACTGAATAATGGAGTTAAGTCTCTGTTAGTATTGCTCATTGTGCAGCTGGATTTCAAAGATGGACAGGGAAATTTTCCCCAATAGATCTAAAGAGTTTGTTTTCCAAGTAAAATAGCTGCCTTATTTTATTTTTTTAAACAGAAAACAATGTTTTGTAGAAACTTCCTAAATACTCTCAGCCAATAAAGTGGGCAAGAACCTACAATATTAGCGTCTACTATTACTTCCCAGCAAAACAAAGATGGTAAGACAAAATGAATATCAAAAAGATAAATGTAGACCAGAAGAGTTCCAGATCACTGGTTGATTTAGCTCTGCTCGTATTACCATTCACAGTACCAACACATCAGGAATATCAGTGTATAGGCATTTCAGGCTTGCATAACCAAAGAAACACACCCAGAGGAAATAATTTGCCAGTCACAGAATTTATCATTCCCCAAATTGAGGTTGACAGCTTTGTAAGGTGAGGAATAAATCAGTTCAGTATATTAGCCACAGTGGGCTTTCCAGCAACCTTGTGCTAAAAAGCATTGCCGAAGATTTTGTGTTGAGGTACCTGCTGAGGTTCCCTGCATGATTAAGCTTTGCCTTCCATGTTGAACAGCCTCTGCCTAAATCTCATATGAACCACACGCAGATAAAGAAGTTGATTGCCTCTACCAGGCAGTAATCATTTTTCAGGTGTGACAATACTTCGTCTTGTCCAGAAGTTTATAAAGAAGGAAGTGACAAGCACTAGACAGAGTACATTAAACATACCTCAGTCTAAGTGAACTTGGATAACTGAAGTAATGCTAAGAGTGGCTCAGCAGGCTAAGGCCCAAAAAGGGTTTCCTGTAACAAATATTGCTTCTAGACTCTCCTGTAGGCAGTCAGTTTTATGGGGAAGGGGCATGATCACTACAGACTGAGGTGAGGTTTAATGTGGCCAGCGCTAGACAACTCACAACTAGTAACAAGTCTCCACTGTTCAGCTACTTACAGGACAGCTGAAGTGAATTTAGGAGCTGAAGTCCAGTATCACAGCACCTAACAAGCTGTCCTCACTACCTGTTTACTTAAGTAGGCAAATATCTTCATTCTAGTATCAGAGAAACAGACAGAAAGGCTAGCAGGGCTCAGCTAAGCTATACCAGTATTTCAGGCAGTAGCACCAAATAGTCAGCTAGGGCTGAGCCATATGGGAGTCAAACAGTATGTAGCAGGACAAGGAGAAAGTCAAGTAAATAGGTTGTGCAAATCAGACGACAAAGGAGTACTACCTTTGATAAAGGATGTATGTACATTCTCTCTGAATGTAGGAGAGATTGAAATTTTAGTAAGTTTTAATCATGTTAAGTATTCTCCATTTAAATCCGAAACACGTAAGGTACCTGTACATGTTTTCAAAGATACCATCTGCCTCAAACACAGACTTTAGTCAGTAAGATTAAATATTAGTCTTTAATCTGTTAAGTTTGGATTGAAAGCAAAGATAAGCAGAATATAGGTTACGGTTTGATCTTCTGTATTTACTTATTCTTTTATCATCTTTTTGATTATGCAACCTATTTTAATATATTTCACAATAAAAAACTGAAGGTATAATCAAGACATTGTGCTGGAAGACCTTTTACAGAAATGCACAAAAATTATACACACCCTATTATGGAATCTTGAAGGTCTGTATGTTCTTGGAGAGAGATTGTACACAGCATAGTGGCCAGGATGTTTAGAGTCCAGACATAATCGCACATCTTCTATGTTATTTTTGATGGCAGATTCTACACCTTCAGCTGGAAAGGACATCACTGAAGACAGAACAACAAACACCAGTGAAGTATTCACTTTTTTCACATACTAAGAACAATCAGAAATTATTCTTAAGACAGACATAACTATCATACCAGCAATTCTGGAAGTGATGTATGATATATCCAAGTCTCCTTTTGCATAACTGAAACAGAACACACAGGAGTTAATACTGGGAAATAAAACCATTTAAGCTGTAAATTTTAAACCCAGTCTCTCAGGGTACACCCACCACCATGAATAATGTTTCATTTCTTCCATCTGAGGCTTGTTACCTCACACTTCAAGGTTTTCAGAATAAACGTCTTAGTTGAACAGTTACTTATTTACATCAGTTGCAACGGAAGTATCTCTGGGGATTTTGCACAGACATCTTCAATGTTTAACTCATTCTTCTAGCCCCTGCTCTTAGCAAGAAACGTTTATTGTCAGTAACAGTTTGAAAGCCTAGTAAGGATGCCTTAACATCTTTAACAGAGGACATCATAATGCTTAAAAAGACAACCATTTGTTGAAATTTTACATTTTAAATGATGTAACTCTGGCATGTTACCACCTGGCTGCGATGGACACACTGCCCAATTTCTGGATTTCTTATGAATAGAAGGTACCTTTCTCATTTGAATCATTCCTCCAAAAATTCCCTTTCAAAACTCCCATAGTAAGCAAAGCATTAACCATTTACTCATCTCTTTCTCATATAGTTGTGCACAGTTTTAAAGAGCAGTCTTTTTGAAAAATAATCTCCCAGTGATTTTTTTTTTTTAATTTAGGTCCATTCCCTTCATCTCTCCCTAATCACCCACATTATGCCAAAAATCTACTATTTTAAGACCACTTATTTTTTTTGCTTCTAGGGTATCTGCTGTGTAGCAGGACAAAAAAAGACTGAAGAGCCCCAGTGCAGGCCAACATCCTTGAGTACAATCATGTAAGTCTGCACTCCCAATTGGCAAAATAAGAACAAGCCTCACCTAGAGAATTTGGTTTAGACATCCCTAACTTAAGCCATCAGCATATTATCTCCAGCATATCAAAGTGTCATCACAAGATTATGATGCATGTTTAAGGAATGCAGAGGCACTATCAAAGCAAAACTTTTATATCACTACAAAGTTTGAAGACACTGCTTGAAAGAGCAGGCCTAGGATACTGCACTCAAATTTTGAAATGTCAAGAGAGAAAATTATACTCCGATTCCCTACTGCTTGCTAGTAAACGTGAAGGAGGCTGGAGGGATTAATTAAAAGATTACTGAATTACAAGGACTGGGAGAAGGATAAGGCAAGAACAACTGTTCTGAAAGCAAGGACATTAAACAGTATTTATCAGTGTTCTAACAATGATAATGACCCACGGTCTCAAGAGAAATTGAACTGACCACAAGGAATTTGAGAGTCCCACTAAACAAAGCACTAAAAAACAGCCTTGAAAAAATCGTGCATAAGGAGGTAGACAAAATGGCCAAATAAACACTATATCAAAATTACCTGCACCTTTGGAAGGACATAACTTCATCATGTAGCTCAAGTAGTAACAGTGTTGCAGCCAAATTAAGGCAGAAATTTACATTCAGAATTTACATTTCTTACTGAGATTAGTGATAAGCATAGCCCTTTATATGATTGAGAAGTGTCAAATGTTATTTGTTGCTTAAACACACCACCTTCAAGTATGAAAACATGCAGATCATTCTAATGATACTGACTTTAATATGAAGAACCACCTAACACAATAGCCTGAGAACAAAGAACCATTATCTCTTCAGTGCTGTAACACTGAGGTTAAGCAGCAACTTGAAAAAAAGCACAGAACTGTTAAGAGCAAAAAATCAAACCGTCTTCCCACCCATTCCCTTGGGAACACTTTAAGATATTAACTAGCAACATCACTCAATTCAGCTTTGCTTTTTACATTTGTCTAAATTAAAATGCAACATTATTAGCAGCATGGATCTCGCCACACACACATTGCTGAAGAAGGGGAACTTGGTATGTCAATAATAGAGCACAGCCAAGTCAAGCTTGCTGGTTTGCAGTAAAAAAAAAATCTGTATGCCTGTTACAATTGAAAAAAGCTTCAGAATATTTGTGTGGTCTTAATTAAAATGTAGCTGCTTAACCACAAAATCAACACAAGCCTCCTACAACATGTGACCTTGTCCTTTAATCACTATTCCTTGAACTTCATTCTGGAGATTTCAGAGCTATTTCAGTAGTAAGATATGAACGTGAGGTTCTCTGTTTTCAGTGGAGTGTTTCATGTCAGACTGGTAACTGAGATTGTTTTAAATGGGAAGAAGGTGAAAAAAATGCATATTCTTCACACTGGTAAGCATTCCTACACATTTCAAGATATAACCCTGTAATTAAAAATCAGGAATAAGGTCTTTCCTTTCATGTTAACTGCAGAAATTTCATTTACATAGCAATGTTGCTGGCAGGTGATAAGAGTAAAAGAACATGCAAACAAATCAAGAGACTGCACGGAGGGTTTCTGGCTTGTGACCGATATGGAAAATTCAGTGTGCTTTTTAAGGGTCTAATCAAGCTAAACAGGAAAGTATGTTATGACACCAATATTTAGTCACTTTTCTGATGATACCAGGCTACTTCAAGGCCTTTCAGTTAGAAGTCTAGTGGGAAATATAGCAAGTAAGATATGAATTCTCATTTTTCAATCTTGCCAGAGAACAGCTGCACTTAAAGACAATAACTAATATTAAACAAAAGATCCTTCCAGCAAATTAAGTTAAAAACAATTACAGTAAAATTAACAATTAAATTCACAAAATAAACAAATTAGCATATAGCACAAAATCCTACAACAGTGCATAGTAACCCGTTATTACTAACAGCTGAAGATGGGAAAGAATAAAGAATGACAGACTAACCAGCACAGCTACAATGTGAACATAAAACATTATCTCCAGTTAAATAATGCTCTTACACTAAGCAATCTTCCCCCCAGACACCTCTACACTCATAAGAGTAGAAAAATATCTATTCATTAACTGAATACCACCATCTTTGCAGTTTATTTTTTAAAAGCCAGGAAGAAATGCAGCACTGAAATTCACATCAACCTGTTCCCAGTTGGTTTTGCTTCATAAAACTGAATTCATCATTCAACTACCTAGTGCAACAAAATGATTCATAATAAAACATTAATGCAGCATCAAACCAGATACAAAATTACCTTACAACAAAGAAAGCTAGTGATGAAAGGCAGCTAACTGTTCACTAGATTACTAGATCATAATCTCTTCACTGAAAGAGACTGTTCTGACAAAGCAAAACAAATTGATCATAAGTTCTGCATGCTGTTTTCAATACCAGTGAAGACTGGATACTTAAAACATTTATATATGCCTTTTGGGAGTGCACCTGCAACCTGTATGGATACAGACCTCAGTAAACATTACAGCTGGTCAAGGGCACAGCAGCATCACAAGTGAGAGATGGACAAGCTGAACGGAGGTACATTGAGGCCACACAGCTGCAGACTGAGTTACCAGGCTTACACGGGTACTTCTCCTGCAACAAAGTTCCCTTCTATGCAGGTGCTGCTCTGCCATATCAGGCCCCTTCACAGAGCACTCGGAATCTGTTCTAAGTGCGCATGCACCCTAGTACTTCCTTCTGGGTCAGTTTTTATCAACAGAGGGCTGAACTTGTGTTGCTCTGTGTTCTCTCTCATGTAGCCATAAACTGTTCCTGCCTGACCTGAATCTGCAATGGAGACTGTGTCACCAGCAAGTGAGATGTCCTGGGGGACAATGAAGATGGCCCTCACTCTCCTGTTCCTAGTAGCCTGTGAGATGTGTTTTAGTTTTCAGACTTAATCACAAGAAACCAAAATTTGAATTAAGATGAAGGCTGCTATGGAAGAGAAGAAAACAAATTAACTTTTTTTTAGCAACTACAAAACACTAATTCTTCCACTGTAGTTCAGATTCAGTGAGAAAGAAGTCTGTCTGCAGATAAAGGAAACAACTCAACAATTCAGAAAAGCAATGGTAAGTAGGAAGGAGAGAGCCTACCTAATGAGATGACAGACTCCAACATGAGGATTGCTTAAATTGAGCAGCATTGCATCAAATAGCTCTGAACAAAGCCCTATAAAGGCATGATGTAACATTTTGCTTAAGAATGACACGATGTGAGCTGTTTTAATTTCCAGCCCCTCACGACTCCCAAAGGAAAAATTCTACACCCTCTCAACTGAGCAAGCCAGAATTCGAACTACTCAGGCTATCTGTCAGAGCCCTGGTCATGCCCCGTGTTGGGCACCAATAAATCTGTTGTGGTTTGGGCTAGGCTGGCCACCAAAGGAACAACAAATGGTCTCTTTAATTTCTCTCTCTTCAGAGGAGAGACAATGAGAGGAAGAGAAAACTTATGGGTTGAAAAAGAAACTGAACTACTTTAATGAAATATTAATAATATAATAAGAAAATGAAAATATAGTAATATTAACAAGAAAATTACAAAATATATACAATATATACACAACCAGTATTGAACTCCCAGGATGATGATCATATCACCAGCAGGCAATGGGAAAGACCCACATGGACTCAGCAATGGATGGGAACGGGATTCGGATCTGGAGTCAGGAACACACAGATCGGGATCAAAGGCACATGAACAGACAGAGTCCTCCTCAGACTCCAACCATTGAAGAAAGAGGCTGATCCCTTAGATCCCTCAGCTTTTATACTGAGCATGGGGCAGATGGGACAGAATACCCTGTTGATCAGGTTTGGGTCACTTGTCCTGTCTGCTCCTCCCCGCGGGTGCAACCTCTCTACACTTTTCCATCTCTGACCCCCAACAGGGCATATAACAAAGTTAGCTGGCCTTGGTTGTTACAGCAATATGTATAAGCAAGAGCCCCTCTGCATACCATTCCTTGGCATTCACTATAAGCATTAGGCATTATCACTCCGGAAGCAGACACTATCTGAAGAATATGCCATTAGCTTCAGAGTTAGAAGAGACTTAACTGAAAAATAAAATTACCGAAAACAAAATTGGTTCTGTTTTACTGTAAACCAGGATAGGGACGAGAAAAATGCATGACAAGGAAGAGACATTTCAGTTTGTCCAGAATGTCTGCTTCTCATATTGACTGAAGAGTTTTGGAAAGGCAGTCAAGTATCCAACAGTAGAAGAGGTACTCTCACATCCCTGATGGTATCAGCTATAGCCACAACCTAAGTTTGTAAAGGCAGAGAATGACCATGACAGAAACCGATATGCCCTATAGTGGATGCAAACAAAGAATTAACACTTCAGCTTCGTTAAAGCATAAATGTTTTAAGAATGTATAAGCCCAATGGTGGGACTCTCAGAAGAACAGGGAATGTTAAAAGCTAAAGAAGCTGAGACTACCTTAGGTCCAGCATAACTAAGTATTGCTCACAGTAATTCATGTTTTGCCATTTCAGTGAACTGTTAAATACAGTTAAGGTTCAGAATACACATGACAGACTTATCAAGGAATGAAAATTACAGAACTAAGGGCCACTAAAGAATATTGGCAAGTTATAGGTGGAAAGAGCTTCTCTTTCAGTATTGGTTAAATACAATCTGGAAAGTCAGTACTAAAATAACTGATTCTCACTAGCGTAATTAGGCACTGGGCGCATTCTGTCCCTTCCTTTCACACCCCAACCCAATGATCAAATTCACTTAGATAACACAAGAAAACAAAAAGGCAGTTGTATGAAGACAGAGGATCCCCCCAAGAAACAAGATTTGTTTACATTAGAGTAAAGCATGAACAAAAGTCTGACAGTCTCACATGCTCTGTCAACAGAGGGGATGTGCATGAGTCACCTAAATATAAACCCTTATTCAATCAGCCTGGTCCAAAACACCTGTGAGAGACTGAGCTCCTCATGATGAACCTTGGGACTTAACACTGTTTGACAATCATCTGTCAATTCACCAGGGCCCATTGAAGTGCTGGTGCCCCCGTTAGCTGGAGAAGGCCTGTGGCTTGTTGACCTAGTTTGGATATTACAATACTCCCACCCATTAAGAGCTACACACCAAAACCAGGTTGAACAATGACATTCACAAGCTACTCAATTCTAGTAAATACCCACATGTGACTTTCTGTAATTAATACAAACTAAGATGTAAAAGTAATGAGCTTTTCTGACTAATAAGTTCCACAAGACATGTACTTGCATTCCTGATAGAGGCTCAAACACTACCACAAAGTAAATAGTCATGCCAGATAAGGTTTGCAGCAGTTTAGTGGATTCCACAACAGTACCTTATGTTCCACATAAATTTAAGGCCATGCAGGACTCAAGAGCCTCAAGTTCCATCTCAACCATACTTTCCCATTTTTGTCAAAAAAGGGATTTTAACTGAAGTGCCAAGCGTACAGTTGAGCCACAGAATACTAAATAGCAAATGAGAAGTATCCTAACGACTCTAAGAATAGGACAGATGCAAGACTTATTTTGGGCACCCACCATAATCTAAACAACTAATTGTAGGGTAGAACATGTGAACTGAACAGTCTTCTCAGACACCAAGTACTCACTGTTCTATACTTCAGAAGCTGCTAGTTGAGCTCTGCAGATGCAGCTGTATGTACAGTTACTGGTTTATTCCTTGCACGCTACGCTTACTATGGAACCAAAGCAAATCACACAAAGCAATAAGCCACACACAGCTGTAAGGCAAGAGAAATAAAAATAAGGTGCAGGCACAGCATAAGCCATTCCAAATTTAAAAAGTCGATTTTAGACAGTCCTAATCCACAACTGGAAAAGGGCAAAACGGCACAGGACTAAATTCAAAAAAAGTAATTAAATTTCCCATGGCCTTTAAAGAAGAAACTGCTTGCAAGAGCAGGAAGAGGAAACTTCTTCAACATAACTCACTGATGGAGGCACAAAAACCCAGAACATCTCATGGAGACAAGAACGCAAGAAAGCGGAGTGCAGGAGTACTTCAGAAGCATGTAGTGTACAAATCAAAATATAGTATCAGAGTAAGATCTAATAGAGGAACATAGGCAAGGGAAAATAGGGATTACAACTTTGTAAAAGGCAGAGAGAATTTAAGTGTTATCTGTCACAAAGGAAGAAATTTCTCTGCTGCAACACTCAAGTCTAAGCAAAACTGGCAGAATTTTAGACAAGAATTAAGTACCTTTGAGTTTATAGATAGTAGAGCTGTCAAAGGCAAGGAATCTGCAGAATATTTCTATGTTTTACCACACAGTAAATTTCATTTAAAAACATATCACAAAAGGAACAGAAGTAGGACTGAAGAAGAGGGGAGAGGAAGATCAATTCCACAGAAGGTAGCAGGTATGAGGAGATCAAGAACAGAGGCCTGCAAGAAAACACGTCAAAGAAATAAAATGGAGAGCAGCTGCCTAAAAGTTGTACCTTATCATGTTAATTCATACATAGAATTCCTACAGTTCTGCTAAGCTGCTAACAAGCCAGCGCTTTTCATCATGCCACAGTTCATTCCCCTTGTACACCTCCCTGTTTTCTCTTGAGTCAGTGTGGTTTTCCCCAGGGTTTGATACTATTGTGCCAGTTGCTTCTCTAGAAAGCTTAAGGACAAACCAAAGCTGCATAGCTTTTGTGACCTTTAAAAAATAAGACCTGGCCTTTCTAAGCCATGCATAGGAAGCTTAAACAAAGTGTAAGTGCAAACCGCTGTAGAGGTGCAAGACCTGTAGATCATTACAGACATTATAGAGCATCACCACACACAAATCACAATCTTTGACAGAAAAAAAAAAGTTGCAAGCAATAGATGTTACAAGTCATAGTGAGTATCCCAATTAAAGGGCCACAAACTCTACAGTGAGGGACAAGGTTCAGTATTCCTTAGGAGGTTCTAGTTCAGTTATGGTTTTCAGTAGTGACTTACCTGCTCTTCATAGAATTACGAAAAAACCTTTACACTGCATAAAGTTTTCTTATGAGTTAAGAAAGTATGAATCATACAGATTGATAAATATTGATCATACAGAGGTACTAGAGATGTTTGGAATGGGACTGAAAATCTGATTAGAAAAAAATATTCACACACTAGGTATCTGAGAACACATACATCAAAACAGGAGTATTCTTCTATATAATGCAGGGAAAACAAGACAAACAGCGCAGACCCTCTCGCTTTGCCTTGAGGGCACAGAATTCCACCTGAAAACTAAACTGGACAGCAGAGCTTATAAACTATTTCCCTGCAGTTTTTGTTATCACCTCCATTCCCTTTATTTGTATCCTTCACCACTCCATCTTTTTTTCTTCCTCTCTTACTTATGGAGGCTCTATCTATTAACTGAGTTCATTTATTCTGAACCATGACAGTCCTATTCCATACCTCTCCACCCTGCTCCAGACCCCACCTGCTGATCTCTCCCAATCTTTCAGTGTCTAAAATACAGCAGGGAAAGTAGTACTTATGGACAGGCTTTCGCCCCCAACATTCTCATTTCTAGTATATGATTGCTAAAGTAACTTTTCTATTAATATCACTCATAAAATCTTAGGGCTACCTACCGGCTATTAGAGCTCATATTTGGAAAAGTATGCTGAATTTGATCACTTTTGGAGCAAGCTCCTGACCCTTCATTTAGAACTCTTACCAGCACATTTTTTTAGGTTTGGTTTTTGTTTTTGTTTTTTTTTTTTACTCACTTGGCCACAGACTGGATAACTTTAGAAGATGTATCCTTAATATTAGTGAAAAATCGCTCTGTTCCACCCCTCAGAATATCAAAGAACCCTCCATAAGTCTGGTCACATTCCGCAACGGTCAGGCCTAGAGTAGTTGAATAAAAATAATTGTACTTTAAGTCATATCCTGCAATGGGCTCCATACTAAAGCAAGCTGCCTACAAAGCTGGAAGTGAATGCACATACAGGCTATGCCTTGCTGTAAGGCTCACAGTTCTAAAGTTCTCCTTAACTATGACCTATGCAAAAAACAGTCCTTCCTGAGGTCAGTACGGACTAGCAAACTACATAATACATTGTTTAATTGACTGTTTGCTTTTAAGAGAAAACAAGGTAAAAAAATTTCTGAAAGTAAAGCATTGATTTCTTATTGCCAGCAGAGCAAAATACTGTATTTTTTTAGTATCAGTCTCTTTAAGTGCAGCTTAACACTAGCAAATCTGCTTTAGCACCTCCGGTAGAGACATTTTAATGCAGGGCTTCAAAAACAGCTGGCATAATTAAGTTACATGTTGAGCACAACATCCCAGCACAAGATCCCTATTAATATGATTGTATACAACAAACAGTACTCATTCTTGCATGAAACTGATGGGCAGACAGCCTTTTTATTATATCCTATTAGGAAGCTGGATTCTTCCACAGAAATTGATACACAGATAACATTACTGCAATAAATATTACCCAATTTTAAAAGTTTCCTTGGAACATTAATATCCTTTACATCATTGGCAATTCATCATAAGTAATATTAAGCAAGAAATATCAAGCTGGAGGGAAAATTGAATATAGTATGAAATATTTCCTTGTTATCTTCTACATCAATTGAAATGTTCCATATTCACATATGATATATGATAAGATGGGTGCAGAAATTGCTTTTTAATAAGAAATTAGATGCAAATGAGCCTATCAAACTTCTCATTTTCTTTACTATATTAAGTGCAAGTATTTTCGACTGAATGAACTCTGGAATACCTATTGTTACAGAATGGGTATGTCAGCTTTTAATCATGTCATTTTGGAGACAGGGTTTGGTTGCCTCAATTTAGTACTGCTAGTCCAACTGCTGTTTTTTCTCAGATGGAACCAGAGCTCCTTCTCCTCACCAGTGATGTTCTATGGTGCATTCATATCCTGAAGTCCTCCCTCCACAATCCTCCCACGATAAACTGGGCTCACAGCAGTTCCAGCTATGGCTATTATTGGATAGATAATAATCTGAGTTCAGGCTGCTGCTTTTTCCCTTTGAGGCTGTCAGACATGAGTCTTTCGGAAGTGATGAAAGTAAACAGCTTTAGACTACGATCACTCTGTCAGATGCACTTCAAACTATCACAGGGGTCAAAAGCCTTTTTTGTGGGGGAGAGGTGGACCCTAGAGGTTTATGGAAGTATTTCTTCCTCATACAGGCTTTTTGCAGGCTAAAATAAATAAGTCAGATCAGTGACTCCTTAGTATTAATGAATCACTGTGGTCCATAGTCAAAATCCCTGAGATTGCTTCTGCATTTCTTTTTTGGACTACCTCAACCATTAGACACCAACAAGCCCATTTTAGCATAAAGTTATACCAAAAGCCACAGAATGGCTGCTATCTTTTAAGTTGTAACACATGTGATGTAAAAGTAGTTGTGTAGTTGTTCTTGGAAAGCAAAGACAACTGTTACTTTCTTACACCAAAGATCCAATATTTTGCACAAACTCAGGATATATACTGACTTCAGTAAATTCTGCCATAAAGTAACAAGGTTTCAGTTAAAACACATCACTTCTGAGAAGATTTTTAACAGTTTAAATTTAAACTCTTATTAAATGCTCCACTTTACACAAGACACTTTCAAATATTGTTGCCTCATTGAATCAGGAAGTTTGGGGTTTAAAATAAGCCATTTTTATTATTTGTCATAACCTGAAGACCACTTTCACTATAGCTCTTGTTCTAAGGACATTATTGCTTATAGTATCCACCACTTCCATCAAGTTTTAGTTCACTTATTTCAACTCTCCCACCTCTATAGGTCAATAATGCATTTTAGTTTCAATTATTTTATATAGGAAATAGAATTTTATCTTGCCCATCACTGAACTTGAGAAATTCATTTGCATCTACCAACATACAACCAAAGCCTGGAAAAAATAAAACAATGTTAGAAAAAGTGATATAAATGTAAAATAGCTAGCACTTGTGCAAAATGTCTAAAATCCCCGAAGATTTTTTTTTTATATATAGACAATATGCAATTGGTTTTACACTAAGATGATGCACTTACCTGCATTGTACATATTGTTCAGCTGTCCTGCAGGCTTGGAACTCTGTGAAACAGACATCACAGATGTCCGAGGCTGAGCATTGTTTCCATAGCCTCCATTTTGTTCCAGGAGCTGAGGAGATTAATACTCACTATGAGTATTTTCTTGCCAATTTAGCCAACTTATTATGCTTTGTAAATTACTTTTACTTGGTGAGAACAAGCAAGCTGAACTTCAGGAGAAAGCCAGGAAGTTAAGATATTCTGATTCACTTACAGTATTGCACAAATTAAGCATTAAACAGAAAACATCAAGTTAGTATAGGTAGAGCCTTCTATACTAGATTTTTCTGTGCAAGTCATATGCAGCATGTCAAACAGCACTTGCATATTAAAGAATGAACCAAGATCATGAGAAGTTTTTCAACAAGCAGTAAGAACTACAACTAGCTTCCTTTAACGTCATGCAAGCTCTGCGCTTTAAAAAGTATATTTTATTTTCCAAGATCCTACAAGCGATACAGATCAATTCAACTGAATTTCAAAACAAGTTAGTGTGAAACTTTCAAGAGACTAAGGAACACGGGATCTTCTCTGATAACTGTTACTAAACTCACTGGATAAGCGAGGACAGAGAGGAGAACTAATCAATAATACTCCTTATGAGACAACTTACCTCTGTAATGGGGGATTTAGGATTCACATTCCTAGCTGCTGCAATCTCCTGCAGTTGATTCACAAGTTCAGTGATTGACAATCTCTCCTCTGGGTTCACCTTCAAAGTGAAGCCTAAAAAAGGAGATTCAGACAATTTAACAGAAACTCTTCAGAGCTTTTCTCCCAGCAGAGATAAATAACACCTTCAGTGCACTCCAGTGCAATAAGCAAACATGAACAAAGTGGAGCAACTGCTAAATCCATACCCAAATACAATTGCCATAACAGGTATCCATGAAAACGTTGCTTGATAATGAATTAAAACTTTTTAAAAACAAACAACAAATTGTTGCAGTTAACCTTTTTCACCATCACATATCAAACACATTTAACCATCAGTAATACAATACTGTCAATAATAAGGTGTTTCCATAAAGACACCAAATTAAATAACACTGGAAAACTTACGAATGAGATCATGAAACACAGTATAGCGGGTGTCATTTTGTGGGATGACGTATTTCCCATTGACTATGCGAAGTTTAGCTCCATCTTCAAATGGATGTTGCCGAAAGCACAGCAAGTACAGGATACAGCCCAGAGCCTACACAGAGATAGAGGCAGAAATATTTCATAGGCTCATGGAATCATATGGGCTGGAAAAAACCCTTAAGATCATCTGTTAACCAAACTGTTACAGGATCTTTAAGATCATCAAGTCCAACCATTAACCTAACACTGCCAAGTCCACCCCTAAACCATGTCCCTAAGTGCCACATCTACACATCTTTAAAATACCTCCAGAGATGGTGACTCAACTATTTCCCTGGACAGCCTGTTCCAATGCTTGATAACCCTTTTGGTGAAGAAATTTTTCCTAATATCCATCCTAAACCTCCCCTGGCACAACTTGAGGCCATTTCCTCTCATTCTATCACTTGTTACTTGTGAGAAAACATTGACACCCATCTCGCTACAACCTCCTTTCAGGTAGTTGTAGAAAGTGGTAAGGTCTCTCCTCAGCCTCCTTTTCTCCAGACTAAACCACCCAGTTTCCTCAGCTGCTCCTCATAAGCCTTGTACTCTAGACCTTTCACCAGCTTTGTTACTCTTCTTTGGACACACTCCAGCAACTCAATGTCTTTCTTGTAGTGAAGGACCCAAAACTGGATGCAGTATTTGAGGTGTAGCCTCACCAGTGCCAAGTACAGCAGGACAGTCACTTCTCTAGGCTTGCTTGCCACACTATTTCTAATATAAGCCAGTATACTCTTTGCCTTCTTGGCCACTTGTGCACTGACTCATATTCAACCAGCAGCAACCAACACCCCCCAGGTCCTTTTCCACCAGGCAGCTCTCCAGCCACTCTTCCCCAAGCTTGTTAGGCTGCATGGGGTTGTTGTGACCCAAGTGAAGGACCTGGCACTTGGCCTTGCTGAATCTCATACAATCAGCCTCGACCCATTGATCCAGCCTGTGCAGATCTCTCTATAGAGCCTTTCTACCCTCAAGCAGATCAACACTCGCACCCAACTTGGTGTCGTCTACAAACTTACTCAATCCTCTCATCCAGATGACTGATAAAGATATTAATCAGAACTGGCCCCAGTACTGAGCCCTGGCAAACACCACTTGTGACCACCCACCTACTGGATTTAACTCCATTTACCACAACTCTTAGGGCCTGGCCATCCAGACAGTTTTTTACCCAGCAAACAGTACACAGATGTCATGGTGGTGTCGCAGCAGGTAGAACATTGGCAGTGGCAGCTGGCAGTCTCACCAGCTGCCACTGCCAGCGCAGGATGGGTATAAAAAGGGCTGTGCTAGCAGATGAGCAGCCAGGTGAGCAAGGGCAGGGAGGGGAGGGCATGGAGGCAGGGGCTGCTCATTGTGATGGAGAGTGTCTGCTTTGTCTACTTGTCTACTTTGTCCAACTACAGTTGGACATCTGGACAGTGAAACAACCAGAACACAGCACAGTCCTGTCCTCTTTCTCCTCTGCCACTGAGCTGGAGAGCTGCCAACAGTCTACAGGACAGATAACACTAACCTCTGGCAGTCTTACTGGGAGCTAGAATCTCCCCAAAGCCATGGGCAAATGGAGCTCTGTGCCTTTTTCACTGGGTTCCCTGGGACTGAGCTCCTGGCACTAGCACTAGTGATGTAGTGGCTATGTCAGTGGGCAGAATGCTGGTGGTGGCTAACATTTTTCACCCAGAATGGGTGTCTTCTGGCCATTATGGAAGCATGGAATGGACAACCTTGGTGTGAGGCTGGGAGAGGCCCAGGCAGGGACGCAGGGGCTTCCCATGGCCATAGAGGGTGGCTGTTTCAGTTGGTGGTTCTCCTGTCTTGGACAGCTGCAGCCCTGGCCAGGGACATGAGCAGATCATGGCACACTTCTGTCCTGTTCCTTCTCCACCAGTCAGCAAAGAAGTGTTGCAACTTTGTACAAGGGTGTTGACCCAAGGACAAAGAAACACCTTATCCTGTACCTCTACACCTTATCTCGTATCCTGTGATAGACAGTGTCATGGTCCTACAAGAAGCTGGAAGGCACCCATAGCTGTGGACAAAAGGAGCTCTGCAGTACCCACCTTCTTTGTGTGAAACTTATCACAGAATGAAAAAAGTTTATAAATATAAATCTTCTAATTCACAAGCCCATTGGCTGGTTCTTCTTGTTTCTTCTGCCTTTAATTCAGGCAATGATATTTGAAGCAGAATTTTAGACTGTGAAATTGACTGAGCTTCGTAACACTGCTTGCAAATCACAGGTTTCAATCACCAACTGCTGACTCATGCAACTCTATATACAGTCCAAGTGCTTCACACTCCTTTAGAAATAATTAGTTTTGATGTTTCTCTGAGGTCAGAATACTTAGTGAAACATTCATTTGTTTGGCATGTCAAAGAGCTCAAAGTAGCTATACTGCTGCTAAATAGGTTCGTGGGGTTTTGCCCCCTTTCATGGAAGTTTCAGGGAATCTCCTACCTGTATTTTTAAAAATCATTAAAATAAATCCATTCTATGATTTTCACAGCATACAAACGTGAGTAGTCTTGCAACACTGAACATGTTCAAGAACACAATTTTTCTTACAAAAAGGCTCAGAAGTTTTACTTCATAGCTTCATACTGGGCTTCAAGGAGACATTTTATTTGTGGGGACAGGATTTGGTCTTTTGTATTTTAACTCAGATACATTCTGCTATGTAATGTATCAGGTAGGTAAGCATTTAAGTGTTAATCAATTTGTTTAAATGACAGTAGGGGGAATACAACATCATCTCTAAAATGCTTGTTTTGACAGAGATTTGAAGAAAATTAGTCTGAAATGATCATCCCTTTATTTCCTACAATTAGAAGGCTATTCAAGTCTTATAACAAGTAAAATTTAAGATCATTTTCAGACAGGTTGATTTAAGCCTCAAAAATAACAAAACCAGGACTACCACATCCTGGGAACTCTCAAATTCCTTGCTGTGCCCAAACTTGAGACATGCAATCTGACAAGTGAACAACCACCAAAGCCAGAAGTCAGGTTTGAATACTAATCTCTGAATGGCCCAGATGTTACGGATTAGTTAGGATAATTTAATTTGTTACTTAAGAAACGTAAGTTGATAAACATATTTTCATAGAAGTTGACATATGAAACATACTGGCAGACTTATACTATTATAATAGACCCACATTCCATCTGGCCTATAAAAGTTTGATAATAAAGAATTTGATACCTCCAAGAAAATGTTTGCACAACAGACTGGAAAATTTCTCCTTGAAGTTTCTTCTGAACCCCAGCTTAGTTGATGAGTATATGGGCTTTTATAACCCCCACAAATAAAACAAGCCAGTAAAGATATTTGATAAGAAATCTACTCACTACCTCCTGTCCCCTGTGTGCACCATCTCCGAACGTCCTTGGTTGTCAATTTATCCCCCAGAAGTTTTCAAAGTTTTGCATGTTATTAAAGTCTCAAACATTTGAGATTTAGTTCCTCAAAACACTTACTGAGTCTCTCAATCCAGGGCCAGAAATCAACTGCATATATTAATTATGAATGATTGCATAGCAAGTACATTTTTGTCAGTCTGTTGATAAAAAACTCTCTGTAATGTATACACTGAAGTGTCACACAGTCCACATTAACTAATCCAGCAGGGGAGTACAGGAAATACCACCTACTCTGCCACAGAAATGCCTGTTTACAAAGAAGCAAGGAAGATCATAATTTGGTTGCAGGAATGAAACTACTCCTTGTACATTCTGAGACACCATGCACATAACAAGACAGCATCCACAGCCACATGGGGGAGAAAAGCACAAAGGCAATCAGCTGAACACACAGTAGTAAAGAGACTACTTGGATTTGATCTTTGCTTTAATTGCTAGAGAATGTTTATCATTCCCTCTGCTTTATCTGTAACTTAATGATTGTAACAGCGATAGATTTTGAATATTTTAAACACCAATTGTGATTCAATTTGGCTAAAATGCAATTCCAGTTGCAATAAGGGGTGTTGTGGTAGTGGTCTGGCAGCAGGAGGGGGGGAAGAGGGGAGGTAGGAGCAGTGGGAAGGGATTGTTTGAAACAAATCACCATACTGTTATTTGTCCACTGACCAGCTTCAGGCAATAAACAGCTCACTAAAAACGATGAAGTTCTACAGTATGACTACAGGACGACACACAGGTATTACACCAAAGAACTTTCTCAATAGAATTAAACTACATGAAATCTAAAGAGATCATTCAGCTCACACAGCTGAACCTGCAAGATGTCTTGAACTGACTAGAAGAATTCTTTTACTAGATAGTGGTAAAGGAGAACCCAACTTTGAAATTCTGTTCATTAATGTATTCCAAAGCCCACTCTGTTTCCTCATAAATTTCTAAGAGTGGGAGTGTATGAAGGGCCTTCCAAGCCAAAAGATAATGTCAATGGAGAACAATCTTTATGACAAGGTAAAGGCTGTCATTTCAGTGGAATTCAGTTGAATTTCAGTTCAAGAAATCACATTAATTTGGAAAAAATTTGGGTGTAGTGTTTATTTTCTAAATATCTGTAGATTTGGGAAAGCAGTTGGCCAAGCTTAAGAACCTCTAATTTCACAATCAATATCTAATCACATTCCCATTGTGGAGTCTATGTGGCTGACAGCTAACGCTTCATTTATGCTCATGTCCAAGTAAGTCATTTCTATCTCCTCTATGCTTTTAAGCTCACACAGTGACAAGCACACAGGCTGCAACCGTGTTACTCACCCTACCTGCCTTCTTTGGAAAACTGTTTTGTTTATCCTAACCACAAACTACAAGGCGAGTTATTCCTCTTGAGACAACGCCACGTTTCATTGCCAAATACTTTGCATGTTTTCATTGAACCCAGAGCATAAAGGAAAAAACACAGAACAGTATGTTCCAATGAAGGTATGGTAAATGGAACAGATCTTCCAAAGACACAGCAGAAGACAACCACCATGTTAGTACAGACAGATACAAAGTTATTCTAAACAAAAAGTAAATTCCAACTGCCCTTTTGAGTGAGGCTTTTGTTAAGTGCATTTCTAGCTTTGTGTTTAACTGGATGCAATCTTGGGTCACACACTGCCAGTGTTTAATGCATGTGAAGTGAACAAAAGGTCAGAAAAATGTATTTTTCTTGGTGTTTCTTCACATGCTAGAAGAAAATTGCCAACAGCTGTAGAAGCTGAATAGGAGTTTCTGCAATATCTTGTAGCTAACTTAAGAAATTGAATGAAGTTCTGAGACTGCAGATAAAAAATTTAAAGCATCAATATTACATTTTCTCAATTTGTCTTTTGACACCCTGCCAACACAGATAACAGCTTGACACCTGCCTCTGTAAAAAACATCCAATAAACTAAGTCCCTAAGCACAACATCACTGGGCTTAGTACTGTTACAGCATTACACAACTGAAAAAGGTACAGCTGAGGATTTAATATTTACCTTTGATTCTGGCTACAGATCTTTTATTGAATGTTAACAGTTTTATCATCCTTTCTATACAAAGCATGAATGATCTCTGCATCATTCTCATCCTTTTTATCTGTCAGTATTTTACCTAGATGCAATACCTAGACACAACCATTATGAACTCAGCAACAGGCTGTCCCAGGATTACATGCATTGCAGAGATTCAAATTTTTGCCTTTCATGCTAAGGACTCTAAGTATTCAGGCTCTATGGTGGCAAGCTCCAACTAGGCAATATTTCTACTGATTGTCATCGCCTCTCAAGGTGGAAGTCAAGCTAGATCTGGGAGAAAAACTCAAATACTATATCTCATTCTTTAAATATTTAGATACACAGTTCATACTATTTAAATTTATTTTAACACAAGACAGTCTATCTTGTGTTTATTTTGGTGTTTTTATTTATTTAATCAAAAAATTAACATGAAGACTGCAAAATCAGTTTCACTATGACATAAGCAGCTATGATACAAGCAACAGAAAAACTTCTTACCCAAATGTCCTGTTTTTCACCAATTGGAAAATTTGAATACAAGTCTATCATTTCTGGTGTCCTGTACATTGGTGTTGTATTCCTTGTGATCTGCAGAAGACAGAATTTCTTGAAATTCTATGATTGTATGAAACAGAAACTTAAATAATAAGCTCTAACAGCATTCAACCAAGGAAAAAGCTCTCCATGTAGAATGGATAGCATTCTCACTTTGAAAATTAATTTCAGAAATACTTGTCAAGGCAGAAGCCATCAATTGAATCCTGCAATAGTCCCAACAGCTTTGATAAAAGGCCAGATTAAAGACAGTAGTCTAAACTGCAAAGCACAAAGTAAAATAACTGTTCTACATGCAGCAAAAAGGGATATGGACAAAAATACAGAAAATCAACAGTAAACCAAGAAGTGAATTCGTGCTTCAGTGTGCATTTCTCACTTCCTTGTCACACTCAATGACAGTGGAGTCACATCTAAAGGGTTAAGCTATGTTCACAAAGATCCCTGAAGAGACCTCTTCTACCATTTTTTTGCAGACTATACAAGACAGTAGTACAACATAATCTTCTCTTCACCAGAAGCCAATGGACTGCTCTCCAATGATGCTGGATTCCAAAACAGGGAGAGTGATATCAGAAGGTGCATGCATGAACTTTACTTAAAAGTCTGAGTCCAGTTGATGTATTAGGTTACATTTACCTTATGTTTATATTTATTTTACCTTATTGCTTATATTTGATTTACCAGCACTACCCTCAACTCTAAACTAAGGCACTTTGCAAAAACATATTTGCAGTAGTGCAAAACCACACTGTCACTGTAGTCCTACAGGCACTGCAATATTGCCTATTAAATTCAGCTGAGAAAACTTGCTGCTTCTTTATGTATCATTCAACTGAGAGAAAAACAGATGAGAAGGTGGGAATCAGGCATAATGAGTTTTTGACTTCCTGTTAAGAGCACAGTTAGAATAAGCTCTAGAAATCACTTCTATTTTCACACTAGATTGCAGAATGGATGCTGCTCAAGTTGAAGCAGTGTTTGTATATATATGCAGCTACAGAACACAAGCTATGATTATAACTGCAGATTGTGTTTGAACTCTGGCAACACAAATCATAAAGCTTTGGTTTTGTAACAACACTACAACTGAAAGAGTCATCAGTTTTCTTATAAGTCTCATGAATCAATAACAGATTAATGGTAACAGTTACATGAATCCACTGTTGATATTAAGATTAATCACATTAAAATAGTCTCACCTCTTCTTCAACCACTGCTCTCTTTTGTGCAGACCAGTTGTAGTCAGGATAGTAAGCTATAGTTGTAGCACTACCGAAGTCACAAAGTTTTATGGTCCCTTGGTTACTAATAAGCAAGTTTTCCACCTTCAAAAAGAGGTAGAATAATAAATTAAAGATTTTATTTTTTTTCCCATACAATAACACACATGCTTTTAGTGCATATATACATAAAAAAATACTCACTTTAGCCCAGAATGTTTTTCACAGGAGCACAAAGATTTCAGACAGTACTGTAGAGTATAAGGTAGCAATAAAGCCAATTTTTTTAAAAGGAAGCACCAAAAACACTATGAGCAGGAAACATTCAAGAGATCAGGAAATAAAGCCCAGGGGGAAAAAAAAAAAAATTCATTTCATTAGCGCCTAAGAGGTGGCCAGTTTTTCAGAGGAACACTTGCAGAAGTGGTTCCAAGCAGTATCTTGGATCCAAATGTCTTCACGCATAAAACTGAATACTGTTAGCTTAATTGCAGTGGAATGGAAGTTAGGACTGCTGTAGACAAAACGGGAAGGTACTAGTAGAGAAGGCAGCTGCTGAGGGACACCCAGAAAGAGGCAACCATGACCCTGTGCAGAGACAGAAACCAGCTAATTTGAGGATCATGTGCTGCCTGAATAGTTCATTGTCATCCCTCCCTTTTACACGCCATAAAATCCAACCTTTCTGGATTGCTAAGTGAAATGGGGAAGAAACTTAAGGGGAGGAAAAAAAACAGGTATTGGGCAGAAGTATTGTGGGGTCACAACCACAAAAGGGATGACAAAGAAAATTTGTATCTCTCTATGCAGTCAGCAAAAGGCATAAACATTAAGAGGCATATTAGTAACATTGCATCACCATGCTTCAGACAACTAGGTTTGTCTTCCTTTTCCCTTTGAAACCACATCATCTCTGGACCTCCTTCTGTAAAACATTTGCTTTCAGAATGTCCTACTAGCCTCCCTTACACATGCCTCTTCCAACTTCTTCCGTCATAAAAATTAATTCTGACTACCCTGAAGAAAGACATAAACTCTGTTAACGGTGTGGTTAGAGCATTGATCTCAATGAGTAACCTGAATTTCCTTGTGTGTTGTATAACCTTTGCTTATCTTCATGTACAATAAGAACAGTGGGCATTCAACATCAAATTAAATTTATACGCTAAAAATGGTCACAGTAAGACCAGAGATCAAGCTTCTGTGCACATAGGTTCTGGCTTTTGTGCTTTGGTAAAGGTTGCTAATAACGTAAAACATTCCAGCTGATTATTCAGATTTTAACAGGCTCTATGACCTGTGTTATGCAGACTAGCTGTGTGCTGCATGGCAAATCCTGAAAAGATCAAATTCAGACAAAAAAAATATAAGTGCTTCTCTGATATTTTACAAATTGTCCTCTAACTAGCTTAGAATTTTTACAACTCAGTAACTTGCTGGGTTCTTACAGTGCTGTACACACACATTGTAAGTGTGAACTTAGTCCAAAGGGGTTCAGGAACAAAGAATGCACCACACTGACAAGCAAGGGAAAAAAACCACAGGAGGACATAAACAGCCATCGCTATGAAAGTGAACTTGTTTTTAAGATGCACTGTAGAACTTCATAAATCCTTATACTTTTAGTCAAAATAATTGAGAAAAGCCTGTTAGGACTTCACCCTGCTACTCCCCTTCCCAAAAGCCACACTAGCATCTCAGGTCTTATTTGAGGTTGGCTCAAAACTTTGTCCTACCAGCAGTTTTTTATGCTGCTGGAAGCCTCTGGAAAGGGCAGCACAGTTAAATGATCCCTGTTTGGCTCCCAATTGTAGTAAGGTCTTTGCCTATTGCAGCACAACTATCATTTAATCTTGCTTTGCAGTCCTTGAAACATGAAACCAACACGAAACCAAATTCCTGCCTTTTTCCATATTTTATCTCTACCAGTAACTTACATTACTTGACAAGAAAAAACAGACCTTGAATTACAGCATTAGCTCAACTTCTATGGAGCTGGCTATGTAAAGAATTGCATACTTATTTGTAAATAGGTTTTTACCCCTTTATTCAGAGATGAGATGCACCTTTTCTACAAGGTTTTTACACCTTTTCTAGGGGCTGGTGTATAGAAGTTTCAGTGAAAAATAAAAGACTTCATTCTAGAAAGCAACACCAAGAAAGTTCTATCCCAGCTTGGTTAAAATTTCTTTGACATGACCTAGTACACTGCTCAATTGCACTAAGAAAAAAACAACAAGCGCTCCAACTAATTTTATATTAAGGAGCTATACTAGCGCCTAACATCAAACCTATCAACAACAGTTCTGAAAACACTTAGCACACATTTACTTTTAAAAACTGACTTCATTTTCCTTTCCCCCAAAGTAAACTGAGTACATGCTTACTTACGGAGGAACAATTTTTCCGTTTTTATACTCAGCTGACACCATATCAAGCAGGAAACAGACATGTAAAATTCAGACACTGTTTCAGGAATAAGAATCTTATTTCTCTTGTTTTGTATATGTTTACAAAGACCACCTCCTTCGATTAGATTCAAATGTATTTGTAGCACAGCAGAATCTCACTGATGATTAAGTCTCCTTCATCTAAGGTATAGTGTACGTGTAAAGGTGAAGCCCTGACTTCAAAATACAAAATTCAAACCCAGATTAAGTCCTTTCAAATCTCCAAAGTTTCTAAGGGGACAGCGTAACCCTGTAGCATCTTGGTAAAGGCCAACAGAATAAAAAATTAACAAACAAAATCTATGATGAATTATGCCTACCAAGTTTTAAAATTCGCGTTAAAAACAAGCCCTAAAACACAATGCCAGCTGATAGTTCTAAAACTTCTCAAAGGCTAAGTAATCTTTTACAGAGAATCCAACATTACCTCCTCCTCTCTTTCAAAGCTTTACCTCTTCTTAGAAAAATCTGCTCACCCCAAAACCACAACTCACAATTTGTAACTGGTTATTTTATCAACAGCAAATCATTTAAAGACTAGCTTAATCAGCAAGCCATGAGATACTAGTTTTCTGTCAGCTTCTTCAGACAGAGTACAAGTAGTACTAACCACAAGCACAAGAAAAAGATGTTGCTTGAAGAGATGCAAGTATTTCAGTGATGACCTTCACTGACATCCAGTAGTCTTGGCAAGGCAATACACGTAAGCACTACAGTCAAGAGTGTTCACTGTATTTGATCAACAGCGTCAACACCGATTAAGCCTCATAGGCTCCTTTGTTGTTTAAAAATTCATCCTTTATTTAAACACTGTAACGCACCTTTAAATCTCTATGGATAATAGGAGGCTTCTGTTTATGCATATGCTGCACTGCTCTGCAGGTCTGATAAAAGATCTTCAAAACTGTGTCACAGGAGATAGGTCCTTTGGATTCTACTTTCTTTAAGAATTCCACCAGCTGTCCTGCAGGAAATCAGAGAAATTCACATAAGTGCACACAGAACACCAATAATTCTGAAAGCTTGGTGTGAATAAATAAACATTCCTCCTATCAAGATTTTCAGTCTTGAGCTGTAATATTAGATGAATATTTTTAAAATGGCAAATCCACACTGACTGCAGTGCCAAAGGAAATGGTACTCTAAGAAACTAGTCCTCATTCTTCCACTGATTCAACACAAAGACCTTAATGATTATCCCATATTAAGATGAGGTTAAACTGCAGTCTCAAAGAACATGATCCTTATCCTATAAAAGATGAGGTTGAACTCTGGCTCCACTGAACTATGCCACCTTTAAAAGGCTTTCAAAGCCTGCAAGGTGCAAGTCAACCTTTGCAAAACAGCTGTCAGAAACAATATCCACTGCTTGGGAAAGAAAGAAAGTTTACCTTTACACAGCTCCGTAAGCAGAAGAAACTCTCCCTGTCCTGTGTCTGATTCTTCTTTTCCTATGGATGCAGCAGAGCAGAACTGGACAATGTTGGGATGACCTGAAAGTTTTTTCTGGAGATAACATGATCAAGGAAGATGTCTGCCAAGTTCATTGATACTATTGAATACAGCAGTTCACAGACATCTCATTTGAAATGTTAGCTTAAAACCACAGAAAGCATTACAGCTGCAATTAAAATACTAAGCAGAACAGGGAAATCCATGCCTCAGCTGAAAAAAAACAAACTTCAAGGATGCCACTGAATGTAGTGTAGTAAAAAGTCAAAATAAAACATTAAAAAAAACACCCCTTTGTGATTAAAGCTCTGAGCAAACTGGACTTCACAAC
The DNA here is from genome assembly GCA_002844005.1 of Limosa lapponica baueri. Classification (NCBI taxonomy): domain Eukaryota; kingdom Metazoa; phylum Chordata; class Aves; order Charadriiformes; family Scolopacidae; genus Limosa; species Limosa lapponica. The sequence goes on from KZ505675.1 coordinate 330,712, forward strand.
AGACCTAGTTACTTCTTTTTGTCTTTTGACAATGACTACAAGGCACTAGCACAAGTACCAGAGAGACCTTTTAATTATCAGCTGCTTCTCTAGCTGGCTGGCTAAGAAAAGGCTATTGAATCACCTGCCTTTCCAAAGTAAGTATTAAGTACGTTACGTTCCAATTTTAAGTAATTAAAGTTCAAAACAAATAAAAGCTCTAAAAGACCAAGGAACTTATCCTCCCATCATTAGTAATAATTCTTCATATCAAAACCTTTGCCATCTTTCACTTTCAGTTCAAAAATTCCAAGTATCATTTTTGAACTATGTAAAGGGGAGTAAAATGTAAGGAATCTCAGTTCCTGTCAGTGGAAGTTAGATTGCATTATGCCTGTTTTTGTTGTCCCTGATGTGCATCACCTTGGTCATATACTGGGGGGAGCCATGTCTATGAGACAAACACATGCTATTTGCAAAACACATTCACCAAGCCTCAAAAAAAAGGAAAGACATTGTAAGTACAAGAAAGCTATAAAAAAAGAGCAAGTTGGATCCACCAAATTAGAATAAATTAGAGTACTATTTTATATCTTATGCATCTCTTTACAACCTTTTACTCAGAGCTGTGAGAAATAATTTAATTTCACAGTTAGAGCTTAGAAAGGTAGCAACAGTTAACCCTCATTCATATTGTAGATATGCTTTAATGAGCCTGAAATGTGAAAAAACATCTAAAGAACATTCAGTTCTTTACTCCTGGCAAGATATAGCCACAGTAGCCAGAAAATGTATAATGCTATGGTAGTCTGTGCTTTGCAAGCATACATCTAATGAATGGTGTTTAGTGTAAGATTTTGCCAAACATTTCAGTAATCATAAAAAGAAATATTTGGGTAGCTTAAGTTAAGATCAGTGGTTTTGCGTAGTAACTCAAAATGAAGCTGAATACTCAGAGTGGAAAACAAAACAACAGCATACCACAGCTCCTCACTGACTCTTGAAACAAACTGAGGGTATTAGAGCAGATGCTGGGGAGCAAATATTGAATTTACTAAGGCCAAGGACTGAAAACACTCTGAGATTACATTATACCCTATCATCTAACATCATTGAAGATGAAAAGGATAGCAACAACATTGACACACATCTGCTTCTTGTTTCTGATGCATGGATTGTACTGAAATTCCTTCCTTAACGTTCTGTATTACTTTTTAAAGTCAGACTCATCTGAGGCAGAAATTAAGAAACATTGAGAGTAAAAGCAAAGTTTTTACTACTCAAAAACACAATAAATCCGGTGCATGTGAGGGAAGTCTACTTAAGATCTAAATATCATCTGGATAGTCAAAAGGTCTCTTGACCACAGTCACAGGACTGCAAGAAAGCCCAAATAAGAATTTCACTTCTTGGTAGACAAAGTACATAAAGTGTACAGTAGCTACAAAAGTTATCTGCACATGTTAAATTCCTGCAATTTTTGAAGAAATGAACTTGCTGGATGTTGGTGCCATAATCATGACAAACCAGGAACCCAGATCTTCCTCAGAATATCAGTGGTCTTAAGCACTGTATGGCGTGGAAAGAAGTGAATCTGTAGAGCAGTCCTCTGTTTCTCAGAAATGTCTGATATCAGGCAATTAAATCATTAAAATATGTTCCAGAAAAGGATACCATAAAACAAACTTCCTGAATGATGGCTTTGTTCTTTTCTTCTTCATTAGACAACAAACGCTGTCAGAAAACAATAATTTAGAAGATATAGTTATTAAAACTCACAGAAAAACAGTGCACAGATATTTTTTTTTCCAGAACACAAAATGGATAAGCAGTAGTCAAAAGCCTAAGGAGTTATAATGGGACAGTAAAAGCAAGCTTGTTCTACATTTGGACATGCTACCATAAATATAACACCCAGTTTTCCAGTTACCTGTACTGTTCAGGTTTAGTGATAACTGAGCAGTTGTAACCTTTGACACTCAAAGTAATTGCTCTGACAGTTTTCTGTTGTATAAAACACTAAGGTCTCCTGGCTACAGCCCTGTGCACTGACAAGGAAAGATTCATATTCTGCCACAAATCTTTAGGAAGAATCCTCAACCCACTCCAACTAGAACTTTTCCAAATTATGTAGCCCACCTTTTTCAATGGTACCTGAGTAACCAGCAGCAAAATCAAGCATTACTATTTCCAATATCACTTGGATTTGGAGTCAACATTTTACTAGAATCAATCTGAGCATTTGCTCCAAAAGTACCAGTTTTACAAAGGAGAGGAAGTACAGTAACGGTTCACCTTTTATCCATTATTTTTAAATGGGGCTACTTCTAGATGACATTTTGAACACACATACTATATGGCTTTGTTCACAGGTTTTGTTACTGTAGGGTGTGGTATGAAAAGCAAAAAAACAGACCAAGTACCTACTGGTCATGCAATGCTATCTTACCTCTCCCACCTGTCATACTACCCTTTTCACTTTCTCTCCAAGATAGATGTCTCTGTACTGATACAGCCACAGAACATCCCTACTCCAAAACTGAAGCCATTTTGTGGTGAACACAAGTGATACGATATTTTTTTTTTTGCAACAAAATACGATAAAGTAAATGACTTCATTTTATTGTCCTTTCCATAATACTTCATTTTTTCAGCTCTTATATGATTATTATAAGCCTTCAGAAAACAATCCAGAGGTGTCTCTGAAAAGTGCCAAGCTGAACATTTGATCAATGAGTCAGTGTGGAGCATTATTTTTAATACTGATGAAACTCACTCTGTAAGTAAAAAGGCAGGCTAACTGGTAGACTAAATCTGCTTCTTCAGAGTGGAAATATTCCTGTACCCTACTTCAGGTGACTCAGAAAAAAATCTTTCTACCCATGTAACAAAATGCCTGGGGCAGGGTCATGAATTTCTAGACAAAATGAAGACAAACACCAGCAGTACCTAATAGAGCAACTCCCATCTTCGGCATCTAAGTATAAAGTGCAGGGTCCTAACAGGAATGACTGTTTTAAACATAGGTACAGCATGCTACAAACACCACTTTATCATTCTGGATTCTTCCAACTGACTCATTCAGTGGCACACATCAAGGATTAACTGTCATGCTAAAGCATCAAGCAAAAAGGCAGACTTTATAAACCTATAGTGATGTAAATTCATTTTACCTTTAAAGCATAATCTTTGCCACTTCCAAGATCTTGAGCTTCGTAGACAAAAGCAAAACCACCTACAAGAAGAAGGCCCATTAAGTCAGTTTTAATAGCTTATCCATTTACTTTGATTCATTATGTAAAATTAGGTTCAGTGCTTCCCACAACAGGAAGTTCCCTTAGGTTTTCTAAAGCTCCCAGTGCAAGTGCTCTAATCAGCAATTACAATCAGTATTTTGGGCACTGATGGAAGAGGGGCTGGAGACAGAATAAAGGCCACACTTACCACCATCCTAGAGTATTACCTGAAGATACTTTGCTCCTTTCTAAATGAGAACATATGCAAGAAAAACAGGGTTCTGTACAGTGCTGATCAGTTATGACTACTGTTTATGGATTTCATAGAGCTGGTGAAACAAGCAAGATAATCTGTGAGTCATCCTACCACTGAAGCAAGGTGCCAGGAAACCATGTTTTTTGATAGGTCTTCCCAACCAAGTCCCTATTTACATCCAGAAGCATGCCTCAGGTTTCAGAGCCCACTGTCCTAGTGAGTTGGAAGCCCCTACACCAGTGTACACCAGTCACTACAACACAGAGATATTGCCTCTGTGTCTTTGTCCCACACAGATCCCACAGACCTCATACACGGTGAAAGTACTGTTGGCTCTACAGAAGAAAGTCTTTACATTCATCTCAATAACCATTTATTTGATTTTATTCTAATAACCCTACAAGTTACGTCTTGAAAATACAGGCTTCAATTTACAAAATTAGGGCCTTCAAGTCAGCACACAAATTACTGCAGTCAGTAGACAAAATTACTGCACAGTTAGTATTCTGGAAAGCACTTAAGAGCAAAATGATGACAGAGGCACCCCGGGTTACAGAACAGTTACTCTGCAAACTCAGCTTAGCTGTGTATACCACCAAGGGTTCTTCCAGGGCAGGAATGGGGCAAGTCTACTTGTATTTCAAGCATACAGCTTGCTAGTACCTCTACAAATACAAACATCCACAGACCTACATACTTGCACTCCAAAATATAACTCAAATGCATCAAATGCCCTCCTGGAAATGATACAGGTGAAAGCACTGAGGCATCAGAATTAACTCAGGAAATCAATTCACCATTTTCAAACATATCTCTGATTAACAACCAAGCTGATCCAAACTCTGAAGAAGGCCTCTAGAAGCATTGCTACCTTTCCAATTATTTCAACTGGACTGATGAGCTTTCCTACAAGCTCTTCCTCCAATATAAGAAATGCTTACAATATACACCAAGTTGCACATTATTACTAAACTTAATCCTGTTGACACTGAGTAGAAAGGAGTGAAAGGAAGAATTAGTTTGCCCAACTAATAAAAGATTATAGTAGTCTTCAAAACAAGATATACTTCAAATTTTCAGAGAAGTACTGATCATGATACAGTCCTCCCAAAAGTCAAGACACGTTCAGAGTTGAGTCAACGCATCCAACCACAATGTTACAACCACCTCAAAGGCTTCTGAAGTTTAAGTAATTTTTGTTGCATTTAAATGAATCTCATTTCCAACAAAAAAAAAAATAATAATTTCAGTCCTTAATTACTAGTTAGGAATCTGAATAAATTTTATACTCAGCTTCAGAACTACTTCAAAACATATACTGGTTGTTAATTTCAATAATCATTGAAAAATCATAGATGTTCATTTTGGCTGAGCAGTGCAACTGAACTTTTTGAGCAATGCATATCATTTAAAAATGACAAACAGCACAGCTATCTGACTTTAAGTGAAGGATAATTGACCTTATCTGGGAATCCAGTGAAATCTGCATACAAGGTGTCCAAACTAAGCTTGCAAGATTCAATTTGTGTTTTAGCAAAATATTGGTTAAATTACTACATTTTCATAGCATGGCTTAACAAAAGGAAAAGTAATGAAGAGAGTCTTCTTTAAGGCTACTTCAATGGTGGTATGGCTTATCAGAGCTCCTAGCAATAGTTATGTGGTGGGATCTCACAATTTATACAGAGGTATTAGATTAGTAAACGGAAGGGAGAAACATCATTAAAGCAGTGATAGTTTAAGGGTACACACAAGTAGTTTAAAAGATACACTTTCACTTCAGCAGTTGTACCTTAAAAATAGTACGGAAATACTAAACACAGAGTTAAGTTCTTTAAACTTTCCAGAACTCCAAACAAAAGTCAGTGGTATCATGCCTGATTACATCTGTTGCAGCTATGCCCCTGTCAAAACATCTGTTTTGAGTAAGCTTCTAATTCCATAATTTCATTGTTTCACCTAAACACAATTCAGCCCATGCAACACTGCTCATTCCAGGTGGTGATCAGTTCACTACTACTGCAGCGCTACAGCTGATACCAATTTTAAATCTACGGATTTTCTGGGATACCAAAGGAGGTACAGTAAGCTGTGAAGACACTTTTAATTTACTTTTTTATTAAACCATCTCGTACTGGTGAAAACAATTCTTTCACGAGAGGCAAAATTAGTCCTGTTGCTTCATTATTAAAAGCAGTTTAGTTTAGGTTTTGATGCTGACTTTCTTGTAGAGCTCGTCTATTAAAGCGGTTTTAATATACTCTGAACAGGGATGCCTTTAGTGGCAAAACTTCTCCTTTGCCATACAGTTTACTCTAGGCTCTCTTACTGATGCAGTTTGCAATACAATTTGCAAACATAAAAAAAAAAGCAGTTTCACCAGTTTAACTATAACCTCACCAAGGATTTCACAGTCAATACAGCCATGTCAGTCAAGGATCACACACCTATATCAACATACCTGTATGAACAAAAATCTGTATAGTAGACCCAACTGAGGCAAATGACAAAATGAAAGTTAAGAGTATAGGACTGCTTTGGTTTCTTTCCTAGGAGTGTAGAAGTAATGTAGTTTTATATGGGGTGTTTTCACTCATTATTTCCACCCATGTAAACATCTGTAGATGGTTTTAAGTCTGCTCTCAAAAATACCCTCAGATTATTATTTACTGCCACAGAAATTATAGCAGAATAATACTAGTTTTCTTCCTTTTCTGTAGATCCAAACTTACACATAAGAAGTTCACTATGGAGCACCACACAAGCTCATTAAAATGGAGTAGCTGAAGTACAACAGTCAGTCCTGGAACCAGTCTTGCCCAATAGCAGACCCAGAGAAACACGCTAGAGCAGAAAGCTTACCAGCCTCACCTTTCCAGCCCACATTAAGATCATCTGATGACTTCCATTATATCAGGAAGTAACCCTACCTCATTTGCTTTAATAGTGGGCACTCTACAATCATCCTTACACTACCACAGCCCACAAGCATTGTTCCTGTCAGTTATTCACCATCCTCTTATAAAGACTAGAATACCCTTTTTTCTCAACCTAGAGATTCCTCAAGTTAAACCTATGCATCGCATAATATCAAATAAGTTCACTGCACTACAAATCAAACTGGATTTAAAGTGGGGTTTTTTTCTGTCCCTGTTTTTCCCACCTTCACTGATTTTTTTTCAGACAAACCATTTCAGTGAAATGATAGTTTTCCTACTTGTAGGCTAGTGAAGCATCAGAATAGGGACATCAACCACAACATAAAACTGCTTGCTACTGTAATGCATAGTTTCACTACACACTTAACTAGTCACGAGAAACGGATGGTGTGAATAACTTCCTGTTTACAACTGCTTGACGTGACTTGTTCACTCACCTCCCAAATACTGAGCAACTTTGCTTCCACATTAATTTTGAGTAGCTTATGTTTCAATTAAAACTTCATTGAAATGCTGCAATTCTAGCCTGGACTACAAGTTACAGTGCATCTTACCTGAATGCAGGCAGATGCTTTTCCACTAGAGTACAAGCAACATCCTTAATCAAAACAGAAAGGACGCTCTGTCCCTGCTGCCAAGTATTGCTTGATAAGCATACTTTTTGAAGTCCAGTCACGTATTTGTGTCAATTGCAAAGTCCTAATAACAAGATGAAAGTGCCTCAAAAATGAAGCATGGCTCAAACTCAAAGATACGGACTTTTTTCCCATAACCTTGGGAAGCAGAGAGGTAAAACACCTTGAAACTTTCAGAGCCCCCGTGCATGGTGGAACTGCTCTATGCAAGAAACACCAGCTTTAAAAAAAACCAGCACTGCTCTGCTTCATGTTGAAAAACTCTACATGTACAGCAAAGGGAATGCAAACTGTAAAGCTGCTAGGTCAGGGTGCTTTGGTTCTTCTTTAGAGATTGTCATCTTTTTTTCCCTCCACTTACAAGAAGTCTGCCTCACATGTGGTTTGCAGAGCAACTGTCAGTTCATCCTTCACATCACAGTCTACTGCAACTTGTCTTTGACTTGACATGAGCTCTCCTGCCTTCACAGTAACTCCAAACATCTGTCAGCAAATCAAAATAACAATGCTCACAGAAACTTGACCATTAAGTGTTCATTGAGCCTCTGCTGCCCCAAGTTTTATGAGCTATAGCCATCCAAAAATCAGCATTTCATTACTTTACCACACTCCTGTGAATCCAGGAGTTGCAGAGACTATCAAATTGTACCTATGAGCTTGGTAAACTGTAATACTGCCTGTTCAGACTCCTAATATTGAAGGAGCATTGAAATCTAAAGCAGCCTTTTTTTTTTTGATACTTTAATGACGGACACAAGTTTCACTTTCTCAGAATGCAGCTTATAACAAGTCACCTACATGGGCTTCAATTCACAACAGATTTTAAACTCTCAAAAAATTAAAGTTTATAGCCTATTGCTACCCTTTTGACTACAGAATGTTTCTTTCTTCATGGTCAAAGTTTTAGACCCTGATCAAGCAGTTCAAATAACACATATTTGGTCACCACGTTTCTCCTCTCCTGTGCCCTTATCCTTTTGCCTATTCTTCCTTTAAGCAACAAGCATAAGTCAGTCAATACATATGACAAATTCTTGTTAAATGTGTGCTACAGAGTTTGCCTGTTCCCTGCTTTTTACACAACAATATACCTTCTTTATTTTCAATTGTTCAGCCTCATATGTAAAACAAGCAACAAAAGCACTGGAAAGTTGTGAGGTATACATGGACAGTTAACTAAAGAGGAACCAGAAGTATGATTTCTTTTTTAACCCAGATATATTTTTTTAAAAAATGTGAGATATCAGGGAATTTCCTTCTGTATATCTCAATCCTGATTTTCATTGGCATTTTTCAGCATACAGAAAATCAACCCTAACCATCTGCAACCTCCTTCTAATGGCAGCACAACTGGACAAAGTGACACACCACAAGGATGATTCATTTTGTCTTATTTGCAAAATACTGTTGTATCAAGAGAAAAATTCTCTATTAAACAAGAATAAAGCACTAGTATGAACATTACCCCATACTGAAAAGCCTTAAAGACTTGATGGTGCAGGAACTGAAAGTCACAGTCCTAACTTCCACAGGAGGAAGAAAAATCCATGTCTATTCTCAAAGTGGTTCTTTCTAAACCAAGGGAAAAGGACAAGTAAAACAACATAGTGAAAAGGAAAACCCATTATCTCAAAGAAAAAACAAGCCTAAATGGACTCTCAGTGTATTATAAACTTATAATTTATTCAAAGTTTCAAGGAAAGTGATGCTGAAACAGCACAGAAGTTCCACTGCTTTGTCTAGTACCTCTGCACTGTCTGAAAAAGCCATTTTCTGGAACTTCTCTCAGCTATTCCATACATAAATGAGCATTACGAAGTCAATGTGTTTCATGAGATACAACCGATATTTGAAGAGCCAGGAAACACACCACAATCATCTGCTCATTTAGGTTATTAACAAGAATAGTGAAATCACCCTCTTTGTTTGACTGTTCACTTGAGAGTATCAACTTCCTGATTCTTCTTGCAGGAGAATCTCACTGAAGCCCTAATTTCATCACTTATTTTCAGCTTTTCCTGCATATTTGTCAGGTCAAAGAATACCTGGCTAAAGCAGTAACACAAACAAGTTTCAAACAAATTACAATTAGCATACATGAGCAAGCAGCACATTTCTCGTTATACTCTGAAAGCCATGTGTTGGCCATTCCATGCCATCACTGCCTTCCACTGACAAGACCCTGAGTTGTTTTATGTAAATTAAGTTGAACGAAGATACCACTGCCACATTTCACACAAAATCAAAGACTTGGCCTATGCTTTATAGACCAACAATTTATATACTCAATTAAAGAGAAAAACTATAGCAAATTCAAAAGTTAATCAGTTTGCAGTTGAATTCCTTGTTGAGACAGAAGGAAACTCTAATTTTAAACAATAATTATGGCATAAGGTGATTTTCCTGATGCCTTTATCTTTAGCACAGATATTAAGAAACAGAGTAACTCAAATACCCAGTGTTTCAAAATAAGTCACTGGAAGGACTAATACAGTAATATTTCTATCCGGTTTATCTCACTTAACAGCTTGCCAGAAGAGATATTCAAAACTTTTACAAGATTTTTCTTCTGTTAGTAGGATCTCTGTTCTAGAAAATTTAATAAAGCTAAAATAGGACAGTTATTGATAATTTCTTATTTACTATTCAACCTACAGACCAACAGCAGCGTTCAAGAAGCAAATTAAAGTCTCCCTTACCAGCAGTGGAGTATTTGTAGGGATATTACATTACACATTGAGTGGCAGTAGGAACTTCTAGTGAATTTGTCAACTTATTTTTAATATTCTAAAACCCTTAAAAACTTTATCTAATCTAACAACTTAACATAAAACTTGTAGAAGATCCCTTTATCCTTTCAATCTTATAAGAGACTGAAAAGTATCAGGTTTTGTTCCGTGGATCATCATAAAGATGAAGAACTTCTCTATTTTCATAGATCTCTAGAATAGAGGTTCTCTTTTTATATATTCTGTTTTTACTTTGTTAACAAGACATATGAAATAATTTATGAACTGCTATAACTGTTTGCGTTATCCCATCAATGCAACAGCTGCCTGCTTTTACAAAAAAAGGCTCAATGAAAGCATCCAAGGAAGAATATGATTATATTTAAAGACTGCATAAGCAGTCTTTTAAGCACATAAGTAGTTTTGTCAATATCTTATTTAGCTATCAAACCACATGCTGCCTTTCTTTTGTGCTCTAAAAAGGTAGTAATATTTTATTAAACGTTCATTCAGCACACAGCAAACAGACCTCCCTCTTCATTTAGACAAAGCTACTACAAATCTACAATTTACAATTTGCAAAAAAAATCAACTTTCTTTCTAATTTTGGAACTTGACAGTGCACATCACAGGACCTGCTATTTTCACATCAGTTTACCCTCTCATTGGAGTAGCATTACTAGAAAGAATTGAGGAATGAGTGCCTGTAATTCTTTGACCATTTCTGGCATTGGCAGTCTCTCAAGGAATACCCTTACAGCCAGTGACCAGGTTCTATTCCTCTACAGTCTAGGTGGAAATCAAGAAGTTTCCCATATTTACTTGTCCATCATCACAATTATCAGGTAAACAAGCACAAGGTCTATCAGAAGAGATGCTTCATCCAACACAGGCAAAAATGAAGTCAGTAGTGTCTAGTACTTGAAAAACAAATTTGGAAGGTTGGTTGTGAAAATATGTTGGCTTTTAGGAGTAAGAAACAAGAAATTTCTGAAAACTACTGTGGTCACTTGCTCTCTTCACTCTCCCCCAAAGCCAAATGTGCAGGCTACATCAATCGTTGAATCAGTAAGGATCATCTCAATCCCTCAACTACCTGGTACAGACTGACACAGGAAACCTGACATTCCTGAAGGAATTGGACGGACACTGGAGGATGTCAACTGAAGAAGTCAAAAATCAGCATAAAATCTCACATACTGTTCACATAAACAGCAAGGGATATGACAGAGACTGCAGTTTAAGCCACTCTCACCTAACCCTAGAAAAAGCAAACATGTTAGTAAGCATTTGGAGAACTCTAATCACATGTAGCTTGGACTATGTGTATGCAGACGCCCCTGCTGTGATGGAAACAAGCATAGAACACTCAGACTGGCAAGTGACTTATGGCCATACAAGAGAGTGCCCTCCGTCATGAAAGAGTGTAAGATAGTTACATTTACTAGTATTTACTAATTAGGTATGTGATCAACGACTATTTTACTTCAGTAAAATTGTGTGGCAGTGTACGCATTTAGCCGGAGGACCAAAAAGAACCATGACATGTGAAGCCAGCATCATACAAAGGGCGATTAGCAATTAAACGTAAAGGCCGCAACCCATTTCTTCTAGAATTTCTTAACTGCAGTGAGCTACTGAAATGTCCAAGTAGAAAATACAGGAGACTGTATTCTAGGAGCACTCAGTCCATCCTGTGACACACTTAGCGTGTTTGTGCATTTGGAGGTAGGATCAGTGCTAGAGATCAACCGCCAGCCCGTCCATCCCCCCAGGTTGCTCTCAGCTTCCTGCAGCAGCACATCACACCTTCAGTCAGCCCAGCGCTACCTCTAGCGTGGCACCTCTGCAAAATGCACTGGGAAACTCACCCAAAGGAACTGTGCAGCTAGTGTCTCAGCTTGCAGCATGGCCAAACAGCTCATTCGCACCAATACAGACGGGCAGCAGCACGCTACAGAGTTGGAAAGACTTGCAGGGTATGAGAAGAACCGAACTGACGCTGCCATATGACACTGTGTAATGCAAATCCACAGGCTCTCTTCACGCCAACTAAAACCAAAGTACACCGTATGATCTTACTGAAATGGCAATCTCCCTGCACTGGCATACCACACACAGTTCACCACAGATTTGAAATCTAAATTCAGAAAGTAGCATTTGACTTTGTAGTAGGGAATTTGGTATGAAAGGACTCATTTAGAAGAAAAACAGAATCTGTATTTGTAAGCATGGAAGAGAATGCTCATAAGCTCTAGTTGTGCAAGCATGTATCAGCAGGTGTCGAACACAGTTTCAGAGCTCAAAGGTAAATTCCATTTCAGCAACAAAGTAAATAATATCCTAAAGACAAATTCAAGTCCAAAAACAGCAGGAGAGCCTGGGACTTCTACACTTTATACTTATTTTATATTTATACTGAATATACCCTAAGGGTTGTTTCAGCCCAGCTACATTAGCTAGAAAGTCCTAATTTCTAGCAAAAGTAAGCAGTTTTGCCCAATTTCAGTTAGCAAAATATAGACAGAACAATATGAAACAAAATCATAATACTGAAACAAACATGGAACATGATGCAGAGGTTACAGACAAATTCTCAAGAACGCTAAACTTAAAGCATGTCCCCATTTGCTTTAAATCATCTAACCATGTATCTTTCCCCTGACTTTTTAGGAAGCCTGCATCAGATCCCGGGAAACAGTAGGCTGCTACCAGAGTATGAAACACAGGTTTCAGAGCTAAGAACTAAACAGCAGATACACCTCAAATGTAGCTTCCTTTCCTTTCTTGTTCTCTAGAAACTGCTGTGGTCACTCCTGGCAGGAATGTCACGGTATCAGCAGCACCAGCCCATGCATTTAGCATTCACCTTACAGTCACATCATATTGAGTGCTTACATTTCACTCACAATTCTGACTGGATCTTTTGTAAAGAAGCTGTAAGTAAAGACTGGAGGCAGAACAGGGCTTGATGTTTAAAAGCACTGTTTTAAATGCAACTTACTAACTAAAACACCCTCAGGTTTTGTCTGAGACCATATGCCAAAAGTGTTTAAGCATTACAGTAACAACTTATTTGCCCTTAAGAAGATAAAGCAGTGATGAAGACCAATGTCCTGCTAGCTTTGACCAAGCAAATTTTTGTAAATTTAACTAAAGCTACTCTTGAAGACTCAAATTTTTCTTCCACGCTGGTTACTAACATTTCAACAAAAAACTACTCAAGGGGGAAAAAAAAGAAATCAATAAATCTATTTTTAAAACTACTTAAATACAAGACAATTAATTGCAAGAAGCAACTACAGAAAATAACTTCAATGATAAGGAACTCTGACTACAGCTTTAGGGTATTTAACCTAAATAACATCAACCACAATTATGTAACTGCATTAATATAGCCAAATTCACATTTTAGTCTTTTGAGACAAGCTTTCAATGTCTCTTCTGCTTGAAGAAATAAAGTAATTCCTCTGACCACAAGTACAAGAAGATCCAAATTTCTGCTAATTTCTAAGTAATTTTCACACACCAAACATAGCACCTATTTTAAAACAGACTAGCAAGCAGCGTGGCAAGATGCCTACCCAAAAATTCGCTGAAACTGAAAACTGCCTAGACTGCCCAGTTGCTGCACTCCACCAAAGCCGATATGAAAAGTGAGATCAGACTCCTGCCACTTCTGCGTAAAGCTTTTTTCCTGCGTTTCACGGTTTTGCAAACAACCGAAAATGGCACAGGTAATCTTGCACCTTGGCCATGGTATTACAGTAATTTTTTTTTAAAAAAAAGAAAAAAGGAAAAAAGCAATCCAGTATTTCCATGAGACAGATTATAGGTAGACTATGAACTACTTTGAGAGTTGCATTACACAGCGAGAGTACTCTAAATCAAAAAGCAAGTGAAGATGCTACCACATAACGCCCCAGCTCTCTACGGGGATCCCTAAAGCGGGGCTAACAATGACAGCAAGTGCTGCTCCTCCACCCGATCCTCGCCAAACACCCTCCGTGGCACTTAACGTTAGCTCAGGGCACCCATGACCCCTAACGAAAGCGGCAACAAGGAGGCGACAAGCCCTTCGGGGTGGGGGCCGGCCGCCCGCCCAGCAGGAAGCCGCTGGCCCCGGCTGGACGGGCACCGCCGCCCGTTCGCCCCCCAAGGCCTCCCCCGCCGGGGCGCGGCCTGACCAGAGGGAAGCCCTCCCGGCCACGAAAGCGGAGACGGTGTTAAGGGGGAGCGGGAGTCCCGGGGCCCCGGGGGAAGCCCAGCCCAGCCCCGCAGCGGCAGGTCCGCCCCGCCCCGCACGGCCCGGCCCCGGGCGCGGCCTGCCGCCGCCGCCGTCGCCCGCTCTTACCCTCTGCGATCACCCGCTTGATTCGCAGCTTCATGTCGCCCATCTCCACCGTCTGCCCCACAAAATCGTTCTGGTCGCGGCTGGCGGCCCCCAGGGAGCCGGGGCCCGCCAGGAAGTCCAGGGCGGACTGGAAGAGCGACATGACCCCGGCGGGCACTGCCCGGCAGCCGGGCGAGGAGCGCGGGGGCGGTGTTCGGAGAGGGGAGCGCGGAGGGTTGGGGGGGAGAGGGGATGGGTGGGCGGCTCCGCCAAACTACCGACCGCAGCGGCGGAAGGCCGCCTCCTCCTCCGCCGTTCCCTCCGCTCTGGGCTGCTTCCGGGAGCGC
>KZ505675.1:352112-375074 GCA_002844005.1 Limosa lapponica baueri
CTGCTGGGAGTGCACAGCTTCCTACTGATAGAATTGGACGAGTATAATTCTTGTATATCTGATATCAGTATCGGGATTAATACTGGTTCTTTGGTATTATTGTTAATTATTTAGTCTTATCCTATTAAATCTACTTATATTTCAACCCTCATGTTTCTTTGTGTTCCCGGATTCCCCTTTCCAGGTGGGGAGGGGTCATTGGGTGATAGAATAGTTGTCTAAACAACAAAAAATTGCTATGGGTTTTCTCAAACCATAACAAATGTGTATAAACTAGTATTGCAAACTGCCTAGACAAACCTCAATTCTGTAGCATTCACACGGTTCGTGTTTAATGGCGAAACTGTCTAGGGGTCAATAGAACACATTTTTCAACTTCTTAGTAGTTCCAAAAGTTCATGTACAAGGAAGAAATTGCATTTCTTCTGAGCATATAAGACTGGTGAAAGTTGTTCTTGTTTTAAACTCTTAAGACAATTGAATTTTGCTATTAGTCACACCTCACATCATAGCAGTACACTAGGAAGACACAGTAGGCAACTCATGGTAACTTTAAGGTAATTTCAAATACAGCTTAAAATGGTTTAATTTACAACTAATATGACCATATAGTAGGTTGCACAACTACGTCTAGACACTGCTAACACAATTGTCTGTAATGTGCTGTGCAGCTCAGGTTGGAGCGCTGGGCACACATGTGTGCACAGAGGATCACTGGAGTTGCTGGAAGTAAAAGCAAGGATGATGCAAAGAAGTACCTAGACTAGGGATAGCAACAGAGTTGCAGAAAAATATTACTGAGAACACGCTCCTTGATTCAGGATCCCCCTGGCTTGTAACTTTGACTTCTCTTACAGGGCTCGTTAAAAACTCAACCCCAGGAGGAATCTTCTGGAGCGCTATTGTAGTATAAGAAATCCTCTTCTGAAACTAAAGTGGGGCTGTGATGGTAGTACATATTCTGAGGGGGTGCCACACATAAGACACAATTTCTGTTATGGTGTATTACTTTCATAGTCACTCTTACCTGGATTAATACTCTTTTACAGAGACCAGCTTTCACCAGAGATTTTGCAATCCAGCGAGCTGCATATGCTGCAGAACGATCAACTTTAGAGGGATCTTTTCCAGAGAATGCACCTCCGCCATGAGCTCCCCAGCCTCCATAGGTATCAACAATGATCTTCCTGCCAGTCAGTCCAGCATCACTCTGCAGGACAAACAATTGAATACATTCGTGGGACAAAACAGTTTACCCAATCCACACTACGTTATTGGGGACAGCTTTGTTTTGTATTTGGCACAGATACGACTCATAGCGTTCATCTTCACATGCAAACGTTTAATGAATGAGGTGTACCTGACTGGAATATTTTTCAAGAGATGTACTAAACTGTCTGTGCTGCAGTCACCTTTGAAAACGGGTAAGACTGTGGCACAACTGTAAACATCACAAAAAGTGTGCTCCCTTTAGATCAGCAACCATGAAATACTATCTCTGGATTACTGGCCAATGACTTCACTCAGTAACATTTCATAGAGGCCAAGAATTTAGAGAGAAAAAAGCCTTCCTGAGAAACAGATCACATATGACCTAAAAAGTTAACAAGCTTCACTTACATACATGTACTAAAGAGGAAGTGAGGGCTTCATAGAGCTGCAGTTCAATGCTGCCAGCATAAGAGTCCAGAGAAATTGTAGCTGAGTTCACCTTAATGCTTCAGTAGTGGCACAAGGACCACTTGGTACTACTCTTCTTTCTTCTTCCTATCTGCCTGTGCCCCTAGTAATGGAGTCCCACCCTCTTGGATGGACTTTTGTCCACCTCCTACAACTTGATCCAACTTGTTCAACCAGCAGAGAATTATTGCCTTTCTATCAAAGCTGGTGACTGCAAGCTGATAAATGATCCCCAGAGCATTGGGAAACTCCATCCTAAAAGAGGATAAACTACATTAATCCACTAATTTTAATTTCCCAAATAAGTAATACAAGTGTAAACTGACATTTTTTTTCTTAATAGAAGCAGCATCCCTACATCATCCCAGTGAGATCATAAGCACACATTGTAATTTTAATCCTTCACTGATCTCTTTATACAAAACTAGACAGTTTTGTTTAACAAAACTTTTTACAATTTTGCAGCAAGGACCTGCTTACCTAGTATCAGCACCTGGAAAGCAGAATATGTGTCAAATTCTAATGACTACTGAAACTCGATATATTAAGGTCTCACTTGAAATTTGTTCAGCTTTCTGAAGAATTTTAATGTAGAAGATCAGATCTGTTGCTATTTCTGGTTTTGATTTATATTGTGAAAGTGAAGAGATACATGCTAAAATGCATGACTGGAAGTAACTTAAGGGCTGGCTTTTGGTCATTTAAAATACTTTCTGGAAGCAAGACAAAGAACCAAGAATCCACACATTTCGCTGTCCAAGCAGGTACAGCTTCAGTTTAGATGCCAACTATCCAGTAGGAAAATTCCAGTAGAAATGGAGAATGAACGCCTTCTTAAGAAAAACATAGACTTTCTTGGTTAAAGGTATACCAGCTCATTGCACTTTTGTTCAAGAGAACAGTTAGAAGCATGTGGCAAAGTAGAATCCAAGTCTGTTAAGGGTGTCCTCTTTCAAAGTATCATACCTTAGGACCACCTTCTACAAACTTTTCACTTGGAAGGAGATGATAAATTGTCCCCTCATCAAGGTACTTCTCCGGAATGACTTCTTTAACAACTTTCTCCATTAGCTCCTTCTGTATTTGTTGCAAAGATATGTCTGGGGCGTGATGTACTGAAATCACAAGGGTGTGCACTCGGATGGGCTCCAATGCACCATTAGTCTCCTTGTATTCCATTGTGACCTAGAGAGGAAAACAAAAAGGACAGTGAACTCTCAAGGCCAAGAGCACCAGTTTGAAAACTGAAAGTGAACCCCACAGGTATTTTCTGCAGCAAAAAAATAAACGGATGAAGGGAAATTGAATGAGAAATGATGTATTGTTGCTGATGCTTAAAATCACTGTAAGAAAAAGAAAATGCAGAAAGTACTGAGTACCTTATGTACCTTATGAAATTCACACCACCTTGGAACACGAAAATGACAGTATCATTTTTGACAAGCATGAATTCTAATTTAGCAGCAGACAGAGTAAATTATTTCTATTGTTTCTCACACTTACAGTTTCTGCATCTACGTTACGAACCTGTGTTTTCCCATCTGGTCTAACCCAGGGCCATGTTCCATTCCGTTCCAGAGCCTTTATGCGTGCAGTCAGTTTGTGTGCCAGGAGGAGTGTTAGGGGCATACATTCCTCTGTTTCATCAGTGGCATAGCCAAACATCAAACCCTGCATTGAAAAACAAGGAACTGCATTGAAAGATGGGGAAATAAGCTGCTTGTTTCCATGTTATCTTTCAATTTTTGCACCTGCCTTTGCCACATAGTACCTTAAAAACAGCCAAGCCTAGAAAGAGAAACCATTGACGTGCAGAGTGAATACACTTTGACACATAACCAGCCTGAAGTAACATTTATGTATCAGTATGCACCATCAACACAGCCACAGAAAGGCCTCATTCCCAAGAATGACTCTGCCTTAAGCACCCATAAGAATCCACTGCAAAGACTTAATAGACATAAAGCTCATAAAGACTGCATAGTCTTCTCCTCACACATGACAACCAAAATAACACAGCATTCGGTGCCCAAGAAGTAAAACCAGGCTACCCTAAAGGACTTGAAAGACCAGAAACTGACACCAGCTGATAAAAAAGCTTAAATGTAGCCCTATACAGTAAGAGCACTGGATATGGGAAAAGCCACTTTCAGTGAAGACCGTGTTACTTCTTAGCACTTCTGGGGATTACGAGGTTCATAATGTTTAGCTGCTAATTCTTACACTTTGCTCAATAGCTTTTGAGGAAAGGCTCTGGTCCAACACAATTCTAATTGCTTGTGCATAAACTAAATTTGAGTAAGTGCCTGGAATTAAGTCCCGTTACCTGATCCCCGGCTCCAATGTCATCGTCATTCTTCCCATGGGAGACAGCATGCTTGATCTCTTTACATTGTTGTTCTAAGGCCACTAAAACTGTGCAAGTCTTATAGTCCAGTCCTAGTGAAGGGAGTTTTGTAAAGTTAGGTCATAAATTCTTGAGGGTTCACAAATTGCTAGAAAAGCTTTTATGGATTATCTAGTTATCTTGGGTAAAACTTTTAAAACTCTGAGGATGTAAGCTTCCTATACCATGTTTTGCATTGCTAATAGAAGCACATTTATATAATAGCCTCAAGATGTGGGCAAGTTAGTGGTATTAGTTCAAATTTGAGCTCTTGAAACTGAGAGGATAAGTGTGGTCCTACAAACTGCCCCACCAATGCTTGTTACATTGCTTATGATGACTAGGGTTCAAACCATTTAGGTACTAAAGCTGGGAGGGGAGCGTGGAAAACGTTACCAGAATGGTATTCAGATTCTCTTGTAGTAGGTTCTAGGGTTCAATAGAATTAGAGAAAAGCTGTATATATCATGCATGAAAAGGGAAGACTGAAGGAGAATAACCATGTAAGGGGTTCAACTGCTGAAAGGAACCTACTTTGGGAAATATGTTAAGAATACATAAAGAACATTAATAAATAAATAAATAAGTTCACACCCTTGGGTGTGAACTTCAAGTGTCATAGGCTTATGCATCCCAAGGACAAGGAACACCAATGTTAAAGCTTTCACTGTACAAACCTGCAGATGTGACCACCTTCTGACATTTGTGCAAACACTAGTTACTCTGCATCAGAGAGGCAAGAGGTACTGGCACTTTCAAGAATAACTCTTTTATAAGTATGCCACTTTAAAATAGCTCCTTCAGTACCAGGCACTAAAAAACGCACATCAATATCTGTGCAGTTTTCTCCTAGGCCTGGAGACACATTTCATTTTGTTTTCTGGAAGACCATAAAAATATGACTTTAGCCACATGCAGAACAGACAGAAGAATGAACACATGAAGGATCTCACTCACCTTTGGAAGAGTCATCATACCCTATCCTCCTAAGGGTCTCTCTTACAATTTGTTGGTAATCCACTATAGCCTGGGATGTGATCTCTCCACAAAGCAAAATCATTCCAGTTTTCGCTACGCACTCTGCAGAAAAAAAGATGAAACATCAGAATTTTACTGCTACCATTTTACAGTTACATAGGGAGATTCTGAAGATGGTCCCGTGAACAAGGGATTAGTCAAAGGGGAACCTCAGTGTAAAGCCTTAGCGTACATATAGGTCTGTGTGCAACCACTCTTCTCTTCAGCTGATATGAATGCCTGCATGGAGGGAAGTCCATCTTACCCAGTTATCCTATCTCCACAGTGGCCACCAGCAAACATCTATAAGAATAGGTCAAGTATATAGTGCTATTTCTCCAAATTCTTCCCTGCTCTCCAACAATTTCAGCTCAGGGTCTTCCTGAAGCTAAAGGGAGGTCATTTTTTAACAGATGGCATTACAAGTCTCTGATAGATTTTTGTTACAGTATTTTACCCGCTTGCCCTTGCAACTACAAAAACTTTTAGCATCTACAGGATCCTAGAGCAAGAAGCTATGCAACTTCATTACAAATTTTGTGCAGAATCATCTCATATTTTATTCCATTGCTTGTTTCAAGTGTCCACCTGGCCTCCAAACTGTTAGAACATATAGCAAACAGGCACAAAAAAAATCACCATGTCAATACGACCTACAGCTCTGTAGCTCTATTGCATATCCTATTCAATTTTCTCTTTTCCAGACTGGAAAGGCCTAGGCTATTCACTGAAAAATACTGTATGGCTATGATCATATTCATTACTCCTACCATACAATCTTACTATAGCCTTTTTTGGGATGGAGAAACAGATTGAACACAGTATTCAAGACAGGCAATCATGTATTTATGTGACTTAATGATCTCAGTTCCACTCTTCATTCCTTTCCCAGCAAGCCCTAACAGTCAAGTCAGATTTTTACTGCTACTGAGCACTGACTCTTTTCACAGAAACATATGTATGTTACAACCCCAAAATCTCTCTTCTGAATGCTTGCAGTGAACTGCAAACCTTCCTTTCTATATATGGGGATAACATTGCTCCCTTCTCCCTTGCCTTACCCTACACTGAATTTCAACCATCACTTTTATCATGCAGTCACTGCCTCATTTGAATAATTTTATTTGATTTCAAAATTAAGTATTACAGGCAGGAATATTCTATATATTGCACAACTATGGACTGCAGCATCACAAAGATAATCAAGCTGGCTTTAATTAGCAGCTTAGCTTAGATAATCCAGACAAGCAGTTAAGACTTTAACACAGGGCAAACTTTCTCTGTCTGCAAGAGGAATTAGTCTATATTGAACTATTAAACTACATCCTGGCTGGCACGGTATCCCTGAATTACACTGTGGGCACAGTGAGATTCCATAATAATACAGTAGCCCTAAATGTGTACAGCACATTAACCGAAGGTAGCCATAGCTGTACAGTGCAGGGTATCCTGGTACCATTATTTTCATACTCAGTCTTGTGTCCCTGCTCTACTGACCAGAAGCCCTCTTCTGATCTGCTACACCCTAGCAGACCACCTATGTGTGTGAGGCATGTATGGTGCTGTGAATCCTGCACTGGGGGAAGATACCCTATATTACAGCTGTGAGGCAGAGAAGAACAGCTCTCAGCTTTTCCAGTAGGGTCATTACAAAAAGGGGAAGCCTCTCTGGAAGAACACAAAGTTGGGGCACTGGGGCTTAATGAGACGGAAGAGCAAGGCTGCAGTCACTACCAGCAGTCCCTAGAAACTCTCCCATGCCCAATATAGCCAAGCAAAGCTTGATGGTGATGCAAGACTTCACAGCATGATAATGCTTTATTAGTAGCAGGATAAAAAGATTCATCTTCCTAGCTTTCACTGCTTTCCATCCTGACTGAAATTTAATTCAACTGAAAGAAAACACAGTTTGGGAGCTGCACTATCACTGCATCTTATAAGTGAGCCCAAGCAACACCCCCATCTGCTCTGACCTAAAGGAAGTTACTTTATAAGGTTTTGGGGTCTTCACTGGGGGGTGATTTCGTACATATTTAAGTCTCCACAAAAAAAAAAATATTTTGAACACATCAGTAGGTAGAAACTTTCATTTTCTCTTTTGTACTGTCTTGGCTTATGGTTAGTAATTTTCTCTCTTTACTCGCATTTGTTGGGTATACTGGGAAGGGCTTCTTTTTCAAGAAAGCATTTGGCTTCACTTAATCAGAGAGGAAGTAGAACAATTATTCTGCCTTCTGCTTTATGCTCCTTGCAGACAGTATTGTCTTGCTTGACTTTACTGCTACCCAGTGTGTTGGCAGCACAAAGACAGACCAGTTCTGTCCTGCCAAAATGAGGTAGCGCCTGTGTAATAATTCATGAACTTCATATGCGAAACTTGTTTATCCTAAAAGCCCAAGCAGCAAAAAAAAACTCAGAGAAGCATAGATACCTTTATCTATTGATAGACAGAGTCTAGTTTAAACATCTCGGTAAACTACATTTCATAGTTTTGTAAAATACAATGTTACAGTGACTTAGTACTTACAGAACGCTTTGAGATTTTTTTTCTGGAACTGTGAGGCAAGACCTGCACAACTAAACAGAAATTCTGTTTTTCACCCAGTAAGCCCTGTATTGAGTGCCATAACTGCTTTCTCTTCTCCAGCCCACTACTTCTTTAGAAAAAATCTGTGTCTGGTTAACCAATTTATCTTCTCCAGATTTATGTTTTAATGTTATATTCAAGTTTTCTGACTCAGTGAGCAGTTCTGATATGTTTTTTTCCTGACAGATTACAGAAATCAGGGATTTATCTATGTAATCATATCACACCTCAGTCGTCTTTTTTTTGGTAAGACAAACTGATCTGTTTCTTACATCTCTTATGACACATTTTTCAGCCCTTGTAATTTTACAGCATTTGTCTGTTACCATCTTCAGCTTTTCAGCAGTTTTGGAAGTATAACAGCCTGCAATACTGAAATACTTGCTTCATCAAGTTTAACATGTATGCTAGACCCTCCCCCCCATGTCTCCTCACTGCTCACACCTGTGCATCAAGGATCACATGAAATTTTTCAGATGAAGTGTCATATTAGATCACTGTATTTGTGGGATGCAGCTAGTCCTCTAACTAGAGCCTCAATGGCTTGTTGTAAGAAAAAAATTACTGTATTCGGAGAGCTTTTTAGACAGGTTCCCTTTCTGTGTCCATTCCCCCTTGGCAACCCAGCTCATTCCAACCTGATGATATGTTCTTAGCCTCTGGAAGAGGTGATGTTGCTAGTGACAACAGTCATGTAGAATACAGGGTAGTCCTAACATAAAGTTCCATGAAAAAAGCAAGCCACTTTGATCAGATTCACATTCAAATGAACTGTGCAGTTATCTTCCTGTGAACCAAGGGCATCACCCTGCTTAAAGCACAGTAAATGTCTATTTAGGACTTCTGGAGTTTGAATTTTATTAGCACCTTTTACTCACTCTATGAAGAAATGCACCTTGACTTATATCTTTCCTCAGATCTTTTTTCACCTAATTTTCTTAGATTCCTCATTAGCATTAGTCCTGTCAAACACAGTTTTCCCTGATACCACTGGCTTCTTCTGGTCTATTTCTTAACATTTCATTATTTTTAATTTGCACCAGAGTACTATGTATTTCTTTTTTTCTGTTTATTTTTTGCAGCTTTTTTTCTGCCTTCCCTTCTCTTCTGAGTCAGTGTGCCAGAGCTGGCCCCTTCACTGACTATGAAAGTGTTGACTGTCAGCCAGCTATTACAAGAATTTTGGATCACAGGATGTTATATCAACATGAATTACTTGTTGTACTTCATTAATCTGCTTTTCTATCTGTCTTGTACTTACCACAGGCAACCTTGGCATCTGGATCAATACTGAGATGAGCGTCTAGAACAGCATCACTTATCTGATCACACATCTTATCTAGAAGATAAACATCAGACAGACATAACATTTCTTTTTGTGTTAACAACAACAAAGAAGTGATTTGTTAATGAAATTTCATTTTCAGTGGGCAAGAGACTTCTGTTTACAGAGCATCTGCCAAGAGGCAATCAGAACAATTTATATTCTGAAATATCCCATTTTCACTCCTCTCCTCAACTCAACCCTAGCTGACATTTTACTATCATCCACACAGGCCAGCAGCCTCCTAGGGGAGGCAACAATGAAAAGGCCTGCAAAGGCACCCTGAAGTATTAGTTTCAGGAGAATAGAAGACACAAGTAGTAACTTTGAAGAAGTATTTAATCTAAGACCTATCTGTAGGGGGTTTGCATTCTTCTCTTTATTTTAAACTTTGTATTGCATTTTCTGTGTGAATTACCTATTTTGATCGACATCTTATAACTGTCAGAAGTCTGCACTTACAGCAGTGTTTACCCCTTCACTATCTCTAGTGGGGACCCCTGAGATCTCAGTGTGAATTTCTTGGGATGACAAGAGGCGTTGCTCTCCCTAAAAACAGGCACATTAGATCCTGAAATTATTAGTCCACTCCTGAAATTACTCACAACTATCTGGCTCATCTGAGTTTAGAAAAGCATCTTAAAACATTCTCTCAGGGACAAACATTGGCCACTCACAAGTTTCCACAGTTATATTCCTGAGGTTTGATCTTTTTTTAGTACAAAATCACTGGAGAAAAAAGTTTTTATCTATTCTGTCTCCAGCACCTATTGTCTTATTGTCCAGGGAAGAGCTAAGTACGTCAAACACATTTGGTTTGTTAAAAGTTAATAAACAATTTAGGGGACTGTTATGGTTTAACTCCAGCCAGCAACTGGGACCATGCAGCCTCTCAGTCACCCTCCCTTCCCCCCAAGAAGGGTAGGGAGAAGCAGGAGAAAAGGAGAGGAAAGGGAAAAAAACCTCCTGGGTTGAGATAAAGACAGTTTAATGAAACAATAATGGAAAAGGAAAAATAATAGTAATACTACTACTACTACTAATAATAATAGTAAAAGGATATACATGATACAAGTCACTCTCACTGCTCAGTGAATTGGTTGCCCAGCCTGATCTCAGCAGAGACCATGATTCCCCTGCCCTGGCCAACTGAGCACGACATCTACGGTACAGAATATTCCATTGGCCATTCTATTGTTCTGCCTATGCTTCTTCTCAGCTTCTATGAGAAGCTGAAAAAAGTCCTTTACTAGTATAAACATCACTTGGCAACAACTAAAACACTATGTACTATTGACATTCCTTTCGTAAGAAATCTGAAAACACAGCAACCGCTAGAAAGAAAATTAACTTTATCTCAGCTGAAACCAGGACAGGGACAAATTGAAATTCTTTGTCTCATCAGGGTAACTGAGCCAAAAGCTCAGGTAAAGCTGAGGTAAAAGCAATCCATATTATTTCTTCAAAAGCACAGCTTTGAAAGGTTGCATATCTGCAGAACCAACATGAGGAGTATGAATCAATCTTCACCCACCATCACTACAAAAAAAGGTATCCAAAATATGTTCAGCCACACAGCTGGATCTACAACACACTCTGTATCTATGAGCCAGGTGCTTATATTGTTTGCAACAGCCTATATAATTATCTATGTAATTGCCAATCTAAAATAACTTCTCTTGCAGAAGTGAGTACCATTACATATATGTGTAAACTCAAAGGCCCAAAGAGGAAGTTAATGAAGAAGCATAACTGAATATCCACCTTAAGCTACTTATTTACTTTTAAAGATAATCTGGGCTGGAAGCAAATAAACATCATGAATGAAATTATAATGTAAAAGTAGAGTTATTCTGTACCCCAAAAGAACTGCAATTCAATGCAAAGTTTAAGTGCAAATTGAAATATACTAGAAGAACTGTAGATTAATATATGCCAGTATAATCTAAAAGCAAGGAAAAGTGAAACATGTTAGCCTGTATCTTTGAATGGATGAGCCATTGTGCCATCAATACTGCCTCACTCAAATACAAACTAAAAACAAGCTAAAAGCAAAGCACGAGTGCTGAAAATGTATATGCTCCTTTTATTCACACAGGCTACAGCGACCTCATTGTCAGCATGAGATTTGCTTATGGACATGCACAGGTCTGCTCTTCGCTGGCATAACTTTCAAAAATCTGTATCGGCAATTTCTGTATCTTTGTGTTTTGTTTCTAGTGTTTTCCCCAATCAAGATGAGGCTAAATGTTTAACTGTGCATTTCATAAGCTTTTGCAAAGGCAGTTCAACAATTTAGAGGCTTGGAGAAAAAAACAAAACACCAACAAGAAATGCCAGCTTGATATCTGTAAAGCCTGTCTTCAGCTGTTTGTGCTGCATCGATCCCCAGCTCAAGCATTATCTCACTGAAATTTCTTGCTAGTATATTTACTGAGAGAATCAGAATCCAGTTACTTAAGTTATACTGCACCTTCACTGATAAAAATTTACCACAGTTTGAAGACACAAGGACATATGATGAAAGACAGAATCATCATGCAGTCATAATTTCATGCCCAGAAATCATTTGTGCAATCAAGTATAAAGTTAGTAATGCCAAAGTTCCAAAGTTTGTCATCTGACTAGTTTGTCAACAACCCTGAGGCAAACTGAGTTCTGAAGACTGCAAAATTAATCCATGCCAGAGGGTCCAATGCTCAAGCAGGAATGGCATAACCTGGAACAACTGATAAGTTTTATTGCATTCAGCTATTTGCACCATTACAACATACAGTGCAGCTTTTTAAAGCAAACAACTGGTTGTGGTTGTTCAAGATATGATGACACATGCTGCAGTGGTCTTGCAGCTGTTGGACTGTTCACTAGGGGCTAGGCAGACAGACTAATAGAACTGGTCTTACACTGATTCTAATGAATACGAATCCTGAGAGTGCAGATACACAAGGAAAAGTCAGCTGCAAAGCTTCAGTGTTTGACACCACCCTCATTTTCTCATTATTAGGGTTTGGTTTTTTTTTGTCTTTCCTTCTATGGAAAAAGTAAGAGGTGATGTTATTTTTAGTCTTAGCATTAAAATGCCCTATTAGAAGGTTCTACTATAAAAGGAACTCTTGCTACCCTTATTGTAAATTTGAATCACTAGTATGTCTGCTGGAGGTCCAAACTTCCTCCAGTCCATCAGTTAACATAGCCTCTAGATATGCATTTGTGTAAACAAAGCTGCGTGAAAAATAGCTGAATTTAATGAATAGCAATTAGAGCTGAAGCACTGCCTTGCAGTCCCAGACCTGGAAAATACTTTGTACAGTCTACAGCTTATGTAAATTTGCATAAGGGAGAGCAACGCGGCAAAGAGGCATATGTAGTATTACAGCAGTATCTGGAATGCAGCTCTGAAGGGGAAATCAATGCTTAGTGTTCAACCTGTTCCAGAGATTCAGTGTTTAACAGTCACCTATAATAAACATGTGCACAAAGTAATATTTTTTTCATTACAGAATTAAAAATTAAATTCTGATTCCAGTATACGTGGCAGCTCCAAGTCTACCTGTAGAAGACCTCACCACGCTTTTTTCTCTCTTGCGATAAAGTTGTCTATGCCAGATTATATTGCATACTAAACAAATGAGCCAAATTCTTGTCAAGCAAACAAAGACACTAATCTGATGTCTATTTGAAAAAATTAATTGGTTCTTTCTTTTCTCCATTGGGGGACATATGACTGAACTTTCATCAGTTAGCATTCTTCAGTGCAAGTATTAGTAAGAGCAAAGATTCAATCAGCATTCTTACTTACCAGAATGTCCCTCAGCAACAGATTCTGAGGTGAAAAGAAAGTGTTTTTCTTTTTTTGAGGTATGAATTGACATGTCTTGGTATCCTTAGCAAGCCTGCAAACGAGAAAGACCCAAAGCAACTGACTACAGAACAAGCACAAGCAGAAAGTGAAGTGGAAAGGTTAATCTACCTATGCAAACAAGGAAGGTAATTGCTTCTGCATGCATGTTTGCTCCTCAGAAGTTCAATAGATTAAGACTAACCTGTGTGGATTTTACAATGCACTGCTACAGAAACTCCTTTCATAAGACTTCTGTGTTTGCTTAACCATGGCCCTACTAAACTCTGCAGAAGTGTTATCATTATGTGAAATGTGAACACAGCTAAGCCAGAGTTCAGTGCTTTCACACGCTTCCCCAAGCCTCCATTCTTAGTTCTAAGGGCTAACAAAAAAGCACTTCAAGATAGTAACACAGCACAGAGATTTAATCTGAATTTATAAGGGTGAATGATGCTTTCTCCTAGCCATAATGTCCATACATTGTACTCAGCTGCAGCAGTGACCTGTGCAGAAATGTATCTCTCTTTGTGTGAGAACAGACGTTCATCATCGCTTCGGGTGGTAAGCTGTGCTCTTTTTCCCAAGTACTATTTGTATCAGTGGCTAAGTGAGGAGCTGTACAGCAACCAACAGCATGCTCTGTAGAAACAGCTATGAAGACAGTGGGTTCATTGTAAGTTACCTTGAATTCTGAGACCAAAAGTTATGCTCTGGCTCAATAAATCAATCTTGTCAATGCTCAGGCTCTCACAATTCATTTCACAGACCCCTCTTTTCCTACCATTTGCCTTGATGAAGAGATACTAGTAGGAAGCAGCTGGACTAAGGTGTCTAAACTAAGCCAAGAAGCGCTGCCTCTTTGGAAGTGCTGTTTGCCTTTGGTTTATTTCAGAACACACTGCAACAGCACACCGGAGCACCTGAGTACAGGACAATGTTGCAAAGGTACCTAGGAACGTCTGGTCTTAAAACCCCTTGTCCTGCTGAGCAGCTCTACGCTGCTGCAATACATTATGTTGAGCTCAGCTTCTCTAAATCAGTAGTCATTTCTGAAAATGTTGCTGCATAGCCTAAGCACATTAAACAGTAACAAGGGTGGCATAAGTACATACATAAGTACAACTTTAGCTGCAACTGAAGGCTTTACTACTGGTCATCACAAGCAAACAACATCCCCTACCAGACCACCATCAAACTCTACAAGAGATGTGTGTTCATTCTGCAAAGAAGTCCTCACTGCTTCAGGACATTTCCACGTAGCTCATGAGGCATATGAGGTAATAAAAGCGGAAATGAAGGCAAAGCACTTAGACAAATGAGTCCAAGCCAACTCTCAAAAAAATAAAGCAAAATTGTATTTCGGCTGCAAGAACAACGGGAGAAGGCACTGCCTAAGTGTGGTAACACAAGTGATGGCTAGTGTGCTGTTAACAGGCCAGTCACCCTCGTTGAAACCCACCACTCTACAGAGTGATACATGAAGAGGTGAGTTGGTTGGAGGAAAGAGACTGTCTGCACCTCTTTTGGTTTTGCCTTCTTTTTTTAATCCTAGGAGCAAATCAGTAGATAACACCAAAACCCTCCAGTTCTCAGAGAACATGATAGCTTAAGTGTGTGTGAAGGAAAGCAATAAAGAGGAAGACTTTAAACCACAGTTAATGATTATCAGAAGTGCCCTATGAAATCCATTAACTTATCTGTTTCATTGCCTTTCTTTAGCTCCAGAATTTATTGTGATACAATACAAAATTAAACTAGCCATACAGAGATTTGTGTACCCAGAGGTCATTCAATTCTGTGTAATAAATACACTTTGAGCTTAAATTACGTTCCATAAAACACTTCATACAAAGCATTGAAAAACACTCATATGAAGAATTTCAGTTTCTTCCACCATGAATTCATATTATGCTGCATTCTAAAATACTTATGATTTACATTGTGTCTTATACACTATTCTCATTCAACATACGCTCCTCGGCATGTTTTATAATGTAGACTATACATACAGTCCAACCCCAGCCTTGAATGTAAAAGAAAAAAAAAGTATATACAAATAATAGTCAACCTTTGTAAGCAAGAAATCAAAAAAAAAAAAAAAGGAGGCAAGAGAAACCAGAGCAGAGAGAAGAGGTACCAGGGCAGGGGAGACATGAAGGCATGAGGTTGCTGCCCTCACAAGGAGGCACAAGAGGAGCTGCTTGAGCAGGACTAGGGCAGAGAGACACCCATGCAGGGGCAGGCACACAGAAGAAGACACAGGTGCATATCCAAGGGGTCTGGAAACAGTGGAGGAGCCCACACCAGAGAAGTAGAGACAGAAAGATGGAGGAGCAACCACAACACACTGCACCCAACCTTGTGCTGTTTACCAAGGGACTGAGGCCAGGAAGCTGGGA
Organism: Limosa lapponica baueri; assembly: GCA_002844005.1. Taxonomy (NCBI): domain Eukaryota; kingdom Metazoa; phylum Chordata; class Aves; order Charadriiformes; family Scolopacidae; genus Limosa; species Limosa lapponica. The sequence goes on from KZ505675.1 coordinate 367,347, forward strand.
GGAGAGATGTCCAGAGGGAAGCTGGGGTGTTTTCCCTAAGGGATCTTCTGTCGTCTTTATTATTCAGTGCTAGAATGAGTAATTACAAGTTTGTTAATTGGCAATTAATTAGTCAAATTCCCTGCAACAGAACCGCTCTGTTGCCTGTGACAGCTGGGTTATGTTTAACAAGGCAGCTGTTCCAGCCAAGATTCATCTATCATGTGAATTTGCCTGAGGAATACCAATCACTTCTGTAAAAGTCATGTTTTCCTTTGCCTCTTTTGCTGATGTTTCTTGACCCAGTGTATAAAACACCATTAGTGTCAGTAGATTCAGAAAGCTGCTGTGGAAAATGGAGAGAGAAGAACTGGAAGACCTTTTAAAAATGGGATCGCTTCAGCAGCTGAACTTCCAATATTTCTCTGCATCCCAGTACCTCACAAAAAAATTACTGTTTGAGCCACGGACCTATACCTGTCCCAAGTGAAGTCCATGCATATTCTGCTTATATTTGGCTTACCAATTCAGTATTTCAGCCAAAGGCTTGCCCCTTCTTGTTTAAAAAAAAAAAAAAACATTTTTGCCATAGTTCTGCTATTTTGTCTCGTCATCTATACAATAGTTCAGTTCAGCTTGCTTATGAAAAGACATTGAGTTCTGAGATCTCAGCTGAAGTGGCTCTTGCATCTCAGTTGCTTCTGCTGTGATTACTTCAACAATGTGCGCTCCAGCCCAGGCCCAAATGGAAACGCCATTCGTTCACATACCTGCCTCAGGACATTGCTGCAGGACAAGTGGTGTTTGGATGGGCAAATGCATTCAGGCCCTTCTCTCTAGACTGCCTCTGGTACCGAAGGTGATTTCCCAGCCCGTTCTTTGCCAAGGCCCGTTGCAAGTGCCTCATGAAAGCCTCCCCGTACACACGTTAAAAAGCTACTGGGTTGCTGTGGTTTTTTTTTTTTAAGGTGAGGCCTCCCAGCCGGATGCAGTACTCCAGGTGGGGTCTCACCAGAGCAGAGCAGAGGGGCAGAATCACCTCCCTCGACCTGCTGGCCACGCTTCTTGTGATGCGGCCCAGGATGCGGCTGGCTCTCTGAGCTGCCAGCGAGCATTGCCGGCTCATGCCGAGCTTCTCGTCCACCAGCACCCCCAAGTCCTTCTCCTCAGGGCTGAATCCACTCTCCACCCAGCCTGTATTCGTGCTTGGGATTGCCCCGACCCACGTGCGGGACCCTGCGCTTGGCCTGGTAGAACTTCTCGCGGCTTGCAGTCCCTCCTTCCCTCCCTCCCATCGTGAGGCGGCCGGCGGGAGGGGGAGCACCGCACCCGCCCCGCCCAACGGCCTCCCCCCCGCCGCAGCGCAGCGGGGCCATGTCGGCTCCGCGAGCGGCGGCGCCGGTGGAACCTGAGGCGGTGCCGGTGCGCGGCCGGGGTCTGGAGCTGGAGCTGGGGAGCAGTACGCAGACCTCGCACCGGCTGCTGGCCTACAGCGACGCTCTGCTCTCCATCATCGCCACGGTGATGGTGAGCGCCCGGCCCGGCCGCGCCGTAGGGCCTGCCCGATCCGGCCCCACCGCGGAACCCAGGCCGGCGGTGGCGGGGTGGCGGGGCTCCGGGCGGGCTGGCGCCGCGGGGAGGCCCGGCAGGGCGGCCAGGCCCGCGGCCCGCCCTTGGGCGGCGGGAGGAAAAAGCCCCGAGCAGCCGCAGCTTGTGCCGGCCCCCGCGGGTTGCGGCCGTGCCCCGTCCCTGCGTTCGTCTGCCCGGCGCGGTGGAGGAGCCGCGTTGGCCTGTTCCGCCCGGCCCCGCTCCTGCAGCGCTGCCGCGCAATGCCGGGGCCGGTGGCGGGGGCCGGGAGGCCTGTGCCGGCGAGCGCGGCGGGCCGTCCCCGGGCAGCAGTGCCCGGTGGCGGGTGGAGGTAACAGCGCGGTCCCGGGGCCGCTCTGGAGGGCGATTCTGCCTTCCAGAACGGCAGGCTGCGGGCGGCTGTGTGGTCCAGGAGCGGTTGCGGCCAGCTGAAGTTTTTAATATTTTAATAAAGGTCTCAATTAGGAAAAGGATGTCATGTACTAATAAGGTTTTGTGTTTCAGATTTTGCCTGTGGCTCACACAAAAATACATCCTGATCAGGTATCATACGTCTTCTGTTGTTTCTCGTGTCTTTGCAAGTACATGTAACATCCTCATTTAGCACCCCCACTTCATTTCAAGTTCCAGACTGTCAAAGAGCCCGAACCATTAAGTAACATTAAAGCCAACAGAAATTTCCCCTAAGGGTAGGAGCTGTGAACTTGGGGTGAAGAATTTATATGCTAAAGGTACAATCTGCAGAAGTTGTGATATAAAGCCTGAATGAGCTGTGTATTGTAGGTCTTAGACTTTATCCACTTTTGTATGAAAAATGAATTGCCCGTCTGACCAAAACGTCTTTCAGAAAGCATCTGCTCTCTTTGGTAATATATCATCATTTAGAGATGCCACTTACATAGTGCAAGCTGAATGCTGGTTTTAAAATCAGGTTAGTAATTAGTGTAATCAGGATAAGCAAAGGTAGAAAAAGAAGACTACAGAAAATAAACTCATTCTGAAAGAAACAGGAATGTTAGGAAACATAAATTAATCATTTGAGAAAGTTCACAGTTGGGTTTTTTTTATCATGGTTTATTTTTCTGCACTTAAAAACAGACCAAGATGCAAATACTTTGTCTCATTTAGTTTTGGAAACTCAAGTATGATCCATAACATGGCAAATATGCCACATGAGTCTATTTAAGCCACTGTGGTGGTATATGCAAAATTTGCTGTGGTAAGGCCCTCCCCTTCCTCATTGTTAACAATCATCACGTGAAAAGCTGGGTGATGCTGCTCCAAAAGTCAGTGCAAAGAAAATAAAAGAGGCATTTTGTGGCCGGCCATCCTCTGAAAGGCATTAGCACAGTATCAGTGATGAGAGGGTGCATAAATGAATCACAATGTGAAGAAAGCATTGGGAAGCCCTTTTACAGATTGAGATGTGTTGGTATGTCATATGCCACTAAGTATATATTTCAGCATACTTGGAAGTGTCCAATAAACTAGTTCCTCTGCATGGTAGTAAATAGATTGTTGGAAGAGAACTGCATTCTCAGCATGCATTTTCAAAAAATCTGTTTCATTACTTCATGTCCTTCCTCATTTGCAGATACTGCTAATAATTTCAAAATGTAACATTTAACTTTCCTTTCTCTACCTGTGTGTGTCTGTTTCAGAAACTAGGTGAAAGTGTTCAGCAGCTGCTTCTAGCAAAAATTGCAGTCTACTTGATGACCTTCTTAATAGTCACAGTGGCATGGGCTGCTCATGTAAGGTACGAAGACAGTGTTTAACTCCAAAGTTAAAGAAAAAGTATTGTTTAAAAGGACAGGAGGTAACCATGTGTCTGATACATTTCTGTCTTGATATATTTCTGAATTTTATTTTGTTGGATAATATGAAAGTTCATTGTAAAATGCTACCCTAAGCAGTGAGTAACTGTTAGACCACTGACACAGAGAAAAACAACCATTATATAGCTTTTAAATTACAGTTACTCTTCATTTTACTTCATATTCTAGATGGAATGAAATTTCTAACTATGCTGAAAAAGCATGACTTTGTAACTTGTGTGCTACACTAATAGAGGAACTGATACCGTACAGCTGGTCTGAAACTTGTCTCCCTCAGTCCTCAGCAGTGCTTCTCACAAAATCAATTGCAGTGTTGCAGATGCTGCATTTTATAGAGCTGTGGACACGCCACCTGCCCCTACCTTGGTAGTTAAAAAAAAATTGACATGCAGGCATCACACTGGAATCAGGACAGTTTTTGTTTGAATTTTGAAATTTACAAATGTTACTCCTTAAGTAAGTGGATTGACTGCATTCTTGGCAACAGGTATGCAAGCAGTAACTTTAAAAGAAAAGGCAAAAGAGAAAAGGGAAAGGAGCAGATAGAGAGATAGGCAGAGAGAGAGATTAAGAGATCACCGGACCTGGTTCCAGCGTCTTCTCAGGGAATCTTCCCAGGCATAATCTTCTTTCTTGGGAAAAATCTTTTAAGGTACAATCTTCTGTCTTGGGAAGAAATCTTGCCAGGCATGATCTTCTTTTTTCACCCTAAGAGCACTGATTTTCCTCTTTTACGTTTGCTGAATTAGCATGGCTCACCCCACTTGTTATGGGGCAGTCTCATCTCAGGTTTCTTTCCCTCCCGGGGGACGTGTAGCATGATTTGGGCGGAGAGACGAGTGCTATAGTCATATATGTTTAGCGTGGTCTCTATAATCTGTACTAGCATATGCAGGGGTGTGTACTTCCATATGCATTGCACAGATAATGAAACAGAGTTCACTTATCGGGCACAATGGCCTTGAGAACAGACAGCTAGCAAGCTCACCACAGGAGTGGCAGAACTATCTTATCTTCACAAGACAGTTTTCCCACTGCTTTTCAGGTGTCTGTGAGCCTTAACAGTTCCAGGCCTGCATTATTTATCTCCTTGTGTTTGAAGCATTCAAGGAGGGCCTCCTCTCCCTCCCTGTCCTCTCTCACTATTTGTTTCAGGGAATTTACAAGCTGTCTCTTACAGCAATTGGTTCTGTTGATTCTAAGTGACACTTCTGTGGATCAGGAATTTCATTAACAAAGCGTGGGGCAGTTTGGAAGAAACACTTATTTTCCTGGTGCACTAATAACTATGCTGTATCTTCAGGAGAAAACATTTTAAACCTTAAAATTCTGAAAATACTCTGGCCCTAACAGTGTGAACTTGCTCTGTTCTACTCTCTGAGTAAAACTGAGAGAAAATCAGAATAATAGCACTTCACAATGGGATATGAGACAAAGAAAAATCTGAGAATCTAAATGGACTCTGAACATCTGGATCTGCTCTGGAAGATCTGTGCAGTGCTACTGCAGGGCTTATATCCCTACAGAACATCTGCCATTCTAGAAGTCAGTCTGGTGCCTGTATTTTTATTTTTATATCAGAATATTAAATTGACTTGTTTATGTTCTTGTGTGGGCAGTGCCTGCTGGTGAAAGTCTGCTTTTGTTCATGCTTCAGAAGCATTGGTTTGAGCAGTGAGCACAGGCGGTCAGTCTCCAGTTAGTTCTGGGCCTTATCTGTGTTAAAGTAAACAGGTGATTAATTGATAGCTAACAATAGTTGTCCTGTGACTCCCAAGCCTCGCACAGCAGTTTGCCGGCTGTCCCATCCCAAGTGTGTCGGGTGGCAAAACATAGAGCTGTTCTGGACCAAAACTGCTGTGGGAGAGAGCAAGCCAATAGCCTGGCCTGTCACTTGGCTGCATTGCATCCTATAGTGAAGTGGCAGCTCCTCCAGAGAATTGTCATCAACTCCTGTTCCCAAATTACCCCCATATCTTCCATTTTCCAAGGAATAGCTCATTGCCTTGTTAAGTTTTTGGTATATGACTCTCTGGGTCAGAAATGACATCTGGATCATTCTTCACATCCAAATTGGCTGTTAACAACGGTGACATTTACTTCAAAGTAAATACATATTTTCAGCTATAGAGGAAGGATAAAGTAAGGGGCGGGGGGGAAGCTAGTTTTCTACATCATATGCCACTTTTCCTTCAAATAGAAATTAGGTTCTTAATAACTGTTCCATGGTTGAACTTGACTGTTCGTAGCTCACTTTTCAAATTTTTCTGACAAATTACTTCCATGTTTGAAGTAATGAGTTTTGGTAGCACCTGGACTACTTGTATAAATTTTGGAGCAAAGCAAATCAGGTTCCCCTACAATATCAGAAGTGTACAATTTGTATATGGTATTTTGGGAGCTTGCTTGTTCATAATATCTTGCCTTGCCTTCACAGGTTGTTTCAGGTGATAGAGCTTATAGATGATGTCCTCGCCCTTCTAAATCTGGTGAGTCTTGTCAGACACGCTGGATGTTTAACTAGCAAGTACAGGTCCCTTTTTCTTAAGTCTGTATGTACCTATTCAAAAGTTTCTAATTTAAATAGCAAAACTATGCCAAATTTTCAAGTCAGGAAGATACAAAGAGCTTGAATTCCTCCTTGCCGAAGTGACTGATTGATAAGTAACTTGCTTTTAACTTCCACATGTTTTACTATAAGCCAAAAGAAGCTCTATGACAGGTTAGCCTGAAGTCCATCTGAGAGCACGGAAAAGGCAGCTATGGCAAAAGTTTTTAACTCTGTTCATCGGTGTCCAGCTGAAGTATCTGTCCTCTAGGCTTAAGAAAATTAAATGCTATGAAATTAAATGCTATTTTTTGTTGCAAAAAAATCTTAGTGGTAGGTTTGAATTACAGTTATGTGTTTAGCCATTTCTCTGTTTAAGTTGCTCAGAAATTAATTCTGAAGCTTCTTTGAAACAGGATTATAGGATCCTTCAAAAAATACCACTGAAAGACCAATTGCTGAATCAGTGTTTCAAGCTTTACACTTGCCTAAATCTCTTAAAAATTCTTCATTTATTTGAGTATGTTTTTTAATGAACCACCTTGTAACATCTTGGTTACTAATGGTTGTAATGGGATGCTGCAATGGTGAACATATTCTTGCTTTCAGCTACAGCTTTGTATTTTGCTATATTGTTTAAAAGTCTGTTCTCTGACAGTGTGCAACCACACAGTTAATTTATTTTATTAATAAAAATACTCCATGAGATAGCGCTACAGGAAATTATGTTAAAGGACTAGCTTAAGGCATGAATTCTTATCTATGTAGCTTTCAAAGCAATGGATTTCTTTGTGATTGAGGTGTGGGTTTGTTTTTTTTTTAATTTGGCTTTTTTATATATGAAATATTTGTGATCAGAGATGACAAATCAGAAACACCTCTTTAGGAGATGTAGTACTTTTCACCTTGCTACTTTAGAAAGAAGTCTGTTAAGAACCATAGAAAACTTTTACTCGTGGTATTGGTAACAAAACTGTAGTGTTTTCTTCAATAAGCCTGTACAGTTTGGATAGCAAACATGGAAGACGTGTGCAGAACTAGCCATTTGTTACAGTCAAGCTCAGTGACTTAACAACAGAATTTATTTATTTTTTTAATGACACAGAACAAGCATTTGATCTGTTTGTGCTGCATTCTCTGGACACATCTTTAATGAGGGAATTGCTTGCTTTGTATTCTACCTAGTGTTTCAGTACATTTTTTTTTTGTTTTTTAGGCTTGTATGATGATCATAACTTTCTTGCCATACACAGTAAGTACTTTTTAAAAATTTGACACATATTTAAATTACAGTGATTTTTTCCTTTTTTTACTTGCAAAGACTTTACCAAAGTATTCAGAAGCCCAGAAGAAGTGTTGTTATAGTATAAACCCTAAATCCATAGTAATAGTTATGCCTCACTTTTTTAAAATTCTTGAGGACATGTTATAAACTCCAATTAGTGCATGTTATAGAACTGGCAGAAAGTGAATATGATAGAAGAAAAATTATAATAATGAGAAGTCATAGTTTCCCATAATTTCTTTTAAAAAAGCATCTGTATTGAAAAATGTCAAAGTTGCCTGATGAGAATTTTGCATCTTGTAAGGGAACTAAAGCTGTATTTTAAATTCCACTTTAGATGTCTGAACATTTGCCTTTTGTAATTTAGACAGAGTTTTTGTTAGCGCTTTTGACTTACTCAGCAAGGTTGATTTCAGCAGCCAATTAGTAATAGGGTCACAGCTTAGAGAAAAAAGGAGAATTTATGACCTTTGGAAAAAGGGGCAGGCCAC
>KZ505675.1:376949-387317 GCA_002844005.1 Limosa lapponica baueri
TTTGGTTGTTGTTGTTGTGTGTTTAGGTGGTGGGTGGTGGTTTTGTTTGTGGGGTTTTTTTTTTGTTTTGGTTTTTTTTTTTTTTTTTACTGTTGGTTGGACTCGATGATCTCTGAGGTCCCTTCCAACCACTACGATTCTGTGATTCTGTGATTCTGTAATTTTTTTAAACCTCAAAATTTTATATTTTGCACAATTTCTAGTTCGATGACCTTTAGACCTAGCAAGAGTATTTGCAACAGAGCACTGTATTAGCAACACAAAACAGTTGCTTAAAATGCATTTATATGACAGGCACCTGTTTCTCTGTGGATGTATCTGTTACATATTTATCTGCAAAGAATAAGGCTGTGGTCAGTAAAACGATCTTTATCAGCAATAGCATATACTTTTTACTTTGTCTTGAAGCTGAAATAATTTTTGGAAAGTTGTCAATGTTACCCTAATAGTACTCCCTGCTTCTTATTTTCCCCCTAATGAAGCTGCAGAAATTAATACAACAGGGAGCTATGGAGGCAGGGAAATTAAAAGATTCAAAAAGGTATGCTAATATCAAGAATTTTCGCAGCTATGAACATCTTGTCCACTGAAAACACTGTTAGACATCATGCTCAGCTACAAGCCAGTCTGCAGTGATTATGGAGACATAGTGTCAAAGATGTTAAGGTTTTGCAGTATCAACATTAGAGCAAACCCATGTCTCCAGATGCCTTTGGTTGGAATGCCTGCATGTATTTGTGGCTAGAAATTGCATTTAGTCGAGTTATGTTGAAATAGAAAGTATTATTTAGGTTTTTGAGTTTCAGTATTGAATGAAGAATACCTCTGTTTCTCTACTGTTATTCCTAGATTGCTTATTAATTAAATATTTGATCTAGTTGGATTTTTTTTCTAGTTTTCCTTAATGGCCTCCTTTCCAGAGGTACCTTTTGGCATTTTCCTGTTTAGTGTCTGTGCTGTTGTCATCGGCCTTATACAGGTACTGGAGCTATCCATTTACATTTTCACTTTTAAATAGATTTTCTTGGATAGAACTAAAACTACATTTCTTAACTATGGGTATAAATTGCTAAATACCTTTTTTGTTTGTATAGCATTCTTTTTCAAAGTTATGCCTGTTGTGATAATATAGTGTCTGTGTATAAGATGAAAGTTTGCATTGCCACTGTCCTGTGAAGCTGATTTATGCAACTAAATCAGCTGATTTCAAAGTTCACAGAATAGTAATACCTTTCCCACTCTTTAAAAATGCTTTGGGGAAATAGCAATTGACTTTTCCTGCTGAGGTTCTTACTGAGCCGTGCAGCAATGGCTGAATGAACATGGGCTTTAACCCTCAGTCCAACGGCACAGTTTTTCTCCTGGTGCAGTTTCTTGTTGCTTTCTGTTTCTTATTGTGGAGGTCTTCATTCCTCTTGATATAAGATCCATGGCGATGGCAAGCTCCACAGAGGAGACTAAAATCTTGACATGCAGTGTATTGTGAAATCTCAGAGTTTCTAAGACCAGCCCTCCATGTGGCAGTGAAGAATAAGTTTGAAAGTATTTTGGAATTTGTTGATTTATAGTTTTACAGTTTTATATTTGAAATGCTGCAGATACTATGTAATAATTTCAGTAATGCTCTTCTCCTTGCAGGCTCTGATAGTAGTGTATGGATTCTATCACCCACACTTACTGAATCAACAGATACAAGTGTCTGAAAATCAGAGTTTCTATAAACGGCATATCTTAAAGATTATCCTGAGAGGACCAGTGTTATGCTTTTTAGCAGCCATCTTTTCTTTTTTCTTTATTCCTTTGGTAAGTTCTCCTAGTTACCCCAAATCTTAGATGCAGCAGTTTATATCAGTTGTATTCAGGACTGTGTATTAAAGTAATGATGTCCATGTTAAACATGCAGATTTTCTCAGTTACCAGTTCAGTGCTGTTATAATCACGGCTGCTACTTCACACTGAGGGTGTTCGGTTCCCAGATACCAATCCATAATTTGATCCGTGACTTTGTATCGTTTTGAAAGAATATTCTGCTACAATATTTGCTTAACTTGCCCTGCATTATTTTCTTTAATGCTTCTCTTAATTAGAAGCAGGTCTTCTAAACTGTTACTTAGCATCTTGCTCATCATAAGCAGGTGAGATAATGGGAAAGGTTACATGAAATAAACAACATATTGCACAAACTGAAGACAAGTGAATATAATTGCTGCAGTAACTCAGGGTCTAAGGGCAAATAGAATAAATAGACCAATTAGCCAACCTGCATCTTAAAACAGATATTTTTGGCTAAGGACTGGTCTTACACAGTCTTTTTCTCTGCCATCTTTATTAAATGGCAGTGAGTTGCTCCTACTTATTAATAGCTTTTGCCTTTCTCAGAACCACTGCTTGGAACTCCAATGTAGTTTTTGAATGTATCCTGATCTTCCTTTTCTCTGTCTTGTTCTTTAGGAAAAGGTGGATTTAGCTGAACTTTGAGAAAGATTCCATGGAAATTAGCAGTGTTTAAATAATCCCCAAATTTGTGAGGAATCAGGTTGCTGTTGATAAAAGGGTCACTTCTGAGTCCAACGTTGACAAGGCCTGATTTTAACTGAAAACGTTTTCCTCTTATGCCCTCTTATCCCTCACTTTGTTCACTGGTGTATTTTCTTTTAATGTTAGTAACAGTGAAATTAGTCTCCAAGTTGCTTATATGCTTAGATCTGTGCAAAGCCTGTGAACCACTTAAGACACACAGAGGTGTCTGTGGGACACAAGTGGGAGAATCATAGGCTATCTCAGGTTGGAAAGGACCCATAAGGATCATGTGGGATAGTTCTCCAGCTTCCAAAGAAGTTATTACTGCATTTTTGTTAGCAGAATTATTTCCCTCTTTCATTTAGCTTGCTTTATTACTGGTACTAAATTAGCTATTAAAAAGCAGTATTAGGGTGCACATTCAATATTCAGGAGGTGCATGTGCATTTCAGGTGAGCCTTTTCCATATCATAAAATCAAGATTTGTTTTTCTCAATGTGATTATGCCTAAAGATTGAGAGTAAGTTTAATATTAAACTTGTAAGATAATTTATATTTTGATAACTAAATTTAAACTGTGTTCCATTTTCCTCTCCGTAGTCTTACGTACTTCTTGGGCTCGTAATCGTTTTTCCACATCTCACTCGGTTCATTACATGGTGTAAAACCAAGATTGTTGGTGAGTAACAATATTGATAGGAGTATGTTCAGATATGTTATTAGGTTGTCGACATGTTATCCAAACAGCCTGGAATGAGTAATTTTAGTTGTACTTCCATTTTCAGTCTTGGAACATAGCGATTTTGGGGTTTATTGCCATGCTTCCAAACAGTTTCTCTCTCACTCCCTGGTTTCCCTTAATTTGTGACTAGATTTATATAAGGCACAACTCATGCAAAGATCATTTCTGAGTGCAAAACCTCTCTGGTTTCTCCTGAATATGCACGTGCATGCACACACACGCAAGTACGTGAATGATGGCTGCAGGCCATCTGTCCCTTTTTCCTCCTAAAAAGGGAGCATGAGGATTGAAGAATATAGGAAGCAAGCTCTATGCCTTGCTCTATGCACTTTCTTCCCAGCAATATTGTATGGTCCTACATTTTCAAACTGGCAAGCAGAGCACCTTAAATCAAGCTTTTTCAGGATAATTAACTGTTTAGGGTGTTACGTCTTATTAACCTAACTGCTGTGGTCTAAAGCTGTGCCTTCACACATAGCTTAAAGCCTAAATCCATGCTTCCTTCCCTCATGTTCCTTGCTTATGGGGACATACTTTTACTCCTGCCTCATGTGGCAGCAAAAATAAACAGGGAGGCAGAAATGCTCTGAAATGGCAACCGCCTGACTCTCAGGCAGCCCAGTGCCTACAGCGATGGGGGCACTGCAGTTTGCAGTCAGGTCATGTCTGTAAACATCTCACCCCATCAAATGGCTGACATAAATTACTGCTCTGAGTGGTGATTACACTTACTTTTCATTCAGTTCCTCTCCTTACTTCCTCTGGAAGCTGTAAGATTTTTCTTTGTCCAGTCTATACTCCTGATGTGGTGCAGCCTGCCTAGCTGGGCAGTTATGTGTCTGATGTTTCCTATAAAAGCTCCAGAGCCCCACCTTTTGACCAAAGACTGGATTTATTTTAAAGCAGGCCATTTGATGTCCCAGTGCAGTCCCTGTGCTCCAGTGAGCTTTTTCTCCCATGCAGTATAAGTTCTCCACACTGTCCGAGAGGACCTATAGCTATTTGTGCTTCCCGAGGCACAGCATCTGATTTGTTTAGCTCAAATGTTTTGTTGAATTACAGCTTGAAGTCGTTATTCACTTGGTGGAAATGGTCTGCCCATACAGTTTAAAGGACAGAGCTTCTTTTATCCCTGAAGCACTTGTTGTCCTGAAAGCAACATGAACTTCAGGGAGAGGCACAGCTGTTGCAAATAGTGGAGTGACTGACCTGTGTGGATGAACAGCACCCTTATTTCTACAGAAAGATTCTGGCAGGTGGAGAGAAAGAGAAAGGCAGGTCACAGAAGGTTGTTTAACTACCTTGTTTTATACTACCTGATTTTGTCTTTGATTAGTAAACATCTGGATTTGTATCCAGGTCAGAGAGATGAAGAGGAGGAACACCGTAGCTTGGAAAGCTTCACTTTTTACCTCAGTGAGCCTCTGAGTAAGGAACGGGTAGAAGCATTCAGTGATGGAGTCTATGCTATTGTAGCAACCCTGCTCATTTTGGACATATGGTAAGGCTTTGTGTTGCCTCTTACACTTTGTGTTGTTAAATAGAGTATTAACTTTTGTCTATATATAATATTTAAGGAAATAAAATTAACCAAACATTGTCTTTGTGTTCTAAAACCTGCAGTGGTTACTTTAAGTGTGATTTTCTGGAAAGGTACAGAATGCAAACAGTATTTCTAACGCCCACATTTAAGCACTAGTGATCATCAGCCTGTTTAACTTATGTTGAGGTGGGGAATCTTGAAGAACAAAGCTTCCTTTTTGCCTAGTCGTGTTTTCAGGTAAAAGGCTTTTATCAACAAAAGCTGCTTAGTCACTTGGCAGCGTTGTTGTATTAAATTAAAGGAATGCAGATTTACTTTCATATTTCAGATCTAATTTATTTGCAAACCTGTTATTTGAAATGCTGGTTTTACGTTACAAATTGGATGAGAACTACAAAGTGGATGCCTGTTGTTCCCTACTTGCTCAGAGTAAAGCAACATAGTTCAGTGTTGCTCCAGGTGTGTTTTTATAGCAGTAACACACAAAGTAAAGTAAGTTTTCTCTCCACAGTGAAGACAACGTCCCTGATCCCAGAGAAGTTGAGGAGAAGTTCCATGGCAGCCTTCTTGAAGCTTTAAGTGAATATGGGCCAAACTACCTTGCCTACTTTGGCTCATTCGTAACAATTGGTCTCCTGTGGTTTGTCCATCACTCACTTTTCCTTTATCTAACGAAAGCTACACGATTAATGGGACTGCTTAACATACTTTCATTGGCTTTCATCGGTGGGCTTCCGCTAGCTTACCAGCTGACCAGTGAATTTGCAGAGAAGTCTCACAATGAAATAGAAGCCATTCAAGTCAGCTGTGTTATCACTTTCTTTGCCAGCATATTTCAGTTTGCAATATGGACTACAGCCCTCCTCCATGAAAGGGAAACTTTGCACCCTTTTGCTAGATATGGTGGCAAGGAGCATGCCTTCATGTTTGCTAAGCTGGCTCTCTACCCTTGTGTAAGCCTTGGGGCCTTCTTTCTGACATGTTTGTTAAGTGAATTTAGCACAGCTATTTTCCATCTTATGCAGATTGTAATCCCATTTGCTTTCCTTGCCTTGCGCATTTTTGTTAGAATTTCTTTAACTGTCATAAAGTCTGTGATGTCTCTCTCCAGGCAGAAGGTTGTATTGTTAGAGGAAGAGGAGGCATGTTTGTCTCCTACTGAAACACTGTCCTAAATTTCTGCACAGTGCATGTGAAGTTATAACATTAACTTCAGTTCTTCTAACTCAGTTATCCTCATGTGTGGATTATATTGATCTAAACCGAAGCCTGCGTTGACCATAACTGGGGCGTATTTAAGTTTTACCTGGTCATGCTTGAGGCCCTTTCTCCAAAACCTGTAACTGAAAACATTGGGTAAATAGGGGATACAAAGAAAAGCATGTTTGCCTTCCTTTAGAAGTTACCCTCTTGGTAAAAATGCTGCTTGACATGTAACTGCAGTGATGATCGGTTAAGAAGCGCACAAACAGCCCACAAAATGGCCTTTTTCCTGATACATGGCAGTCGTTACAGCAGCCACAGACAGGTATAGAAGCTGGTTGTGCTTCTGCAAGATGGGGATTGATGCTTGGAAGACATGGAGACCCCTGGATTTCTGGATGGTGCATCATGGCAGAATGAATGTGCATACAGGTTGCTGGTCTCCCTTTTTTTTTTTTTTTTTTTAAATGGTTACAGTTTCTCTTCCGCGTAGTCACAAACTTGTGATAGCGTTTTGAAAACTACTTGTGTTTGGCTCTGCGCTTGAGCTTAGATGGGAGTTGTAATTGTGACCCATATGCAGTCTTCCAGGCTACCTGAACACGAGTTCTTCAGGCATATCTGTGCTTTCAAAAAAGGATGTATTTAACAAATGAGGATTCGTGTGGCTATGTATCCAAGGTTTGAGCTAGCATTGGTATCTCCCAGGGAAGAGATTCAGAGAGCTGCAGGGCTAGAGGTAAATTTATTTTCAGTTCTGAAGCAGCTGCTGATCTGAAGTATAGTTTTGGATTTCTCAGGCTTTTTGTGACTGTTTTCATGCCTATTGAAAGTAACACCCTTCTTTTATTCTGAAGGCACGATGCTGATACTCAGAGTATAAGATTTTCCTGCCACATGTGGGAGTTCCCCATCAGGTAAAGGAGTCAAGTTTTTCCCTAAGTAGAGGCTAACTAAGGGATCCCACAGATTTCAGAGTCTCGGCAAGACGGCAAAAGAAACTAACCCTGTAGAAGTTCCCGTCCATGGCATGTTGAAGTTTTTTACACTTACGTGCAGTTTGATAAGCTCTATGCTTATCAAACATTGCCCTGCAGAGAGCTGTACAGAAGGAGTGGGCAAAGTCATCTAGCTTCTGGCTGCCCTGGAAGCCTTTACATTTCTTTTTGGCAGAGCCATTAGTTTGTATCTTGAGCTGTCATAGTGCCTGATAACTTTCATGCCATATTTAAAGGCATTTGAGGGATTTTGTTGTTCCTTTTAAAAAAATTTCAAAAATGCTGTGACAAAACATGCCTGTAGTAATTGTTAGTGAAAAGAAGTTCAGATACCTTGTTTCAGTTGAGATCAGTCTTGAAAGCACTTGTGCTTTTGGTTTGAAGCACCTTTGTACCAATATGTATTGTTAGTATTGCGTACTTCTTGTGAGAGGTGTATTCAGATGCGGAAGGGTTTTTACACCTGGTTGAAGGTAAATGACTTGCAGTAGGATTCTGCATTGTGTTGTGTGTTGCAGGGTTTTTCCTGATATTTAATAAAATCACTTTTAGTTCTATATGGTTTTGTTTCTAATGTGCAGCAGGCACATAATAAGCAGTGAATACGTGTATTTGTAATAAATTTCAATCAGTGAAAAAACAAAGCTTCTAGCCCTTTATTTCTGCTTTGCAGTTGAAACAAATCTGATGTCTACAATTAAAAAGATGTTGGACATCTTTTTATTTTTTCTTCAAAATCATCAAGGTCCCTTCCAACATCAAGCAGTCTGTGATTTTTTGTGAAAGACCAAAAAGCTTGTAATGTACTATAAAGAAATGCTGACTCTACTTCTGTTGGTACTTAAAGAAAATAAGACCTAAAACTGAAGGAGTTTCAGTCCAGTGTCTACAGGGATGCTTTGAAGAGCAGTGAATGTATAAATGTATAAATACTGCAAGGAACTGTATTGGCTAACTAACTAATGCTAACTTTTCCTTTTTACCCCACTTGCAAGGATGTAATTTGTTCTGCAAAAAACAACAATTATTTTTATTTGCTTGTAGTCAAGATACCCAAATTATTCATTATTCAACCCAAATTTAGTAATACTTCAGAAACTACAGTTGAGGACAAAGTTTACCTGAGGTTTTGTATAAACAGAGTTGTTTTAGGATCATTCTGATAGTTGTGGAAAGTTTTCAAGAAACAAACTGGATATCGGAACGAGGCATTAATTTGAATTGTGTGTTCTTTCAAGTAGAAAGAACATTCTCAAATCTAACTACAATGAGCTGTTCTTCACACAATTACTAGTGACCACAGGTTTTTGTCTCTAGAAAAATTAAAGTGAAACACTTACAATGATTATATTAATCCCGGAATCAAGGAATGGATGAGGTTGGAAAGGACCTCTGGAGCCTATCTAGTCCAGCCCTCCTGTTTAAAATAGGGTCAGCTATAGCTGACCAAGTTGCCCACTGCATCAGTAGGGCAAGACCAGAACACCTGTTCTTTCTGTGTGTCATCAAAAGAAAGGAAGAGGAGTCATGATTTTAACTCTGAGCATCAGTGCTTTCTGTTTAAACATCCAGCATAGGGATGTCTTTCAATTAATTGCTCAAAAGCATTAAAAAATGTAGCATTTTGTGGCTTTGAGTAAATGAAGCTCAATCAGTAACTCAGTAAAGCAAAAGCTCAAAAAATTAGTGGCAACTCAAAAAGACACTGGCTAAAGAGCAGAATCTGCTGTTACTGATGTATTCCCTCTGTTGAACTGATTTTTTTAGAAAGATGTCAAACGTGCTTTTTTCTCACCCTGTCTTTGGAGTTGGGAACTTTTAACATGCGGGACTTCTTTCCTGTTTTAAAAATAATTTGTACTTAGCACCCACATTCATGGGAGTGACAAAACCATGTCAGCACTGAATTTGTTAGGCTGGGTCGTAAGAAGGTGTTTCAGGCTGGTGGTGCACAGAAAAGGCTCATTAGATGGCCAATTAAATAAATATTCAGTGTAGTTCAAAATAAGTGGTGCAGTAATTCATGACCATCACAGTTTGCAACTTACTTCTTTGTAGTAGTAAGTTGAAAAACACTTCTAGCTAACGTATGATCTAACTTGAATTGTTTGCTTTTAAAACGGGTATACTAGCATCTGGAGAAATGGCTTCTAGTTGTGCAAGTGTCGGTCTCCAGATCAGCCTGTGTTCTCTTCACAGATCAGCACAAAGACTCCTAGCTCTACCCGTGCTGCCTTGTGTTTGGGAGATTTACAACATTTAATTAAAATCACGCCGCTGCCAGGTATTTAGGGATTTTAAAACTCTCATCTGGACACGCACTGGACAAAAGTGGCTGAAAAGGCAATCACTGTGCCTCTAGCACCTTCCCTGGTTTGTTACTGACTCGGCACTGAGCTTTGTGGTGAATGGCTGTGGCACTAACAACTGATAGTGGCGTTTGGAACTGAAGTGATACCCACCAGTGATGTCTCAGAGTTCTTGCTACTGAAAGTAAATATAAAAGCAGTATTTTTTTTCTTTAAAATAATTGTGATGGATTATTTACATTCCACCTGAAAGCACTTCCAGGTCTTACTGATACAGGACGTGCAAGAATAATTTAAAAACTTAACGATGCTACAAAGGAATGGCACCCTGAGAATCTTCCAACAGGCTCCCTAAAGAGAAAACCATTTCAGACCTCTTTCAGTGGGTTTCAGTGACCTGTGGCTCGATTAGCAGAAGACAGCGCAGGCAATTAAGAGTTTAGCGATCATATCCTCATCCTTTCACTACGTACGTTTAATTTTAGGCAAGGACCCGAGCCCTCTCGGCCCGAGTGCCCCGGCCCCTCCGCCGCGGACGGGTAACCCGCTCTCCGCGCACCGGCCCCGGGCGGGCAGCGGCCGCCCCCTGAGGGGCCGGGGCCTCTCCCCGCTCCTCCCTCCCGCTCCCACACGGAGGGCGCCCGACGTCGCTCCCCGAGGCGGCGGGACGCTTTCCCGGCCAAGAGGAAAAGCCGAGCCCGCTCCTCCCGGCCGAGGGACAGGCTGCGGGGACGGCTCCTCCGTTTTCTGTCACGGGGGAACTCGCACCGGTGGGCTGGGTGACGGGACGGCTCCTCGCCGCGCCGCCAGCCACCGGAACCCGAGTGGGTCGGTCGAAATATTTCGCTCGACGTTTATCGCGCCCGCCCGCGCTTCGGGTAGGGCCGTCCCCCCCCGGTGGGCGGAGCTCTCCGCTCCTTCCGTTCCGCCGCCGGTCTCCAGGCGTCACTTCCGGCCGCCGCGCCACTGCCGCCAGGATGATCCCGCCGGTGCAGGTCTCGCCGCTCATCAAGGTGAGGGCGGCGGGCGGCTTCCCCGGCGCCGCGCGGGTGT
>KZ505675.1:387558-406295 GCA_002844005.1 Limosa lapponica baueri
ACCCGCTACTCGGCCCTGCTGATGGGGATGATCTACGGCAAGAAGCGATACGGTGAGTGCGGCGCCCCGGGCGGCCTCTCCCTCCCTCTCCCTCTGGCGGCCCGGCCCGCAAGGGCACCTTGAGGCGGCCGGTGCGGGCCCGGCCGCCATTTCCGCCGCCCCGCCGTAGCCGGAGCTGCCCAGCCCTCACCGAGGTAGCCCTCGGAGGCGGGCTTTTACTGATGCGTAGCCACAGATTCGTGTAAAACGTGCCTTTGTGCCAGCGAAACTGTTTCTTCTTCCTGACTGAGTGAGCTAGCAGATGTAGAGCTTCGTGCCGGGTTCTAGAAATTGTGTTTTAAATCACATGTGTTAATGACAGATTACCTAAAGCCAATTGCCGAAGAAGAGAGAAGAATAGAGGCTGAAGAGAAAAAGAAGCGTGAAGAGCTTGAGCGGATTGCAAAAGAGCTTGCAGAAGGTAGTCCCTTTATTTAATTTATGCATCCTGCCGCACCAGAATGCACACACTGGCTTGCAGGTGGACTGCCAGTTTACTGCAGTGTTTGCAGGAGAAATTCAGGCTTGCGGCCAGTGGGCTGCAGACCCATGTGGATCCATGGAGCAGTGGTTAGGGTTTTGTGAAGGGCAAATGGTGCTGCTGTTTGACAAGCTCTTCCAAAACATGAGCACCAGGAGAGGAAGAGTTAAAAACACGTTTAGAACCAAACAGGACTTGTTAAATGGCTGTCCCAATTTCCACTGAGAAAACAAATTGAAGAATTTCAGAAGCTGCTGGTTATTATGCAAGGAATAACTGGAACAGTGTATTAACTGTACTCGGATGTCTCTTGTTCAGCTGGACGCAGCAAACCTGTGATGGCTTTTCTCCGTGCAGTACAGAAATCTCACAAATGTGATTGATGATCTAAACCAGAAATTGCAGGCAACTGCTTGTAACTGCAACACAAACTTTTAAGTGGTATCACTAGCGTAGCTTTAGAGGTCAACTTTGTTTGTTGTAGCTCTCACATGAAGAGAATATGCTGAAGGTGATCAGTTGGGATAAGTACTGCTGCTTTTTCCTCCATCGCTTCTACTGTGTAGTATTCCTGCTGCACTATGCTTTACCTTGTCCTTAGGATAATTTCCTGGGTGCCCTGTGCATTTCTGTGCACTCTGATTGCCTTACAGAGGAGCGTGCTGTCCAGATTGCATTCACCTAGGCTATTTTAGGTGGACTTACAGTTAAGAAGAACTTTAAGAAAATTTGTCATTAACTCAAGCTGTTCGTGGTTTAGCTACACGCTTAGAAACTATTTCCCTGGGAAATAGTGACATTTGTATTGTCCTAAACAACACTAATGTTGAACAGAACCATGTAAAATGAAATTAACTGAACTACACATATAAAATGAGATATGCAAGTTGGTGAATGGTATCACTTACTGGAGATGAAGCCATTTTGCAGTTATTTTACCATCGTAAATGTATAGTCTCCGTTGGTCATGGACTAAATAAATGGGTCTTTCAGATGTTTTCTAGTTTAGCTGAGAATTTCTGTATTTTTGGAGGTAGAGGCTGTACTGCAGTGTTGCAACTCCACTTAATAATCGAATTATATGGTTATTTCTTTAGAATGTTTAATCTATTTAGAAGTGGGACAGAGATGACTGATTTGCTTTCCCAGCAGTGATTTTGGTGTGGTTTTCCATTAGAAACTATTGTTAATTTGTTAAATTGTTAAAACTTCATTCAGTGCAGTTGTTGAAGATTGTTCTTTAAAGATGGATAGCTGGACATGTCTGTAATGATAGCTTTTTCTGGGTTTATTTGAATTCTCAGTTCAGAAAACTGTCGTTTACTAATCAGTAAGTGAAAAAAGTGCCTTTACCCCAAAGCAATGAAGTACACTTCTGTTGAATAAGCAGAAGGCGGAATCATAAAAACTGGCTAGAAAGAAGTGGAATACTTAAAGCTACCTTTGATCCCACTAGTGCTTTGCATGTTTAGTACTACATGGGAGTGACTACTAGTCCTAACTATGCTTGTTTTTTCTTCCCTTTTAGCAAGTGAAGAGTCCATATTGAAATGAACAAGAGATTGGATCTTAATTTCACACATGGAAATACATGGCTAGGCTCTGAAGTGCCCGGTGGTTGGTGGACTCTGCATGCTATTCTACCAATAAAGTACTTAGAACATTTCAGGTTGTATTTTTTGCGTGAATTGCACAGAGCAGCAGCAGAAGTACTTACAGAATGTGTGACAGGAAGCATTTGTCACAAGCTGGCCATTGCTGTGGCTGAAACACCCTGTTGTATTCTTCCAGCAACAGCCAGAGACTACACCTATTACTCTTTATCCAAGATGTTTGTGATCAGAAAAGACATGCAATTCAATATGGGCAGGTGGGGGAGGCTGGCATGGCACTGGCTGCCTGAACCTCCTTATTAAATGGCTCGACTGGGGAGTTGCTGTCATCTTTTTTTCAGTTTTGTTATCACGGTGGACTATTGCATGATTCTGGCATTTGACTGTGTGGTCAAATGAGATTTTGATTTAACCCACGCTGAGATCTGAGGAATTAGTGCTGACTCACAAGTCTGATGTTTCTGAACACATACTTTTTCAGATTTAACAAACGTTTAACTCCTGGGATTTATCTGTGACTTTGTTTGCCTGAGCAAAATGTGATTATAACAAGATGCTTATTTAATTGAACCTTTACTGCTTTTCTGTTAAGGCCTGGCCATAGAGGTAGGTACTGCTTTTATATTTTGCTTGCTGGAAGTGAACCCAGTTGCTGGAACAGCTGTGCCTGCTGCTCTCTGGAAGGCTTAGTGTGCTCCACGTGCTCCTGCTGTCCCACCTTGTTAAAGTGTGGAGTTTGCTGGGGATGATGGAGTTTCATAGAAGCAGAATCATGTGGGTTGGAAGGGATCTTAAAGATCACCGCGTTCCAGCCCCCCTGCCATGGGCAGGGACACCTTCCACTAGACCAGGTTGCTCTAAGCACCATCCGGCCTGCTCCTGAACTCTTCAAGGATGGGGCATCCACAACCTCTCTGGGCAGCCTGTTCCAGTGCCTCACCACCCACATAGCGAAAACTTTCTTCCTAATACCTATCTAAATCTTCCCTCTTTCAGTTTGAAGCCATTACCCCTCATCACTACATGCTCTTGTAAAAAGTCTCTTTCCAGCTTTTTTGTAGGCCCCCTTCAGGTACTGCTGGAAGGCTGCTATAAGGTCTCCCCAGAGCCTTCCCTTGTCCAGGCTGAACAACCCCAATTCTCTCAGCCTGTCATCACAGGAAAGGTGCTCCAGCCCTCTGATCACCTTTGTCGCCCTCCGCTGGACCCACACCCTTTCGTCCCTCTCCTCCTTTTGCTTCCACTATCGTGTTTGTACCAGCACTTAGTCCCCTCCGAGAGCAGTGTGCCTGTCACAGAGCAGGATCCCAGCCCATGCAGTGGGGTAGGAAGTGGTGAAGGTCTCTCTTCACAGAGGACACATCATGCAGCAGCCATACACAGGTTTCTGCAGCGCTAGTTGCCTGGAGTTGTGGTGACCTGCCTAGCTTAGGTTCACAAATAACTCAGTCTGAACTCTCCTGTTGCCTTGTGCATCATGCCTTCCCATGGAAGCTGTCCTGCATTTGGGACTCTTGTCTCTCTTGTAACCTAGGTGATAAAGGCTGGGTGTCTGTCAGATCTGTCGGGATCCATCTACACAGGATGATGCCTAAGTGCCAACCTTTCCATACAGCCCTCAAAACCTGGCTGCAGGTCTGGGTGAGGAAGCTGTCCTTGTAATACCTCTTACATGGGGGTAAGTTCCTGTGCGGGTGGGAGAGGTGCCACAAGCCTCACTACAGCCATCCCACGCTCCTCTGCCACCCCCTTCTGTCCAGGCAATAGGTGATTACCGGGTTTGAGCCAAAAAAAGCCCATGCTCAATACCTGCAATGGTGGTTGTCTGTCTGTCCACTGTTGCAGAAGGGAGCCTTGGAGACCCTCCTGCTCCCATGGAAATGGGGCACCCTGAAGAAACAGCCTCCTCCACTAGCACCCCACCCTGCCTGTCCAGACACCCCTCCGCATGCATGCGTGCATGGTCCCCCTCGGAAGTACAAAGCAGCATGCCCGCCCCGATGCTGTGGGGGGCAAGCTGCATGTGGGCAGGTGGGGCACAGCCGGCCACAGCCCCAGGTCCCACCAGCACTGCTGGGAAGGCACCCCACCATCCTGATGCGAGAAGCCCTGCCGGAGCACCCTGTGGCACTCTGAGCACCTTTCGCTGGGCACAAAGGGCAGGAAGATTGGCCGCCTGGCTTTATTCCCCAGAAAATGTTTGAGGACGTAAGGAGCTTTTCCCAACATTTAAGTGCATGGTGGCTTGGGGTGGTCTTTTAAAAGCCCACTGCTCACCACACTGCGTTACGTTTTCCTGCTGAAAAAACTGACTTGTTTGGTTTTGTATGCTGTATGGTGAAAACCTCCTACGTGGTTCTTAACGAAACTGAGACATACAGCATGAAGTTATTACTAGTGGCATAATCTGGCTTTCGTGCAAGTGGACACGTTTCTGTATTTTCCTGAAAGAGAACTCGCCTCTCACAGAATTGCTGCATCGTGATAGAAGATTACATCTTTCTTCCTCTATTGAGACACAGATAATTGATCACCAGGTACCACCATAGCTCTAGTTTTTCTTTTACTTGCAGTATTTTAATAATGCAAAACAAGATACTGAAGGGTAAAAGCACTGAAGGTAGCAGGAATAATAGAAGAAGAAGAAGAAAATCCCCAGCAAAACGTATCTCCAAACACTTTAAAAAAAATAGAGAGAGAGAGAGGAGTAGAGAAGGATGTCTCTACTGCTACAAGAGTGCAATTGAATGTTCTAATACGGTTGCATGAATAAACATGAAAACTAACTTTTCTCTGAAATAAAAGAGTACAAGTCATCAGTCTTTCAAAGTCTGGAGGGGAACCTAAAAACCAGACATCTCAGAAGAGGAGGAGGGAAGGAAGGAAGGAAGGTTGGTACTGTTTGGAAGAGGACTGCATTAAATAACATTGGCATTACGAGGCAAAACAACAAATTTAGGAGATGCCACCATTCAGGTTGCTTGGATAACTATAAGTGGAATTGTAATGGATAATGGTAACACTGTCTTCTTACAATCATGTTACAGAGTGAAGCCTTGGTGGATCCTGCTCATGAAGACACCAGCTACTGGTTGTTGCACAAATGGCTCCATGCTTTGGAGCAGCAACCTGTCCAAATTCTCAAAGTGAGCCCAGGACTGTTATTTCTGAACTGTTTCTTGGATTTACATGGAATCATAACTTTTTTGAGCAGTTCAAAACTTTACTATGGCCAGTTCTCATGCTTTATCCCTACCCACAGATTTCTTCCTGATATCCTGAGAGATACAGGCTTACGTATGATAAATTTGGCTCTTCTTCAGTTTTCCTACTCTGCAAGCTATGATTGCATGCATTGTCAATCAGATGGGGTTGTATGGAGCAGGATATGAGTTCAACCGGCCTGATTAGCTTTGGAGTAAGAAGTGTTTCAGTGCAGGAGAAATGTTCTTCCACAGTCATGCAACCTGATTTATTGGGGCAAATGTTGTTCTGACTTGCGACATGCCATCTGACATCAGGTGCATTAAAGGGAACAGACAGGACAGAACTGGCTCCTCACCATCAGGAAGAGATGATACAATTAAGGCAAACGAGATCTAGCCCTTCCCTGGTTGATCATAAGCCTAATTAAAGTAGCAGAACAGTCCAATCAGGAATGTATTTGTATGCCATATTATTAATTTTTTTTAAATGCACGGGCATTCTCATTTTGGGTGGCATATATTGCATTGGTAATAGGTCTAAAGTATGCTACAGGTTTTGGAAGCTGGAGCTGTTCCTCCATTACAGGTTATTCCATCTGCCATATAAAAAGAAACACAGAATTAGAGGTACAGTCATAAATGTCCTTCTCAGTCATTACAGGAGTTTTTTAGCACTTTTAAGTAGTTCAATGATCAATGTAGGTCATACCTATAGTACCCATATCTAGAGCTGTCTCCTGTGCAAAGTTACTGTACATGTAAGGCTGCTTGGAGAGAGTGTTTTAGAGCTCCTCACTTAAATACCAATTACTTAGTCAGGAAATAATTCTCCAGATATTTTCCAAATCATAGCTAAAGCACTTGTTTTCAATATTTTAAGTTAATTACTATGGATTAAATTGAGATAAAACATGTAGACAGCTCTAATAATTTCCAAATGGTGTCATTTGAGCAATGTCCACCTCATGTTCATATTTGCGTCCAGTTTGGAACTAAAGGATACTTCAGATGCAGTCTCTGTGGAGCGGAGGCACCAAGTTCTGATGGGTGTTTGCTCAGACTCTTGGGAGAGGCCAGGAGGGCCTTCTGTTTCCACTTTTCTGAGTCAGACTAAACCTCAGGCTATGAAGCAAGCTTTCACCCAACACACACTGCAGCTGATGGATTTCAGTGCTACTGAGGCTGAGCGCATAGAAGAAGAAAAATGGATTTGACCAAAATAAATTGCTACTAGGTACTACTACTACTACTGCTTGCTTCTAGGTAGTACCTAATGTGGGATAGAAATGGGATTAACTGTAATTCCTCAAGTGTTCTTATTAGGAGTGTGTTAACTTTTCTTAACTCCTGCTTCACGGTCATGGGACACCATGTCGGCCACAGCCCCTGTGTGCAAAGTGGTATCTCCCTGCTCTTTTCCAGGGACATACGTATACTGCAAAGGACTTTCTGCTGTCCCCAGCTGCATGGGCACTTGTGCTGAAGGTAGTCTCACTAGTTTCCCAAGCACTAGCTCCTGGACATTTGAGCAGGCGGCCTTTTTTGACAGCCTGTCATGGTGTCAGGTTTGAAGACAAGGTGTATTCAACCTTGCCAGTGGAGCAAGACTGAGGGAACTTGTTCTGGGCAACTGACTCTTTGTCATGTCAGGAAAGCCTTCTGCAGATTGGGACAGTATCGGATAAGTAAGTTTTTGAGCTAGGAATGAAAAGCTAAGTATTGTTTCTGACCTTTCTTTGCAGCCATCTTCTCTTCCTCTTTTTTCTTTTCTTCCTCCAGAGCTTTCATTTTTGCATCATACTCATCAGCACGGGTCTTCCACTCATTTCTGTTGTTCAGCAGCCCATCAAGCATAGGCTGAATTTCCTCATGGAAACGGGAAAATTCCTAACCAAAACACACCCGTCAGTGCAACGCAGCGCAGAGGCAGTGCTTGTCCATCGTACCCTAGGATGGACCCTAACACTTCACCTCCCAGGCTGGTTCATGCAGAGAAAGCATTAGCAGCACAAAGAGGGACCATGCTGCAATGCCCTGAAGAGGGGCAGCTGTTGTCTCCTCTACCTGTCCCTCTCCCCATGAGTGGTGTTTCTGCACCAGGAATCACTTACCTGGGATTTGAACCCCCATTGAGAAGGATGGGATGTGCAAGCGTGCACTTTGCTTACCTTATAGACAAATGTGCACACAAAGTCGATGAAACCCACTTGAAGCTTTGGAAGCTCAGCAGCTTTCCTCCGGTCCATCATGGGCTGGGGGAGGACACAGGTTCACCATGAGAAAACTTCACTGAAAAACATACCTCTCTTTTCCCGTCAAAACTGCGTTGTTGTGTCAGCCTAGCCATTCTGCTGTGCCATCCATTAAGGCTGTCCGTCACAGCCCTCTTCCTCTGCTGCAGAGGAGTCAAATGGGCTCATTTCCTTTGCCATTTTAGCAGAAATTTTAGATAGGTCTTTTGGTGTCTATGGGCTGCGTCAGTACCCACTTTTCCAATGGATTTTGGCAGGCATGGTGATTTCAGGAAGACTCGCAGTGCTCTGAGAGCAGCATTGCTTGTGGTGAGTCTCTGCTGGGACTTGCTGTCTGAACTGAACTGTCTGGCTCTCGCATTGTACTTACAATAGGCTGTTGCTGAAGGACGCTTATTTCTAAGTCTCCTTGCTCCCAGAACTCAGCTGCTACCAGGAGAGCTACCTATATTGACAAGGAGTGAAAATGAAAAGTTAGCACTAATTTCAGCTGTATAACGACGTGCTTCAGTTCTCAGGCATGAAGCAAATCTCATTTCTAGCCCCTCCGTCGCTACATGTCGAACCCCAGCCCCAGTCTTTCTCCTGGGAAGGGCAGCAGTGGCAATGGGATTGCACCCTGTAGTGACAGTTGGACAATCTTATTGCACTGCAGCTCATTATTCCACTGCTCATCTATTAAGAAATGCTTTCAATGTGTCCCCCTCAAGGATTTGCCTCTTTGTCACAGTTGTGCCTGGCTATTACGATTTTCTCAGTTGTCTTCTCCCCATGCTGAATGGGAAGGGGAGTTTTATTTCTTTTATCCTTCT
Organism: Limosa lapponica baueri; assembly: GCA_002844005.1. Lineage (NCBI taxonomy): Eukaryota > Metazoa > Chordata > Aves > Charadriiformes > Scolopacidae > Limosa > Limosa lapponica. The sequence goes on from KZ505675.1 coordinate 395,962, forward strand.
TTAAATTTTAATGTTTCTTACTTAGCAACTGTTCAAGTACAGTTCAGGAAAGAATTCCCAAAGGATATCAAACAATTGAGCAAACAGCAGGTATTGCTATAAAAAACCCAACCCATATGTTATATGCAAAAAAACCTCACTATAACCCAAGAAGTTAAATACTTGGGAATTTTTTCTTTTATTTTTTGGTAGCCATGAATTTTCTACAGAATTCACAGCTATACTCTTAAAGATTGGTTTATCCATCAAAACCATAGTTATTCTGAAGTTCTTTCGGTAGTTTTGGTAGGAGACTTTGATTCAGCTGTCCTGGTTTCATTTGGGACAGAGTTAATTTTCTTCCTGGTAGCTGCCGTGTTTTGGATTTAGTATGAGAATGATGTTGATATCACATATTGGTTTAGTTGTTGCTAAGTAATGTTTATATTAATTCAAGGACTTTTTCAGCTTCCCATAGAAGGTGAGAGGGAGCACAGACAGGACTAGCTGGCCAGAGGAATATTCCGTACCATAGGCATAATGCTCAGTATATAAATGAGGGTTGGCCAGGTGGGCAGAGATCTGCAATCACGGCTCGGAACAGGCTGGGCAACTGATCATTGGGTGGTGAGAGCAACTTGTATTGATCACTTTATTTTGTATATTATTTTACCATTATTATTATTGTTGTTGTTTTTCTCTTTCATTACTGTTCTATTAAACTGTCTGTACCTCAATACACAAGTAGGTTTTCTTCCTCCTTTTTCTCCCTCTACTCCCTACCCTACTGGGGGGTAGGGGAGTGAGTGAACAGTTGCGTAGTTCTAGTGGCCAGCCAGGGTTAAACCACGACAGCAGCTTAGGAAATTGTATTACTTTAAAGTATAAGCTAGAGAAATCTAACAATATATCAAGCACCTGACCTTACTCTGGACTTCCCAAGGCTTTGTGATTGCTGACAAATCACAGGCAGTCATCATCATGGCCCTGAAAACAGGAAAGAAATTAGTTTCTTCTCTACAGCCTGTACCCTACCTCTTCCAGTCTCAGGATGCTCATGCCCCAGTACTGTGCCAGGGTCCCCCAGTCCCTGCTGAAGTGATAGTTAAAGAAAGACACTTTGCTGTAACAGCCTTGGCACTGACTGGGACATTCATCAAGGATTGCTCTCTTGATTAAAATGGGTTTATGCTAGGGAACTTCTTGCCTCTGGCACTAGGATGTTTGCTAATTTAGTCATTGCTGGGCTGAACTTCTTGACTTTGGAGTAACATCTCTCGCTCCCTTGTGGAGGTGTAACAGTGCAGACTGCAGTGAGACTGTGGGTGCACTTCATCACCAGCACAAAGTGTTTGGCAAAGTGTGTGTCTGGTCACAACAACAGCATTGTGCAACTCATATCAGTTGCCAACGGGAAGAACAGCTGATAGACTGGCTTCCTGTAGTTCTGCTATTGCAGCCAGCCCCTGCTTGTAGCTTACAGGGTCGTCTGGTAGGAGTTTATGGCCAGAAGGGGTACTGCATCTTGTTAGGAGTATATGACCAGAGTTACACTCCAAAACCAATCACTCATCTGGATGAAAAGTCACTTTAAGCTTTTTTCCCCGTTTTTTTCCCTCCTTCTCCAGAAGATCAGATTTGAGTGGACAGTAATGTATCATGTGTTGATGATTTTGTGCAAAGTGCAGCACAAGGCATGTTCTGGGTGCTCTCACCAGCTGACCACATCACTAGCCTTTCCAGAGCCGCTTACTTACATGACAACCTCTTTTTTTGTTGTCTCCAGAGACAGGTATTCAGTCCATGCAGTCACGCTATCATATGTCTTCGACTCGTCAACAATCTTTTGAAACATTGTTCTCTTTCTTTGAGAGGGAAAAAAAAAAAAGAAAAGGCTCCAAAACAAGTAGACAAAAGTGTTAAAAACAAATGTCTGATCCTGGTACTGATAACCCTTCCAGAAGGGTTTCCAGAAGTTAGTGTCCTGGCATTTAGGTCCTTAAGTAAGCCCTCAACAAATCCAAGCACTATCACCTGCTCCTCTTAAGTAAGGGAAACTATTGTAAATTACTTAAAAATAAGCATAGTGGTGAGACACGAGAAGGAACTTGAAAGTACAAGGTACTGCAAGTTACGTCAGCTGAGAAATGCTTCCATATTTGTTGGCAGCTAAAGAAGGCTTTTTCCCTGAACGTTAAGCAAGCTGGGGAAACCTAGAGCTGGCTGGAGTATTTGTAAAGCTACCTGGCTTTATATACTTAGTCTGAACCTGTTAACCTTTTTTATACACCTAAATATATGTAGCATTTCTGGGAAGGGCTTTACACACAACACACCCATGTTTTGAGTGGCGTGAAATCTGGAAAAATCTACTGTTTCAATGCTAGCAGAGAAGACATTTAGGCCAGAACCACAAAATGACTGGCACGCATGTTCTGTCTGTATCATTTTTGCCTGGATCTAACCTCAACCAAGCCTTAACTTGCAGATCATGGACCATGGAGGGAAAAGACTGGCATGTTCCCACCTGCTAAGGAAGCGGTGGTATCATGTTCCTATAGACCCACCCTGTCTCTGGAGTAGGAGGACTGGGTATTACACCTTCCCTCATATTCCTCTTTTGTGGACTGTTTATATTTCACAGAATCACAGAATGGTAGGGGTTGGAAGGAACCTTTGGAGATCATCTAGTGCAAACCCCTGCCAAAGCACGTTCACCCAGAGTAGGCTGGACCGGAACGCATCCAGGTGGGTTTTGAGTATCTCACATAATCATTTTTAGTGCAAAACACAGAAGCAGTCTCTGGTCTTGGCACTGTATTTTGAAAGTACATTTTGAAAGCTCCTTGCTAATTAGGAAGTCATATGGTGTTGAATTCCAGCCTGATGTCCCAGTAACTCTGTGTATGCTGCTCCAAGATATTTGGCATTTTTGGCTTTTAGGTGTGAAATAGATTGTGAACTGGATGTTCACCTACAATAGACCACTTGCTATTTGGGTTATGCTGCTCTCCCAGAGAGGTTAATGTAGCCCTGGCCAGGCCATTCACCTTTTATGAGTCTTTTTAGTGCTGAAGTGCTAGTTAAAAAATAAATAAATCAGACATCTCTTTCTGTTGGGGGATCATACAGCACTGCCCTATTAGAAATAGAAGATTAACAAGTCATGTATGTGATCTAATGAGTAAAAGTTCAAAATTCTTTTGAACAATTTGAGTTGTACCCACCAGCTCTAATGTCAGTATTAAAGGCAGCCTCTCAGAGGCAGTGTCTGTGAAGTGGGCTGGTGCATGGATGGACTCTCAGAGCAAAGCATCATGTTTTGCCTTTGTAAAGTACTAGCTGCTTTCTCCCCTTCACACATGGTGGACACGACTGACTTACTTGAAGTAGAGTGCCAGGTCTGTTGCTATAATGGCAATTTCCATCAGGTGAATCATGTGCTCATGCTGTCTGCGGTTGAGGTTCTGACATATATTCAGTGACTGAAAAGAGAAGAAAAGAATCTGCAAAATCCAAGCACTGTGTTGTTGTCATCTCACTTTCTCAAATGTGCCCACTTTTTTTTTTTAAAAAACCTTCACCTTGTGCAAGGGTTGTGAGCCCCATTCACCCTATGTTGGTGCCTAGTCTCCCTTTTTGTTCACTGAGCCGGGGCAGTGTCCTGAATCTTGTTACACAGCTTGTGCCCAAACCCTGTCCCCTGGTCCCAGTGCAAATTTGCCTGAAATGAGAAGTTAGGTGGGGGACCGTGTCAGCCTTGGCCCTGCCAGAGAGGCTACAGAAGGACAATCCTGTATTTAATATATTCCTGTGGGGATAACAATATGGCTTCTGAAGAAACCAAGTCATGCATTTAGGAAGCCTATGTGTTTTGGTCCTGGGTGAGCATAGAGTACTGTAGATAACTTGGGGAATGAGGCAGCTGCAGTTCCTCAGATATCCAAACCAGGAAAGGTCTTGTGCTGACAGCTCTGTTCTTGTGGGAGAACTTCCCTGAAAGTAAATTATTCATGTTCTTACATTACAGTTCATTACCAACCTCTTCAGAGAGCAAGAATTTTCCAAATTCCAAGTGATGTCTCTCTAAAATTGAAGATCCATGAAGCTTAGCTAAAGGATTTTGAGACCTGGTTGCATAAAGGAAAAATTGTTAGTGCAGCACTCAAGAATAAAAAGAAGTGTCTATTTATAGTATAGTATAGTATTTTATATTTGATTTTGTCACACACACAAGTTCAACTCATTTTAAAGGGCTGAAGAGTCATATTTTTAATAGCTAATGAGTTCAATCTAGTAAAAGAGTTTTGTGACACTGCTTATAACTATTTGGACACTGTATAAAACAGTCTTCCAACTACAAATTTCACCCAAAATGTTGCTTATGACTGGACTGTTATTACTTAGCATAGTAAGCTTGTTTAATTCCTGAATAACTATGTAGTGGTATATTGTAATAGGAACTGTAAAACCAGCAGTACTTGGACACTTTCTTAGCTGAAAAGCAAGACCCTCTTGTATCCAAAACACAAGCCAGCTTCACTTACATTTTTCCAAAGCTCCAGAAAACAGTAAGACGGTATAGCCAGCAAGCATTGCACAAGAGCTGTGATCTGACACTACTTTAAGTGAGCAGCAGAGGCTTGACTAGTCCATGAAATCATGCAACTGTTTTTCTGCAGCTAGTACCTGACTACTGAGAGCACCACCCTCATACTTATAGGTGCTTTGTTTCTGCAGATGGTGAGGACAGTGCCATGCATGGTGCTTTCTCCATAGATACCTTCCAGGAAAAGGTAGGCTTTTTATGTTCAGAACGGTGCTGCTGGTGGTACCCTGAGTCTCCTTATGATGCTCAAGCTACTAAATGCCTGCGCTGCACTTGTTCCGCCCTGTAATGGTAATGTAGACTCTTGCTTTAACCAAAGGAGGTTTGCTAGGAGGCAAAGAAAGCCCCCAGAGAGTACCACAAAATTTCAATTTCCCCACTGGTCGACGCATAAGCCCAAGTGCTGGAGCAAGCTGAAAAGCAAAGTTATTTGCAAAAGAAGGTTGTTACCCTTGTGTATAAAACAGGGCTGTACTGGAGTTTGGTGTGATCACAGACTGATCCCACTCCACACGAGAGCAACAGTAAATGGTTTGAAGTGGTAGGAAAGTGCTTACTTCATTTGGTAAAGGTTGTTGGTTCCTCTGTGGTCGATATCATGGCACAGAGCGGCAGTTACCATTGCAAGGGCTTCGAGGTCTGTGTAGTAACGCTTCAGTTTGCCAGTCTGGAGGGTGAGAATTTGCATGTTGTCTGTTAGTATCTCTTACAGGAAAAGGCACTGGGCTGTGACTGCTCTGTGCTGGGGATCTCCTCATTGAAACAGTCCTGGAGAACTGAAAATACTTGTAAAGCTAAATGCAATACAGAGTATACTTGGGTTAAAATGGGGAAGCAGCTGGAAATTAAATGTTTCAGGCTCAGGTAGGCATGCGTGTCATGCATATGTGTTTGATGCCTACCTGTAATGTTGGCTACCTGCTGCTATAGCAGCTTTGTGGTCTAGAGACATCCTGCTGCTCATAAGCACCCCTCAGTCACTGGACACAAAGCACTTTGCAAAGGAGCTCTGCACCTTTCTGGGCAATGGGGGCAATGGGGGCAACGGGGTCTTCAGCCTGAATCACCCAAAGGATTGTCCGGGGGTGGTAGGTGTAATTCTGCTGCCAGCCGCATGGGCCACACCACCTGCACTGGGTCCTGGTGCTGGTCCGTACCTGGTGTGGAGCAGCAGTCTGACACCTTTATTTCTTGTTGGGACACCTGTTGCCCTGAGACCCTGTGAGAAATGGCACTTTCCACATTCACACTAGCAATAGACTTAGACCCGTGCCTGTCATGCCTGGAAATGGAAAGTTTGAGGTTGTATCTGCCCCAGCCAGCTAATTTCAGCCTGGCTCTTGCTGTCAGGAGCTACTGGAGGAAGGGAAGTCCTGTAGGGAAGTCCTGTAGTCTCTCTCCCCTACCCTGCAGAAGGATTTAATCTGGAGGCTATTCCACACCATACACATCTGTACCTGTGAGGATCAAAGCAGCCCATTCATTGGGCAGCATTGGCCACAGCTTTACGTGTAATGCAAGGGCTGTCACTTAAGGCAAATTAGCAGGACCTGCACTAGAAGTAACAAAGTCTTACCCTACACCAGGATTCAAAGGGAGCCCTCCATATCTCCAGGGTACAACAGAGGACCTCCTGTGAATAAAGCCCTGCCGCAGAATTAACTGGGGTGGTGTTACCTTACCATCAGGAGCGTGAACATGGTCTGTGCAACGTTGAAGCCATGGCGCCAGTTGTGGTAAGTTATCTTCCGGTAGCCTTTGCTGACAGAGTACACAAACCTTACCAGAACCTGCAAATCAGGGAAGAGGATGTTACTTTGTGTGATGAAGCTGCTGCCTGGTGCTCGTGAAATAAAGATCACGTACAGAAGTCATGGATGAGGCTCTGAACAGCTTTAGAGAGGTGGCCCCAGAAAGGAATCAGAAGTTGTAATATCATCAGGCTTCCTTGACAGTGTTGTTATAATAAAGCCTATCAGAGAGTTAAAGAGGACAATAAAACATAGCTGTCTGCTTTTTAATACCTTTCTCTGTTTTGTGGTGTTTGTTTGTTTTGGTTTTTTTTTTGAGTGGGGGGTGTGTTCTGGTTGGTTGGTTGTTTTTTTAAAGAAAAATAAAATCACAGAGGTGTCTGAGTGGGAAACAAGAAACAGCAATGTCTAGAGGAAAAGAGATTTCACTCTGCTTTTTGTGAATTTATTGAATTTCTTTGTTTCTCTGTGTTGGCACTTGTAAGACTTATCCCTCCCATGTCCTGTGATTTACTAATACTAGTATCTCTCTTCAAGAGATATGGCTCCATAGATGTAGAGAAGCGTGGTATTTATATCACCTAAAATATTACAATATTACAAAATATTACAAACTATTTTTTCCCTCTGCATTCTACTTCTCCATGTGTACTGCTTCTTGTAGCTATATAGGTTTTCTCATTAGAGAGCTAATTAATTATGGATGAGTATTCATTTTTTAAAATCCCAACCGCTCAGAGTGGTAGGAAAGCATGGCTGCTTTTCACACCTGTAATAGGGGTTGGTTGTTCCAGGGTATAGATTTTGAATACTTTTTGACATTGACATGCTGTAAGTAAGAAGCACAGAAGTAAGTCCCATTCAGAGCCCTTTGCTTCCCTCCTACTTCACAGCCTGGGTTCCCAGGGTGAAAACTCTTGCTGCAGTTACCTCCAGATCCCACTAGATGGAAATAAACCTCCAAGAAATCCTTTGGGGAGAAGCTGAGCTGCTGAAATGCCGGTTTCACCAGGCCTACAGGGGCTTGAACTACGGCAAAAGTCGTGAATTTGCACATCAGGAGCTATGGGGTCCTTGCTCCCACAAGGTCACACCACTCCTGTCGCCAGCAGCCAGGAAATTGGTACGAACTGCACCAAATGAAGGCATGTCCGTATTTGCAGGGGGAAGAAGAGCAGAGCGACCTGCCGGTGTGGGTTTTAGCATATGTGGGCTGAAAGCTATAGGGTACTGACGTGGTTTAGGCTATATAGACTATACTACCGCAAATGAAGCATACACACAAGTAGGCACTGCCCCGTGTTCCACCTGGAAACTCTGCTTTTACTCTGTGTCGGTGAGTGGCATTAGACACAGCAAATGCAAGCAACCTTTTTGCATGGTGTAGCCCCCATCTATGTAGCCCCCATAGCAAACCCACACCTGTAGCAGGCAGTGCAGAGCAGAAGAGGCCAGCTTCACGCTCCAAACCCGCACGGGGTGACTGTGCTGAGAGGGGCTTCCCTGCCCTTGATGGGGCGAGGGGCCTCAGGACACATGCTCCTCTCCCCACAAGCCCCCGTGAACCTCTGGCCAGTCAGTAAGCTGTGCAGGCCATGCATAGGGACATCAGCCACGCTGGCCACCTGAGAGAGCAGTCCCTGGGTGTTGCCAGCCCCTACCTCCTGTGGGATCTGGAACTTTTTCACCACGCCGAGCTCGTAGTACATCTGAATGCCGCACTTCACCAGTTCTAGCTCAGTGCAGTCAAAATCGGAGAACCTGAACTCATAGATTTCGAACTTGGTGGGCCCCGGGAGTTCTTCTTTCTGTAAGAGAGGTGGGATGTTTTGTTGCTGTGCAACTTATGCCATCCCTAGAAACAGCTGGAATGCATTTTGCTTAATAAAAATTTATCAGTCTGGTGCTGTTGGGAACTTTTCCTTTTAGAATATAACACATAAATAGACTGAAATGCAGTTTTTCATGGTAACCCCATTAGTAGGGGAAGAGGGAGGACGTTTTTGGGAAAGTGCAAGAAATATTGCTTGTTTTCAGTTAAGGACTTTTCTTGATGAGTTGATACAGTTTGGAGATACTCCAAACTTGACAGGTCTTACAGGAGAAGACTAAAGCCCTCCATATTTACTCTGGAGAACAAAATGTGTGACAAGTCAAGCTGGCTGATGTGTTTTCCAGATGGACTTTGAACCCTTTGAGATAAAGTGGCAGAGAGCCACTCCCTGGGAGCTGGGAAAGGCATTCAGTGTCACCTGACAATAATAACCTCAAACTCCCACGGCAGAGGTGGGCAGGGTATGCTTTGCTTTACCCTTCACCAGGTGCCCTGTCGATGTGTACCAGTGTGTCAGCGCTGGGAGCTCTTTCCTGTATCCACCCAGGCAAGGTTTGTTTGTCAAGGCTGTTCATTCCAGTGGTATATTGCTCTTACCAAGATGCTTGCCAGCTCCTCTTCCTCACACTCGCTTGGCTCCTTTCCCAGCTTTTCTCGTGTTGGCTGCAAAGAGCATGGGTGTGTTAAACTGACAACAAAACCACACTGGACTTTGCACTGTGCAGCTTTAGGGCAATCTAGGGCAGCTCTCATGCACAAATTGTATTTTCTCCCTGGACCTTACTTCTATTTCTGGTCTTTCAACCCATTCTTCCTGGTAAAAATGTTCTCTTTCTCATTGATTTTGGCTCATGTTTCCCCAACTTGCAAATGAGCCCCTGGAGCCAGTGTCCCAACTGGGCCCTCTAACTTCACATCCTCTCCACTAAGGAGGTTTGGGGAATAAATCAGCTCCTCTTCCACCCCTACAGCCCTAACCTGGGTAGCACCTGCATAAGCCCACCTCCAGGGCTGGCTTTTTCTGAGGAAACTAGAAAGGACACGGTGTGGCAGCATGCCGAGGTGGAGGGCAGACCACAGAGTCAAAACAAAAACTTGTTCTGCCGCTGTGCGGTACCTGGGGCCCTGGGTGCTGCCTGCACGCTGTGGTGGCTGGAAGCATTTCTGTGGGATGGGAGACCTATGTCTGTGCCATAAGTCATGGGCCAGACCAGTACATTTGGGGGTGTGCTGCATGTTGTGAGGCATTACCAGAATTTCCTGGATTTCGTCTTTGTCACATTTCACATGGTAGAGCACCATATCCTGAGCAATGTCCTTCCGGTTCTCCAGCTTGTTCATCTTGTCATACGTGTCTGTGTTGAGTACAGACCAGCCCAGGAACTGCGTCAAGGACTTGGTCAGGGGAAAAGAAGGAAACACTGAAATAACTAAAACAACTGTTCCTCAAAGACAAAGTAATACAACACTGCATGATATATTTGTAGAGAAAAACAAGCTCTGCTTTGGCCACAAGTCTAGCAATGAGCAACAGTGTGTTTGCTCCAAATCGCTACTTCTCCCTCAGCAGAGCAGCTCCCCAGCCATGGAATCAACCTAGGCCTCCAGAGCATCTGTGCTGGGGAGGTTCTAGGAGCCTCTGTCCAGTTCAGCGTATGGAAAGCTATTTCTGTGTTGTTGCAAGTGTTTCCATGCCTGTGGAAAGGCTAGCATCACAATGGTGACAGCAGGTCAGGAACCCTTGTATCACGGGAGAGCAAGGTGGTCTCATCACCTGTGTTTACTCACAGCCTGTGTTTTCTCTCGACTTGTGTGCTGTCCAGTGGACAATTCAAACTGATTTTCTCTCCCCACTCCCCCCTGCAGTCTTTTTGTTTGATAAGAAAAGTCTGTTTCAGTGAATGTTCTGATTGATGACAGATGCCAAGAGCTGAATGCCTATATTGGACTGAAACTAGCATAGAAGTATTTCTAAGCAGAGAGGTCTTTAATTACAGCTGGTTTTGGTAGATTTTATAGCAGACTACCTTTGTATCTTAGCTACACAGATAATTTCTGTGGAATTTCTCGAGCGAGTTGACCAACCAATGTGAGCCAGCTGTCTCGTATGTGAACACGAGTGAGAACAGTCATGTTCACAGAATCACAGAATCCTCTAGGT
>KZ505675.1:408821-489883 GCA_002844005.1 Limosa lapponica baueri
AATCAAAACACTCCCTAACATACAGGGCCACACCTGTATGTTAGCACATCATAGCTTCTCATAGGTGTTCATTCTAAGAATGCTGAAACAAAATGATGTGAACACAGCTGGGTTTCCAAGACCAAAAAGCCCCACTAGTTCATATAGTTCCTTTCAAATCTTTCAAGCTGATGTATAACAGCTCCATAAGCAACAAAGAAACTTACTTAGCTGCAAAACACTGGGGGATGCCTTGCAGGTGCATAATGAGCAATTCTGACCTCTCTCAATCATATGAACTACTTCGAGCCACAGCAAGGAACTATACCTCCATGAGGGTCTCGTCCTGTTCATCAAATGGTTTCCCATCTTTTCTGTTATAAAATGTGACAACGCCAACAATTTCTTCCTTTTTGTTGACTATTGGCATCGACAGAACATTTTTGATAGTCCATCCTGATTCATCTAGAGGACCTTCCTTGAAGCAACAGCAAGCAGAAAGACACCATGTACTTAATGTGTTTTCTAAACACACCAGCACTCCCATTTTACAGCAAGACTACAGGCTAAAGAAATATTTTTATGCCTAATATTGACTCTAAACTACATTTTTGCAAACAAAGTAGAATCCTTGGCGGGACTGGAAGTTTTCACAGTACCTGAAATTTAAACATCTCATCTGCAGCAGCATTCATAATGTTGCAAATCTAGGGGATCACACAAAAGAAAAAGTTTTACAACACAGGCAATGAGAAGTTTAAATACCAAAACAAAACACTGAATTGATGAAAAAGCAGCATTAGTATGACTTCATCTCAGAAAGCCTTGATGAAGCCTAAGTTAAGTACTTACAAATCCACTTTCAGCCACGTAGGTTGGCAGTCCAGTAACTAGTGCCCAGTGATCTGGGGTAGGATTTCTGGATGAAAGAAAAATACATAAGGGAAATTAATAATATTGAAGAATGAAAGATTGATTGAAGAATAATCATGGAGCTGAAAAGTATCCACCTTGCTGCACAATCCATATTTACATGTTTCGCCTTCAGTTACTAAACAGTCCTGTTACTTTCAAAGGATCTATGTGTGCAAGGAATGATTTTTTACGTAAGTGAATACTTTTCCTTCAAGGATTCAATACAGAATAACTCATAAAATATCATCATCTGCAGAGGCTTAAGAAAAAGTCATTCCTGGGAGTTGGGGCCACGTTTCAGACCTTCAGCACAGAGAAAGATAAAAGAAACTCCCTGGATAAGAATGCCAGCCAGAAGTTTTGAACACTGCTGTACCTAAGCAATGGAGGCCTTTCTTGCAGCACTTATACCAATGCAAAGCTGCGTGACTAGAACGGGGTGAAACTCCTGTTATGTCACATTTGTCCAAGGTGCTCAAGGCTCCTCTAAAAAATTCAGTGGCAAGAAGAGGGTGGTCTTCAGAAAGATGAAATTGCAGTGCGGTGTCAAGAGAGGAGGAAAGGCCAGATGCAGCCTTGAGATGGGGTGAGTGACTGGAGGACAAGGGAGAAGCAAGGAAGCTGGGAGACAGACAGGGGAGCAGGAGGGACCATGAGAGGTCTGGGGGGTAGCAGAGGGTGCTACCCAGGGTGCTGGGGGGTAGCTGAGTGCCCCAGCAGGACTGGGGCAGCGGGTGCTTCAACACAAGGACAACCAGGATGGTCTCACCCACATCACAGGAAAGGCACCAAGGAGGAATGGTGCCTCGGCCTGGCAAGGAGAGTGGCAGAACTGCAAGCAGACAAAGCACCTCACTTCTGCATCTAAAAAGAATCACTAGTTGCAGTGACTTTTGGAGCCTGACTTACAAGCCAGGATCTCAATGTCCTGGAGGAAATCTTTGTCCCAGAGAGATGTGACTCAAAGCACCAACTTGTACTCTGGCTCTCTTACTCAGTCTTCTATCAGTCCTTCGCTTGTTTCCTCATGAATGTCTTTAAATCATGGGGAACCCTGGTTATAGCTACACTCCGTGTCAGTACCTACATACAGAAAGTGGGCACTTACGGAATGACTTTAATGTCTTCTTTTCCATGTAATATATAATCAATGACCTTGTAAAAGACAATTTCCTACAAATAAAAAGAAGAATGGTGTTAAAATTAGTGGTGAAGCAATCCAGCCAGACAGGACAGAGTTTAAGAAATCTGATTCTCACATACCCTGCCATCTGGGGTGCGAGGTCCTGAGTAAGGGGGAACTTCTCCCAGCAGAACTGGCCACAGGTCAAAAAATTCCTGGTTTTAAAATGAAAGAAGTATTTTTAGAGTGTGTTCTGCCTTGAGCCTCAAGGTAACCACTGCTCTACCAAGCTGGTTTTGATACTGTGTCGACAAGGCATGAAATAATAAGGCTAGTTTACTACTAGACAGTAGAATGATATATCTCAATCAGGAAGTGTCAGTTGTATTATGTGGCTGTATATGATCATATACTACCTATACACAGAGTGCTGCTTCATTCAGTGAATAGCACAGGCTGTACTCACAGAGCAAATGGCTATGACAATATTTTATGTGTTCTTTATGTGACCATAGGGCTGATCTACTACATGCTGGCTTGCTAAAATGAAAGATTTTTTTGTTGTTGTTTTTCTTAGGCTGCATTATAATGCTGATTAAAGTGTCTTTAGCACACTAATGATCTTTTAATACACCTCTTCACAAGACAGAATGCTACAAAGACTCTGGCAACAGGGTGGAGATCAAAGTTCATGGTAGTCTCAGTCAGCCTGACCATGGAATAAAGCAGTGTTCTTATGAAAAGGATGCTATGTAACCCCCCACATAAAGCTTGCCAGAGGTGCAAACAATCAGACCAAGTCAGAGCTGCAGAAGTAACTTAGCTCCTGTCAGCTTATTTTCATGAAGCCAAACTTCACGTAAAAGCCTGGATAACGTGCACATTGATGAGACCTTGAGGAAGGCAGCTGCTTTTTTGCTGGGGGTTTCCACAGGTATCTCACTGTACTTTTGGTGTGCATAGACTTCGTGAGGATGTGCTTATGTTGCAGGCTTTGACCAGCATTGCCACTGTCAGACACATTTGCCCTTCCTTTCTTTTCCGAGCCTCTGGCTCCTTTGACAGTCACATTCTGGTGATAAGCCCTTCCCTTTCCCTCTCTATACTTTATTCCAGGCTCTTCATTTGCACAATGGAATAAAAAAAAATGCCACCCAAAGCAGGAACAATGACTGAAAGTTAGCTTGCATTTGAGCTGCCCCAGTAAAACCTACCCCCACACATCATCCCTCAGTGACAGCAGTAACGCAGAAAGATGTACAGCACACATGTGAACACTCACCTTCTGCTTTGTCATGTCCAGGAGACCTACTGAGTACCGGTCACAGTTCAGGTATGCTCTCACCGTGTAAAAAGCCTTGTGGAACTGTCTCTCAATGTCTGTCAGTTCCTCAAAAACCTTATTAGCTGACCACAACAGCACCTGCAGCATAAAATCCAAATGTAAACATAGCCTCTCCCTAAGAGCTGGGCTTCCCAAATGTGTTTGGAGTAACAAGGCAATGATTAGGTTTTTATACTACAGTTCCCAAAAAGTGCAATAGCAACCTATCCTGCAAAATGTAAAATCATTCACACTGGGAATTACTAGGGAAAGATGCACGCTGAGGAAGAGTCAGTCGTCAGGCAGTGCTATGTAAAAGTACAGTCTTACAAACATAGCACAAAAAAGTAGTAGTGTCAGACACCCATAAGTAAAATCCTGCCTCGAAAAACAATTAACACCAAATGTGTTGCAAATTGTGGAGGCTGGGGTTGGAAATAACTGAATGAACAATTTCCTGAAAGCCTTTGTGCAGCTGCTTTGTGCACACATCAGCCTGTGATCCTTTTCCCCTTTCTGTGCCCTGCAGATGGACCCTTAAGAAAGCTGTTGCTATTAGGCTGTTTCATTTGTAAAAAGAGAGGTTATGCAGTGAATTAGGTAAGTATTTCTGGCGGTACAAGGAGAATATTTGTGGGCCTAATGGAGAACTTAATTTTCTCTGAAATGGTAAAGGAAGCCATCTAAGCAATTGCCTAGCTTAGCTAGTGCATGTGTGCCTGTGTCTGAGTGTGTGTGCTTTGCTTTCTGATCCCAGGAGACACGAGGAGCAGTGCTTCAGAAGCACCGAGAGCTGCTACCTGAAACTGACTGGACCTGTGCTTTCAACAAGAAGTACTGTTACATGGCCACAACCAGGTAAAGTGTCTCACATCTTCACTGGGCATCGGTAGATATTTTTGACAGTTCTGAGCTGCATCAGTCTCTGTTTCTAATCACTGGCCTCTGAGCATCCCTCAGATAGGACAGTGGTGGTGTCATAGAAACCATTAGAGGAAAACAAGCCATGCTTTCTTTTTGGCATTTCACAGCATGCAATCAGTAATGCTGACAGCTGCAAGCCCAGTGAGGAGGACTGAAAGAAGCACCAGAAGAATGGACAATTCATGGAATGATGTAAAGAAGTTGGGCAAAATGTGTTCTATGGTCTTCTGCAGTTAGGATTTGCAATACTGAAATCCTAGACCACTTTTGAGAATGTAGTTTGCTTACTCTGTACTTGGTACATTTAAGTCTAACACAGTGAACAATCACAGACCGTTAGGTATAGATGGCCAGAAGCCAGAGTTCTGAGAGTTGAACTATTTTCACTCTTACCTGGCCTCTTCGAGTCTCGCAATTGTGAAGATAACTCAAGTGATAAATTTTCAAGTTCAAGGAGGCAAAATTCAGGTACTTCAGAAAAAGCTGAAAAGGTAAATGACGAGATTGAGTTGAATGTGGTAGCAGCCTCATGTATACTGGATTTCATAACACCCATTTAGCAGCATCATGGCAAGTCCCCTGGATAAATGCTTTGTTTTGCACTGGTGTGAGATGAGGCCTATCCCACTGTAACTTCCTTGAAAGATTTCTGAGATAAGCATCCTCATAATAAGCCTCTTCTGTTAGAGGGTGAGTCCCCTGTATGGAAATTCACACCAGTGGAGCTTCACTAAAGCAGATATCCCTAATGTAGAAGAGTCTGTGTTACATGGCAGAAGCAACAACGTGATAGAAACTGAGCTACTGACCACTTACTGTTTCATCAGAGCTGGTGAAGTGTGGGCCGTTCAGCTTATTAATAGCCAAAATGACAGCAACTAAATCTTTGCCATTCAAGATGGGTGTCGCAAGGATGCTTTTTGTAGTGTAGTCGGTGAGCTCATCAACAAATGGACTGAATTGGGCACACTGTTCAATAGAGAATTTACAAATTAAGCAAATTCCACAATGTCTGCAGTCTTAAAACAGAACTAAAGCCCAGCCTCTCAAAGAAAGCTGCCTAAAGGAACTTTTGCTTAAAAAATCATTAGGGAAGGGAAAGGAATTATCAGAAAGTTGGATAATGTATGGGTGATAAAGCTAGTATCAAGAGAATTGGCTGTGGTTTCTAACTGCAACATGTGCACTTCTCCACTTTTGGCAAAGATCTTGCAAATCATAAGCTTTCATATGTCAAACTCCATCAGAACAAGGAGGCTGTCCACTGGTCATTCTCAGATCACTGACATCCTTCATAGTACCTCTCACGTCCTTTTCTGCAACTTCTCATTAACATTGCAAACTAGGTACAGCCAGTTACTGTGCAGCACTGTGTAGCCATAGTTTATAAACCAGTGTTGTCTGGTAGAGTCACTGGGAACTTCACTCATCCTCATTTTTCTTCTGCTTTTGCCTGGGACCTGACTCTTCTGTCAGCTTGTAGCCTCCATCAAGCCATTTACCCCTCATTTCTCTTCCCAGTGTTCTCCCAGGCATTCCCTGCCATGTTGCCGAGCCTTTGTGCGTGGGGTGGTAGATGATAGGGAAGGTATCCCAGTGGAGGATGCAGCTGGGTCTCTGCCCGGCACTCTCCCCCTACCCCTGAGAATGACCCACCCCCACCCCAGGAGCATTTTGGCAGCAGTTGCAATGCGCAGACAGCACCGGTGTGGCCTGGGCTGCCCAGGGCGTTGCTCGTGAGGGAACCGCCATTCAGACCACTGGGAGAGTGCTAGGCCACGCTGTAGGGGCAGCACAAAGGGAACTCGTCCAGTTTTTCCTGACGTGAATGTCACCGTCCCCCCCATCCCAAAAGAAAACAAAGCAGAGAAAGGGCAGTGCGGGGGAAGGCCGACGGCCCATCACCTTGCCTGCACAGGGCCTTATTGACACTATCATCACCTGCCGGTGGGAGTGCAGGGATGGTCTTCCTGACCCAAGACCTTCTCCCTGCTCAGTTGAATAACTAGTCAGTTACAAGTCCTTCTAGTTGGCTTACGAAAAGCCCCACAGCTCTGATCACATTCAGAAGGCTGCAGTAGAAAGAATAGTCACTCCCTAAGGCACCTTCTCTCCACACCTCCCCCCACTTCTGGCCTTCCCTGCCAATTGGGGTAGACCAACCATCTAGTCTCCAGGTCTCCTTCAAAGGAATTGCCTTACAACAATGCCTGAAAGTGTTGGAGTGCAGCACTTGGTTCACAGCACTGAAATCCTTCCATATTCTTGGAGAATCGTCTGAAGCCAGAGAGCTTTAAAAAGTTTAAGTCACATTCTGATGCTTCCCCTCGCTCTCTCCCTCCCCCTCGTCCCCCAACAAGAGCAAAAAAGAAAAGTGGTTGCAAAAATAAATGTCTCAGCATGTTCTGTGGAGGGCAAGGAAGTTTTTGCTAGAGCGTTTGGATATGCTTGTATTGAGCAACAAATGGATGGATACACAGACGGTCTCTTTGTAACTAGCAAACAATAGATGGAGTAATCTCAACTGCCATATTTGGGTCACACGGATTTTAGTTTTATACCTATGATTAGAACAAGCGGATTGTTATTGCTGCCATTCAGGTTTACCTGATTCAGCTCAGGAGTAAGGGGGGCTAAAAATTGTCATGAAGGCATAACAATAAAACATTAAAATTCCTTGGATGCTTCCTGGTGTTGCAGTGTGCAGTGTTTGCTGAAAGAGGTTTTTTGGTCAAAGTTTGTCTCTTGCTGCTTCTGATGAAGATGACCTGTATACAGGTGCAGTTAACCCACCCGCTCTGAGGACCACTCCCTCTGGTTGATAAAAATGCCTCGAAATGCCCTTGGCCCAAGATTCATCAGACAGCAAACATTTTCGAATGTTACTTGTGGTGGAAAACCCTTTCCAGACTCACTGTAAAGGATTTCTCTCTCTTTGTCGATTACTCACAGAATGTAAACATGTGTGGAAAATTCCATATTTGTTCAGTGCAGATCTGACTGTAGCTTGCCTTCTCTTCTCTGGTGAACTATATGTGATTTTATTTTTACTTTTTTAAAAATTAGACAGGCAAGGTGTGACAGTGCTGCAGGCATTAATACCTAGCGTAATTAATGTACTTAGCTTCACCTCACTCTGTAAGTGAAACTGGAAGCAACTTACAGACTTGCTACTGGTTCTTTGTCCACTACACAGCTATTACACCAAGAGAGGTTTGACCAAGCACCAAGTTGCCCTGCTACCTCTTGACTCCTTTGTACTAGTAAGCATGTGAGCCTTTCTTCTACTGAGTGAATGAATAAATAGCAAACCTACCTCACTGACATCCTTGATGTTCATGGTTTTCTTGGTCTGCGCAACATAGCCCACAATGCCTATGTCCAATGGATAGACAATCTCGCAGTCTGGGGAGACCAGGCATTCCTCCAGGGTGCTTCCCTCTTGGATATTGAAAAGCCTTGTTGCCAGTTCAGGCGTACCGTTTCTCTGCCTGTACATGAAAAGACTGCAGCGGTCAGCATGAATAAGGGACCTGATTCTTCTTAAGGTCTTGAAAACCACTTTCTCCATGTTGATGCTTTCTTGCATGTCTTGGATCAACTCAAAAAGGATTTCACTCTCATTGCTATCCCAGTTCTCTGTTCTTAGTTTCTTCTCAAAGTACTGCTTGGCAAAAGCGGGGTTGCCATCCAGAAACTTCTCCACGTCGTCTTCACTAATGCTCATTGTGAATGCGCTGGGTCTTGTGGTAGGTAGTAGTCCAAAAATGTGATCTATGCAAACAGCACTCTAATTTCTGATGAAGTTCCTAAATTTTTGTAATAGAAGATGTTGCTTATAGGATGATCAAGGGTGAGGTAATACTGCAAAGAGAGCTTGTCATCAGGAAGAGGTATTCCTTTATAGTGCCGAAGGTGAGTCAGTGGGAGGACAGATCTTCTCAACCAAACAGATTAGATGACCTCTACAAGAGCTTTGGGTCAACTTTCTTCTTCTTAATCTAAATGCAAACAAAAATGAAGTACTCACAATGTCTGAAAACACTCTCCTTTCTCTTGATAAGCAGAACACTTACTGAAACAATTATATTGAGGCAGCAGCAACAGGGAAGAACTGCATCTCCTAACATTGAAATAAGCTCTTTAAAGTCTAATTAAATATATACTGCTTGGGCCTAATCCTTGGCTAACAAGGTGAGCATCTTATTATTTCTGCTCTCCCAGCTCCCTGCAGTAGTAGGAAACACATCCTTCACAAAAAACCACAGTGATCACAACAGAAATAGTGAGGTAATGCTGCTCTTTCTGGGCTCCATCTACTATTGCATGTTTCTTTGTCTGCTGCTGTAGGGGCTGTTCTCAAATGGAAGCACCAATCCTGAATGGTTTAGTCCAGGTTTTGAACTGAATTTTCAAGGTCTGTGGCCTTTTCTTCTTGCTACTAAGAACTAGGAGAGGAAAACATGCCTCTTAGTGGGATCCCTTTAGGAAGGAATCTGTAGAGCTTCAGGTTGGGGTGGCTGGGAAACATTCTGAGGAATCATGGGAAGCCCTTCAGACAAAACAAACAAATAAACAAACAAACAAAAAACTCCACCCAGGAAGGTAGAAAAAATTCTCTCATCACTGTCAGTGGAGAAAGGGTGGGAATTATGTCTCTGAGAGACAGAAGTTGTTTCATGACAGAAGTCACCATGCTGTGCAAACAGCAGGTGAGTGCTAGGATCATGCTGGGAGGGAAAATGGCATGGACACCACTAGTCTTCAGGGGAACTGGACAACGCACAAGGGTTTTCATCAGTGAGGAACAAGAGTAAGTCCCATCCACCACATTTCTGGAAGATAACCAAGGAGTAAAGGAGTAAAGGTCCAAACTGCTCATCCCTGTGAGCATTGGCACTACTGTCAGGAGTAGTGCAAACCAGTCCAAATGTGAATGTGGGTGCCTGGCAGGAGAGTGATCAGAGAAGGACCTGTGGCGGCAGTGTTAGAAATGCTTGTGCAGGTGGGTTGGGAGCCCAGAAGGGGGACGGGTGGGGAGCGCCTTGGCTCCCATCAGCAGGGAGGGTAGAACAGAGATCTGTCTGTGTCCAGCCCTGAAACAGGAGGTGAAAAAATTTGCACAAAGGCATGGGAATACTTTCAGTACTTAAAGGGGGCCTACAGAAAAGATGGGGAGGGACTCTTTATCAGGAAGTATAGCAATAGGGCAAGGGGTAACAGTTTTATGCTGAAAGACGGTGGATTCAGATTACATATTAGGAAGAAATTCTTTACTATGAGGGTGGTGAGACACTGGAACAGGTTGCCCAGAGAAGCTGTGGCTGCCCCATCCCTGGAAGTGTTCAAGGCCAGGCTGGATGGGGCTTTGAGCAACCTGGTCTAGTGGGAGGTGTCCCTGCCCATGGCAGGGGGTTGGAACTAAATGATCTTTAAGGTCCCTTCCAACTCTAAGCATTCTAATGATTCTGTGATTCTATGAGTATAGGGGAAGGGGGTTAAGAGAGAAATCCTTTCAGAAGATTGCAGATAAAACAGTGGAAACTGAGACAAAGGTCAACAAATTTGTTTTTTATAATTCCATTTCCTCCTATTCCCTCTTTCAATTCCCTGGATCATTGGAGATGCAGTAGGAAAGTTGTTGAGTCAACTGGTTGAATGTCTTAGATGCCTTTACACTAGTGTGACAGAGACTTGCTCAGGTAATTCTCATAGTCAGGATATTAAAATAGAATTATTGCTGAAGAAGACTTGGAGGAGGTGATGTGTGCCAGGGGTCCATACGCTGCCTCCAACATCCATATTCTAATGGAGGGAAAACAACCTGCTTAGCCCTAAGGTGGTAGAGGTCTGCTCCAGGTCTCCAAAATAGAAGTGGATGAAAGCTTTTCATGAGCAGCAAGCAGGACTGTCCCAAGCACAGGACTTGGTGACAGTGAGGAATTTTAATTGCCTGACATCTGTAAGAATGGCAACACTTCAGGTTACAGGCTTTTTGCAAGGTCTTGCATGTTGCAGCATTTTTCTGGGTACAAAAGGTGGCAGAAAGAGCAAGAGGAAATGTTCTTTGGTTTTGACTGGAGACAAAGGAAAGAGCTAACTGAGAACTTGAAGGACGGAGACAGTTTAGGTGAGTGAGACCAAGAAATATGGGTTTGAAAGTGGAAAAAACATGCCATTTTGTAAATTATGTGGTCTTGTTAAGCAAGAGAAAAATGGACAGAAAGTGTTTAAGCATGATGAAGTTATTGAAGAGGAGTATAAAAATACCATGAATGAGTAAAAATGTAAAGTCAGAAAGGTCAAGATCCAAAATGAAATTAAATTAGGAACATGAAGGGCAATGAGCATTTTCTGTTATCATATTGGGAACAGCAGGAATATCAAGGGAAGTACTGAAGGACCGAAGTGCTTATAGAGTTGTGTGAAGTAACCTCTAAGCTGTTAATGGCTTTTTCTGACAATTTATGGAGGATCTGCTGAAGTTCTGAAATGCTGGAAAAGGTAGATGTAATGATTCTTTCAGCAAAACAGGAAAAAAGAAGAACTGTAGAATTCCACAACAGACCACTTTAAATCTAGCATCTAAGAAAATACTGGGACAAATATGTTCCTGTAAATAACCAGAGGAGATAAGTAACAACCAGTATGGTTTTATCAAGAGCAAACTCTGCCATACCAGCATAATTTCCTCTATGCCACAGTGAGAAGTCTGTGGACAGGAGGAAAGTAACAACTGTCACAGCTCTTGACTCATGAGGAAATGACACACAAGATATTCTGCCTCTTAAGGTGAAGGCTTAGATGAAATAGTTAAAAGCTGGTGATAAATCTATTTCGAAGATGAAGAGTCATTGTTACTAGCTCACTAATGAGTCTTAAGAACTTCTTGATTAGGATTCTCTGAAGAGGCTGTCTTAGATGTAGAGCATCTCAATATTTCCACTGATAAGTGGAAAAATGCATATTAAACCAGCGTATGAGCTGCAGTCAGGTGTCTGTAAATGTGTTTGAGCACCATCTTAAAACTAAATTGCAGACTGGTGTGTACAGAAGAAAAGGACTAGAACTCATAAAGGGTGCATGGAAAGCTGTACTTACGTGGAGAACAGTCGGTGAATTCATGGGGATGAGTAACTATCTGGGCTTATCATAGGCTCAACAAGTGTCAACACTATTAGGCAGAAGGAGGTGTACAACCATTAGGATGAACCCTCCATTGTGTAACAGATTATGCCAAGTTGTACTAAACAGATGTGTTACCAGGAAAAAGTGACCTCTGAGGAAAGGCTGAGGTTTGTCATGTCTCTTTTGAGTCATCTCTTTTCTAAAAAAAAACAGCCCTGAATTGTATAAAAGGCCACTACTAAGAAAAAGGGAACAGTCTGTTCCCCATAGTCATGTAGAACAGGAGATTTCAGATCTGTGCTGAAAGGGCTTCCACAACAGTGGGGAGGGATGGCTCTTATCTTATACGTCTAGGTACATGCCTGGATACCCCTAGAAATAGACACGTTGTCCTTTTTTCTGATGAACACCCCTTGTCAGAAGTGACACACATGTAGTGACACCAGCCTGCTGGAAATGGTGTGGACAAACATCTTCTTATAGCTGGAGGGAAACCCATTTTCCTGGGGGTCCAGCCTCCCCACAGTCCACGGGCGGCTCCCAGGCCAGTTATATATAAGGAAAACATTGTTTGGACACCAGGAAATACTTCATTTTCAGCAGTGTAAACCTGCCAGATGGGAGTAATTTTATTGATGACTGATGCACAATGAAAGCCACTGGTGTCCTTCTGCTTTCCAAGGTCGTCACCTCAGTATCAATCTAGGCCCTCCTAATGTGCTGTAAAGGGTAAGCCTTGTTTTATCCCACAATGACAGGGAGGAAAAGAGACTGGGTAAAGTAAAACCAACTAAAAAATTTGCCAGGGGACTAACATATTTTGGATTCTGGTATCCCAAAGGAATGAAGTTTCCTATTACCTAGACTTCAAAGAAGGTCTGAAGTGAAGTGTATCTCCTCTTATGGTCTAATGTACTGTGGCCTGGCAGTTTTTCTGATCTAGTGGACTTTCCTTGTGCCAGGTCAGATTTGTGGAGAGGTCTTCTGGGAGCTCATAGCCACTTCCCTGAATTATTTCAATATCCAAAAATCAGGCTGTGTATGAAATGGATATCACAGCACAGAGCTATACAGTCAGAGGATGTACTCAGGAAGCCCTGTGTCTGAACAGAAGGTCCTTTGGCCTTGGTGACATATGGTGTTTTCCAGACTATATGGCTTCACTCTTTACGTATAAGCTGACATAAACAGTTTTGATGGCTGTATTAAGTGATAAGCAAATCATTGTATGCACTTTTGGGTTTGGGGAGCTGAAAAACTGCAAATGGGTGAACTATTCATATTGAATCGAAGCTGGCACTCTTTTGGGTTCAAACTTCCCAGATATTTGCACTTCATTGGGTATGAACTTTCTGTTCAGTTCAAGATAAATGTTTTTTTTGGAAACATGTAAGAAAAACAAGCAGTGTGCAACAGTGACACTCCAAAGTCAAAATATGTAAGATCCAAGCTCAGTTCCTTCCTCTGCACCCACAATTTGAAACTTAACAAGATTTCCCCTTAACAAGAGGAAAGAACCAAGGTTCTAAAGTACTGCAGTTCATAGCTGAAGTAATGAAGAAACTGAGGCAATACTTGTTAAGCCAGTACAGGGCTGTATAACTGCCGTGCAGTTGAAACCATGTAGGAATGGGGGATGAAAATCTAAATCATGTGTGAAAAGGGAGCCAGCAGTGCCAAAGCAAACCACTTGGAGAAAGGTGGTGGGCAGACATACCCAGAATTTAAAGCATGGCGCAAAAGCTGCAGGTGTTCCCTAGGCCTTCAGGGAAACTTAGGTGACACCATGAAAGCCATTGCTGGCATATCAATCATAACTGAGGTGGATACAGTCTAAGCTTGCAATAGGATAATGCTGTTTGATTGGACTTAGGCGGACAATGGGGGATTTTGGAGAGGGATGAGGCTGCTATTTTAGGAAACTTGCATTAGGCTCTCACAGAGCATAATAATATCTGAACACATGTGGTTGCACACATTGGTTTTAATAGCTTTAAAACTGAATTGCAGAGTTGGCATAAGATGTCTGCCTTGTTGGGTGTTGGTGGATGTCCTTTCAACAGTATTTTAAATGGAAATCTCAAATGCATAAGCTGCCCAGAAGGCTTGGCTGGTGGCTGTGAAAATGAACTGGAGTCCCTGGGTATAAAATTACTCCCCTCGCAACAACTCATATCACAGTCTCTCCCCAGTCCTAGGATAGACACTGTTAAAAACTCCAGTTGTGAACTACAATTATCCAGCAAAGTGTACTGCCCAAGAGAAGCAGTACTGTTAGAGCCATTTATGGGACTGTGTCCAAAGCAGATGGTGCAGATACCACCTGCAAAGCAGAAAGGGTGATGGCAAGCCTTGGGGATGTTAGGTCTGAAGATGCTTTTGCCCCTCCTTCATGGAAACAATGTTTTCCTCCTAACGAAGAGGCTGTGGGGAGGGGAGCTGTAAGTGACTAATTTGATTAGGCATTATCCTTACAGGATGCTGTATTGACAGCTACACTCAAACCTTTCTGGCCCACTCATCCGCTGGCATAACAAGATTGCAGCTTATCTGATTTACCAAGTAATATTTGCATGCCACCTGCTTGTATCCAAGAATAAGCTTCCCTGCCTGGAGCCATGGGAGCCCAATGAGGATCAAAGCTGTTTCCTTCACCCCTCCTGGATCAGGGTCTTCTTCTGGCCCCAAAGTCCAGCCCGCTCCTCCAGCCACACACAGATTATCTCTTTCTGCATGGAGGGCTAGCATCCAAAACCTCGGGGGTCTTGCTCAGCACCCTACCCTGCCCTTTCCTTCCCCTCTGTGGCTGGCCAGATGGCACCGCAGCCTGACCCTGCCACCTGGGCTCTTGTTCCCCATGCCAGACACCAGCAGGACCCCATTCCCACCTGCAGCAGAGGTCCCACCAGCATGTGGGAAGCTGCCGCAACCTCCCTGTGGGCACCCGTGGGCAAGGTAGTTGGAGCTGAACAAGGGGCAAAGGGCACTCGGGCAAGTCTGGGGATGGTACCAAATTGGGGGAGCAGAGGGCAGGGCTGCCCTTCAGAGGGACCTTAGGGGCTAGAGAAACAATTACTGGGAACCTCCTACAGCCCAGGCTGGGCAATCAACAAGTCCTGTCTCTGGCTGACAGGAGCCCGACAGAGGTGCAGGATGGCAGCAGCAGGGACGTGTGTCAGCTGGGGAGCGTGCATGAGCACAGCCTTAGCTGCACACTTGCTTCATTGCAGTCTGGCCGTTACACAGAAATACAGCAGTGGAGCACAGCTCAGTACAGAAAACACAGCTTGGGTAGTAGCTGGTTATGCTAGAGCTCTGTTTTCTTGCTGGCTGGACAGGTGATATCTGAATTGTAACAGGATTTTTACATGTTTATAATCAAGTATAAATCCCATGCACTACTGTGGACAGGGGAAATGTGCTGCTGGCAGCCCAATTGCAAAGATTGAGCAATGTGTTTTAGTCAAAATTGGTACCTGAGCACGCCTCAGAAAATTTTGCTTGCGTTTTAGCCAGAATGTTGGCTCCATCTTGCCATGACCATGGAACACCATCCCTCCCCTTATTAATTCCTTTGGAGAATTACTTTTAAATTACCATGCTAATTTAAGCATTGCATTGGTGAATTGCAGGAAACCGACAGAGATTTGAATCTGAGTGGTTCTCACAGAAGGGAGGTGGTGCTGTGGACATAGAAATAAATACAAATTTTTGGTTTGGATAGTAGTGTGTTCTGAGTAAGTAACAATCAACAGGCATGCTTTGGGTTAGCTTGCCAAAATGCTTTCAAGCTCCATAAATTGATAAGACTCAGAAAGTACCTCAACAAGTTAATGTGAGGCTAGTTCTCACCTAATTGCTTTGTTTTATTTCTAAAAAAAACCCTCACCTTTGCCTAAATGCAGAATCTTGCAAACTTTTAAAATAAACACCAGTTTTTTTTAAAAGTAGGGTGAGGGGGAAGTTCATGTTCATTGTTTTTTATAATTGCCTAGTGTTTAGGGGAGGTATAAGAGCAACTGCTATACTGGAGGTATACCAAGGCACTCAAGGGAATGGTAGTGTATAACAAGACGGAATCTCCACTGCCCAGTGCTCCAGGACGAGTTCTGGATTTCTGAAAGTGGCAACCCTTCCCTTGCACTCTAGCACACAAGTCAGTTTGGGATTTGGCCATCTGGCTGTTGTTTTTTGAAAGACATCTATAAGAAAATATATCTTTGCCATATCAGAAGACTGGAAATGTACCTGAGCCTTGAGTAAGTCCACCAGACCTGGAATGGTGATGTACCTTCATGTGTTTATCCTCCTTGTGTACGTTGTAAACTTGTGCAGATTCTCTTCCTCTTAATTTTATGGAGGGATGGCTGAGTTAAAAAAAAAAATTAAAGCACAGTAACAAGGGCAATTTCTGCAATAAGACTACACAAGTTTGTTATCTTTCCATTGACAGATCGTATCCAAAGCTCTTAGCACAAATCACTGAACCTTGAATAAGATTATTTAGGTGGTCAAATGTCCTGTGAAGTTGAAGAACAAAAAAGATCATTAAACTCTTCCCAAACTCTACCATATGCACTCCTTGTGGAACCATCCTCCCCAGTTACTCTGGGCATGGAATTAAGGAAAACAGAATGGTAGGACACACAAAATTTTAATAAGGAACACTAATAACAAAATATAGGTGCTCAGATCTACCCAGAAGTAGGTTTGCTCATGCAGTGTCAGGGGAAAATGATGAAAAAGAGAGAAAAGGTTTGCAGATGTCTACAGAACAAAAGGGCAGCATCCCACATGGGTGATTTGTGAGAAATATGGCCACAATGGGGGAAGAGGGGAAAAGGCAGAGAATAGGATTGTTTAGCAGAAAAGAAGTGGAGCAGAAAAACTGACTCTAACTTCAAGAGTAAAGAAAGAACAGAAGAGATGATAAAGTTATGGGGAAGAAGGGCTATTGAGTCCATACAAAGCTGTGGAAGTGGTGAAGCACTGAAACCTGGGGAACAATATGGAGAGCATGGAGAATACAGTGATGAGCCAGGAGGGTCATGGGCTAAAAGCCAACAGAAGATGCCCATCCACGCTTCTGGAATTGGTTATCGAGGAAAATCCTTGGGCCTCTAATCAGGGAAAATCCAGGGGACAGAAGCATTTCTGCAAGCCAGAGAGGGTTGTTGGGTAGGCTGAAATGGTTCCAGGGGGAGTATTTCAGAGTTTGCTTTTGGCTATACAGCTAAGAACAGGTGATGCTGAGTGATTCTCAACACAACTGCTCCAGGACAACTAAACCAGGCTGGGAAGATGCTCAGACAGGTGTGTGTTCCAGTGAGTTTAGAAAGAGTCTGATGGCACACTGAGATAATGAAGATGGAGGTGGCTCAGGGATACGCCTTGCCAGGATTAGGTGACAGGGCTGGGCACAGGGATGTAATCACAGAAAGTGGCTTTAACTCAAAGGACAGACTGCTAGGAGCAACTGGGCAACCAGAAATGTGGGACCAAGAGCAGCCACCATGGGTAAGAAGAGGTCAAGCCAAGAAATCATGGGAACAAGCTGGGAGAGACTGTGTAGTCTCAGTCCACTCAGCAGAACAGTGTAAAGAGGGGTGCAGTATTGGCAGGTACAAGGCTGCAGCAAAGAGGAAGCAGGTTACTCGTATTCCAGAGACCAGCAACAGGGCTGGTCATACAGGTGTTTTTCTGGTCATATCAGGAGTGGCTGTAGGTCCTGAACTGCGTTAAGTCCGGCAGAGGTTTTGACAGTGCTT
Organism: Limosa lapponica baueri; assembly: GCA_002844005.1. NCBI lineage: Eukaryota > Metazoa > Chordata > Aves > Charadriiformes > Scolopacidae > Limosa > Limosa lapponica. Next base: position 425,983 of record KZ505675.1, read on the forward strand.
GGGCACACTGCAGCCTGTCTCTTCCTCCTTCTTTCCTTTGGGCAGTGGGATGCTTAATTTCCTGGAGCAGAGGTTGCTGCAGGGATAGTATTTTTAACACCATCAGTAACTACCTCTTTGAGGCAACACTGTGACTTTCAGGGTTTTCAGCTTGTTCCTCAGTCTGAAGTGGATGTAAGCTTGGACTTTGGGTCAATTTCAAGCTTACAGAGGTGGTAAGGCTTCTGTTACCTGAGAGTTGACTGGAACCTCTGGGCCCCTCTGTAAAATAAATCGCTTTGCTATGTAAGTGCCCTCAGCTGGCGACAAGCATGCCATGGTGAAAACTGTGAAGCTTCCTATCCATGGAAGATTTAGTCTATCTCAGATCTTGCAGCTTCAAAGAAAATCAGCTCTTTAAACCATAAAACAAACAAAATTATCTGTGAAAAAATACTAATGATTTTATCATCTTTGATAGCTTAGAAAAAAACTCAGTTCTTTTCCCTTTTCCAAAGCAATCTAATGAAGTCCATCCCTCTCTCCCACAGAGGAAGCAGAGATAGAAAGCTGAAATACAGTTGTATGTGAAAGCCTTTGGCTTATTCTCTAGCTCTGTGATTCACTAATCAGCTTCACGTTCCTAACTGCCCTCTCCTTGGAGTGCAGAGAGGTGCTCTGACCTAAACCTTCCCTCCTTAGTCTGTTTCCGCCTTCTGTTGCAGATGGAGACTGTCTCCTCTAATGCTTACTAAGGCCAGGTGCCTGGCTAATGGTCTTTGGCTGCATGCACATACAGATTTCCCTGGCTTTGGTAATTTGTGCTTCTGGTTTTAGCTTTTAAATCCATCATCAGGGCTGGCATGGACATCCTGTCTTATCCAGAACTCCTCAAGCTCTGTGCCAGCAGTATCACTTTTGTAAAGCACCTTGAGATGCATGCCATGTAAGGATCTGTAAATATCCCTCTGGAGCAATAATCTGGAGGCAGCACTTAACTGTCTGCAATATGTAAAGGAGGACATATGTTTCTGCTGTTACATCGTGCTTTGCAACAAGTTAGAGCCTATAGATTTATTCCTTAATTTTTGGTGTTAAGCTGCTTCTGATGCATGAACAGAAAAGGAACGAGGCTAAGAATATTACACACATGACTTACACCTTCAGGGATATTCACATATTCTCTGTGCCTCTCATTTTTGGAAGGCATCCTGGGAATAATATCAGGGATTAAATGAACTCTAGTCTGTTACCACATTGCAAAACGTGGCAGGGGGTACTGGCTGTCTCAAGGGTTGTTCCCTCTTCCTCCTGCCTCCCCCTGGGGATAGGATCAGGCCATGGATATACCCCACAGCTGTCTTCAAGTGCAAAGACCTCAGTGCCAGACAGCTGAACTCCTGTCATGTTTACAGATCCCACCCTCCTTGCCCACTTTGAAAAGGCAGGTTCTCCAGGCTTCCAGTGCCGAAAGGGCTGATCTCTGCCCTCCAGGAGCTGGCGTGTTGGCATGAGAAGACAAATATTGTATCTTTAAATAAATGTTGCAACTAAAATGAATAAACATGCCAATGCAGCTCAGTTGTAGTAAATTGTAGGTATGTGTATAGATATGTCAACAGTATGCCTAGCAGCTAATACTAGAAAACAACAACCAAAATGTCCACCTCTTTATTTGATGGTCAAAAAAATGGTCACCTCTTTATTTGATGGCCCTCTTTTTCCTCAGGTCGCCTGAGGCCTGGATGGTATTTTGGTACAGAATAGCAACAGGCCATCAGGGAAACTGTCATGGCTTGGAGAGTAAATGAGCAGCTCACTGATGAAGCTGCAACCATCATCCACACAGTTGTGCAGAAACCCGGAGATGGCACAAAAACTGATCTGCCTCTTTGGCTGGTGGTTCTCTGTATAGTAAAATCCCATTTCAGGAGAGATTTTTGCCAGCTCTGCATTCACCCTGTTCTGCTAAGGCAGCAGCAAGATGCTGAAGGCTTTGGGGGAGAGGCTGTAACTTAGATTTGCTACCAAGCCCTTGACAACAGCTCTGAGACAACCATTCCCCTGGGCTGGCTACCTATCTTAGCAGAGAAGCTGAGGCTCCTCAACTCCTCCATGCTTTGAGCAGCCTCCTGTTTTTGCTTGCGAAGTAGGGGAACGTGTCTGTTTGTGCCTGAGATGTGTTGTGTGCACTGGAGCATGTGAGCTCCTGCTCTACCAATTGTCAGTCAATATGTTTAGCAAGAATGACACTGTCAGATTTCAGAAGGAAAAGGTGCCTTTCAGTTTATGACTTTTAAAGCTGTGAGGTGTTTGAATGGCACCTTGAAAGTCATAAGGCAGTGATTTCTGATGCTTTTTTATCTAATGATGTAACACACCCAAGAACATTACCCTTGAGCCACAGAGGAACAAACTTCAGATTATTTCCTCTTCATCTCTATTGCATCACACTTTTCATTGGGAAAGATCAACATTTCTGAGCAGAAGTCGCAGAAACCGAGAACCTCTTCGCCAACAGCCTTCATGCGGTGTGCCACTTTAGGAAAGCCTTATTTCTCCTGCCTCCCACCCTGGTGAGGAAGTTGAGCAGACTACCACTGTCCTCTCAGTCCTTGGCAGACCTGGGACTAGGACATGGGTCCCTCCAGCAATGCAGGACACGTGTGTGACACCCCAGGAGGAAGCCCTGCATCCTCAGCAGCATAAATTAGATCTAAATTTAGAGCAGGAAATCCTCCCAACTTATGGTGCAACAACCACTACATTTGATGTCAAGGGCAACTCAAAAGACATCTACATGTAGTTGTTCTCCAGCACCCCGGTAAACAAGTCCACAACTTGATTGCCTGCTGGACAGCGGGGAACTTAATGCCTGATGCAGGAGGCTATTTAGAGATCTCATACTGTGCCATCGGCTGCTGAGCTAGCACAGGTTGCTAAATCTGATCCGGCAGTGCAATTGTAGTAATTCCCAGAGCAGTTTACCCAGTGCTTATTCCAATAATAAGGCAGAAGGAGGGGGACTGCCAGGGGTAGGAAATCCATAACTGCTGCTGCTGCTGTATTTCATAAGATAAGGAAGAAGATAAGAATAATCATCTTGTCTGCATACCTCTTTTACTGCAGGCCATTAAAACTACCAGTTACTCTTGTGCTGAGTCCAGTACACTGAATATATGTTTTATTTGGCCAAGCCACTTCTTCTAGTAAAAAAACAACCAGTTTTGATGAGTAGGTCTAGAACAAGTCCTTGGATATCTTCTTTGACAACCAAGACCCTGCAGTGCACTTTTGTTTTCGTAAGATCCATTTCATGTTACATCAAATTTAACAGGCCCAGGAATATGGGCCTTCAATACTTTGATGCCTACCTTTTTTTTTTCTTGGTGCCAAGCACTAACTATCATAATAGTGTGAAATGAAGATTAGTTGGATTTTGTTTTCTTCTTGCTCCAAACAGCAAATAATGCATTGACAGATGTTATGTTCACCAAACAGAATCTTGTGCTGTGATTAGCTATTATTAGCATGTCTCTAATCTCCAGGGGATTAAGTGGTCACCTAAGCATGGCTTCGAGTGTCACCTATGTCTCACATGGACATAAACTAATCTGTTTTGTTGGAAACAGATGAAGTGATAAGTGTTTTGAAGCCCTTCTAATTTGCAGAAAACACTGCAGTTCATTCTCTCTCAGATCCCGGTGTCAGGGTGGAAAAGCACACTTCTGCACTTAGGTTCAGTGTCAGAAGAAAGCCAAGCCCTTTGAAAATAAAGTGGGCATCTAGCCCTCAGAAAGCAATTTAAGAAGTTACTTTTCATGTCATTCTTTAAGTGGCCAAGCATTTTAAAGAAGTTAAATGGTCTTCTGTTGATCTTCCTTTCACTTCTAAATGAAGGAAATGCTGCTGGTGAAGATGCAAGTACAAGGCGTGTGTGCCAGGGGAGCTGAAAGTAGGCAGCACAGCGTATGGACAAGGCCGTAGGTAGCAAGCTCTGCCTTAATTAACAGAGCTGGTTATCTTCACACCCGGTGCTGGAGGCCGCCGGCCCTATGCAATACTTTGAGAGGCCCTGCGCAATCCTTTCAGAGGCCCTGCTCATCCCTGGAGCGCAGTACATACGGTGAGCACACACCTGTAGCTGAAGGATTAGTTCGGCAAACGGCTGTTTGGCATCTTTATAGAAAATCAGGCCAAGGGATCCAGGGCAGGACAAGGGACATTGCCCAGGACACGAAGCAGCTGGTACCTCACTGCAGCCGCTGGCTGTGTGCCACCTCCCCACACCTCCAGGTCTCAGTGTCACTGGGTAAACGCAGCCAAAATACCCAGGGAGAAGAGGGGACCTTTGTGCATAACACTGGCCAGCCCCAGAGTGCTCCACCTGCACCAAAGAAAGCCACTTACAAAGAGTCAAGAGCAGCGTGATTGTGTGGCCCCAACATGGCTGGGGAAGGCAAGGAGGATGCACCCATCCCCTTATCAGGCAGAGGGGGCACTTGCTTCTGGTCACCCCGGGCCTGGGACAGGTGCTCTCACATTCCTGTCCCTGTTACCAGAAGGTCACTCCCCTGTGAACTTGCCCAGGTTTCCTTTGAAGCCACGCAGATGGCATGAACAGGGTATGCTCAGTCCCTCCACCAGACACGCACATGCAAAGTATCATTGCCTCCCTCTAAACTGTGAGCAGAAGCTGCACAGAGGCCAAATCAAAGTTTCTTCGGGCAGCAAGCAAGGGTTGTCTTTCCCAGATAATGGGCAATTGTAAACAAGCTGCCTGGAAAGCAACATGGTTCACACCAGCTACAGGGTGATATCGCGTGCTTCTGTTCAGGAATTCCTGGGCACGGGGCTGTAAGTGACCTCTGCAGCAAGTCCAACACATTCAGAAGGATTTAGCCTTACTCTGAATGTTGAAATTGTTGGATCAGTATCAGGAGGTTCAGGATTACCTGGGCTTACTCCGTAGGAACTATAGACTCATCCCTAGTGGCTATGTCCAAGGATTCTCAGCACCCAGCAGCCCAGTAACTGGGAGAAGTAACTGCTAGTGCCAGCAACTCCTGGATGAGTGTCTGAAGTCTTAAATCTCCCAGGTGAGCCAGGGTAGAAAGAGTACATGGGCAGCCTTTGCAGTTGGGGAAGTTCTTTGGGCACTTGGGAAAATTGTGAGAATGGCAGGCACAGTTTGCTACCAAAAATGTTTTTCTAGCCATTTCTATCCTTCTCATCTTTTTGTGCTTTATTGCATTTCCATGGAAGGCTTCTAGGAAGAACATCTTGGGAAGGAGAGAACTGTAGTAATTATGTAACTGGAAATGTTGACCAGATGAGCTGGGAAGAATGTGTGTAAAGATGTTTCAATGCACAGGACAACTGGGGACTCCAAGATTTTGATGTGAACATAAGGCAAAATCTTCATTTTTGCACTTCTACCCCCACCCCCCAGTAGATAATGCATAACATCTTTCCACTGTTGCAAGGATGACCTTAATTTGGTGATGCAGATATTAGAAGAGCCAATTATATATCTGCCCATGCTGGTTGTCAAATGCGAACATGTGCCTATGCAGATGAGTATGTATAGTCCATCAGTTTCTCTGGTTAATGCGCTGTGCTTATTGTCCTAACACGTGTTAGGAGCAGAAAGACTTCAATGAGACAAAGGTGTGGTACAATCACATCAGTGGACTTATTAGCTTTCTGGGCAGCTTTTTCCATTATGTAAAAGCTGTGTTTGCATTAGTATAGCAGTCAGACCCACCGGTGTGAGGATTACAGTTGGTTTTTACATAATGGATTATCCAAGATTAAGTGTTTTACTCAGGCACACGAGCAAAAATAACCAATTAGTGACTTTCCAGATTCATTATTTAAAGGCAGCTGGGGGGCAATTGACACAAAACTCGCCTGCTGACTGCAGCCCAAAGACTGAAGCAGAGTAGCCTGAGGGATCTCCAGCATCTCTACCACAGCAGGTAGGTCTCTCTTCAACAGAGGTGGGCCAGATTAGCATCTTTTGCAGCAGGGAAGGGAAGCTTGCATGGCAGCAGCTGGAAACAGAGTAGCTGCTGGGGTGTTTGGAAGTCGTGGGTTGGTAGCTCAGCTTGGATGCTGCAGGCAAGTTTCAGGTAACTGTGTTTTATCTTGGCATCAGAACAGGTATTCAAGATCAAATACTCTGCAAGAAGTGTGAGAAACAAATATGCTGGGATACAGATGAGCTGGGATATCTGAGGAGACAAATAAAGCCATAGACACCTTGTGGCTGTGCTGCAATGTCAGATCAAGCCTCTAGAAATTGAATATTATTTGTTATGTTTGTAGAGGGAATGGTCTGAGGGCAGACAACACCGAGATACGTTTTGCCATTAGAGTAGGCAGCTAGGAAGAGCCTATTTTGGTGATGAGAACTGGTCATAAAGAACACAGCTTTGCTGGCTTGAAAGCAAAGTGGACAGTCACCATGAAATTTTTAGAAGCAACGTTCTTGCAACCTACAGTGCTTCACCAGAGCTCATCAGAGCATTGTTCTTCTTGAATATTCAAGAACTCAAAAAATTTAAAATTTTTATCATTCTTACCAAACTTATCCAGAGTCTGTCTTGATTTATAAAGTAAAAATATCATGAATCACAATACTACTACTGGCAAGCAAAATACTCTTGCAAAGTAATTGCCATTGATGCTCAGTTTTGGCTGGATTTAAGCACCACAATGATCCAGTGGTTTCTCAGTGGAGTTGGTATGGAAAGAAACTCAGCATGGAAAGAAACTAATTTTAAAATGAGGGGAATGTGTCTCTAGGCATAGCACTAGCTGCATGAGATAAAACTCCACTTTTGCTTTTGTCTTGCAGAATGAAATACGCACAGTATGTGTTCCTGGCTTCAATCTTCTCCACTGTGGAGTATAGTCTCGCTCAGACCTGTGCAGTGGAGTCTTTCTCTGTGAAAGACAATTTTGATCCAAAAAGGGTAATTATGGTTACTTCAACAGTGTATGTGAAGATGCTTCATACATAAACTGTTTTTCCCGGTTATGGTTTGTGTTAATCTAAAGGGGTTCCTCACCAAGAAGTTAACTTCTTTTGTATGCTATTTCTTAGACACTGTTCCTGTAGTTTGCTTCTCTCACTGCTGTTTAACCTGCTGAGGTTTATGGTAAAAGTGGCCTTGAAAGTCGGGGATGCTATTCTTTTAGACATCATCTTCTGTTAGCTCGAAGCTTGGTACAGATCTCAGGGTTCAGCAGTTCCATGAATGGAAAAATTTATATCCCCATCAGAAAGAAAGTCCAAATACATGACCTAGGGGGGCTTCCACCCACTACCAGCCATTCTTGGGAGTCATAGGAAACTGAAAATTTATCTAGCTGGGTATCCTGAACGCAAACTGAATCTTGTTTAAATACAGCATTTAATCTTCCTGCCTCTGAGGAGGAAATCAGGGCTAATGATGTTGGAAATGTCCAGACAGGTGTCCCAGTACCTGTTTTGACTGTCCCTCAGCAAACATCGCTTCCAGCTGCAGCTGGGCTGGAGCCAGCACTTCCTCTACATAAGACTGGCTTTGCTGGAAACAAACCCATGTCTGGGGAGAACTTTGGGAACATCCCAGTTTTAAAAAGTCAAAGTTTTATCAGGCTCCAGTATTTGGGAATTACAGACTGTTTCAGGCTTAAACCTGTAACCTGTCAAACAGATATTAGTTTTGCTGAAGAATCAAATTTAACACAATTAAATTCTACTTTCCTCAGTATTTCTATTAATAATGTTAACTTATTAATGTTAACTTAGTGTTAATGAGGGCTTTGCTGTCTGTCAGTCACCTGTTAGACCTTGTTTTCATTTCACTGATTGTACATTTTCAGGGACCCGTTTTTACCTAGAAACTTTCTTCCGCTTAACCTCGTTTCATTTTCCCCTGCTGCTAGTCTCTCCAGTACATCCTTCCCTCCCCATAGCGCACCGATGGGGAAGCTTTCTGCTTTCTGGGTAGACCCTTTTCACTGTCAGAGATCAACTGTAGCCCCCGGCAGCCACAAGAATGTCTCCAGCCAGCTTACCAAGGACTTTGTGACTGCAATTTGGTGTTGTTGATGGCATCCTTCACAGAAAAGCAGGGGGCCTGAACGGGAACAGGGGAGAACCAGCCTGACTCCCAGCAAGCATCTCGGGACGGGAAAAGCTTTCAGTGTGGGGTCACCATGACAGGAACATCTCACACGACAACTAGTACACGCACACAGAAGTGCAGAGCTGCTCCACCTACTCCTCCTAGCACAGAGGAGAGGATTCATCTGATGGCGTAGCACCCAAACTCAGACTTTCTCCATAGGCCAGGCAATGGGTAGTTTGAAGGGTGCTAATGTTTACAAAAATGCTTTTGTGCTAATATTGCCAGGGTGATTAATCCAGATATTAATAGTCTTTCATGTTAGTATGCAGGGAAATGGTACGCCCTGGCCAAGAAGGATCCAGAAGGCCTTTTCCTTCAGGACAACATCTCTGCTGAATACACCGTGGAGGAAGATGGCACAATGACTGCATCTTCCAAAGGCCGTGTGAAGCTTTTTGGGTGAGCTCTCTTGACTTTCAGCTCTAGCTGCTGCCATGAGGTACTTGAGGAGGGGGACATGGATGGTGATTTATCCTGGCCACACAACACAACCAGGTTTTCTTCATCAGAAAGGGAAGCTCAATCAAGGTAATATATTAAAAGCCAGAGGTTAGACACTTCTCTAGAGTTCTGGGTTTCTTCTCAGCCTGGCTGTGGCCTGTGTCCATCACAGAACATCTGCATAAAGTCAATTATAAAATCAAATCTTTAATGATGGAGCAGTTAGGCAAGTGAAGTGCCACCAAGTGAGAGGACCTAGTGAAAGCTGTGGGGCTGCGAGGGCAGGACAGCTCTTATTTCACTGAGGTGTTCAGGGGCACGAGAGGAGTGTAAGCGAGCATTACTTTCACAGATCTTTCAACACAGTGTTGGATGGACTTCTGAGGAAAACACATGGCTAACTCTTGGATGCCGTTGCAATGCCTGAATAGACAGATGGAAGGAAGCTTAAGATTTTTGCCTGTTGGTCATGGTTACTATGACCAGGAATTACAGTATGTAAATATCTTTCTGGGTGTAGAAAAGAAAATCCAGGGTTTCCAGTAGGCTTGCACTAGTCCTGTTGTGCATTAAGTACCAAGAACTGTCTAACTGCATGAATAATAGACTATAGCAGGTGGCTATGAACCTTTTAAGTCTTAACAGCACAGCACTCCAGGATATTTTGGGATGGGGCAAATGAAGCTTTGCAGGTGTGCCACACAGTGTGGGTGGGAAGAATCTTGAAAGGACTCTTCAGAGTCCTGAGTGAAGGGCACCCATCTGAAGCTCACATGCCACAGGATTTTACCTTCTGTCTCGTGGATCTCGTTGCAGGTTCTGGGTGATCTGTGCTGACATGGCTGCTCAGTACACAGTACCTGACCCAACCACTCCAGCAAAAATGTACATGACCTACCAGGGCCTGGCCAGCTACCTCTCCAGCGGTGGTGAGTGAACTTCTCCAGCCCTCTGGTGCTGGTCGATAGCTTACAGCTGCCCAGATTTGTGTGTTTCAGCATATGAGAAGGAAAAACAGTTGAGATCAGATTGCTCCAAGCGGAGACAAAGCACCCTTTTTTGGGGCGACGCTTTATCCAAGCAGTGCTTTTTATCTCCACAGAAGGGATAGGATCCAGAGGCTTCCCAGAGACCCGACCTGTACACCAGATATATTAACAGTGAGGATGCAGCTTATAGGCAATGGGCCGCATGCGTAGATTTTGTACAGCCGAGTGGGGTGCTGAACCTAGGGAAGTAACACTTCCCGGGCCCCACAGTGGGCATTAGAAAGGTACTGAGAGTCAGTCGTCCTTGTACTCCTCATAGCTAATGGGAGGTGACACGTGGACCCACTTCTGCCGCTGGCGCAGTTCTCCTCAGACAGACGTAGCTGGACTCAACAAAACGGAGCTGTTAACTGAAGTCCCCCTTGCAGAAGCTGCTTGTGCTGAACATCAGTGATGCACCCTGCACAGCCCATACTTCGTACCTGAGTATCCTATAGCTGTGGGACTCCAGCTGGGCAAGTTGGGCAGGACCTGGCCTGTTAATGCATAAGAAAGAAGTACACGCACTTAGCACTTGCAGATAAGACACACCAAAATGCACTTAGTTGATCAAGGCTGGAAAAGAGGTGGCATATTGTGCTGATGCTTCTTGTATAGGAAATGTAATTTGTATGCCCAAAATTTAATCTGTATGCTCCACCCCCCCATGCTTGAGTGAGAAACGTAAAGCAATTTTTTTGTCACTGAAAACCTGGAAAGTCCGAATCCTCCTAATACTTCTAGCCTAAGAAACCAAAGGTGAAAATGCACTGAGCATCACAGGGAACAACATGGTCTCAAGACACCCTGTGCTTGTCCCAGTTCTTCACTTCATGGTGTGGAGATAAACTGGATGTAGGAGGTGACTTTAGATCCTTTGGGAAGCTCTCCCTGCCATGTGCTGAAGTGGGGGTGCCTCCCTGCAGGATGACTAGGTCCATCCCTGCTCTGTTTTGCCCACCATGACAAACACGTGTGTTCTGATGTTTCAGGGGACAACTACTGGGTGATCGACACCGACTATGATAACTATGCCATTACCTATGCTTGCCGCAGTCTAAAGGAGGATGGCTCCTGTGATGATGGCTACTCCCTGATCTTCTCGCGCAACCCCCGTGGCCTCCCCCCAGCTATTCAGCGCATTGTGCGTCAGAAGCAGGAAGAGATCTGCATGTCTGGCCAGTTCCAGCCCGTGCTTCAGTCAGGTACTTTGGGCTCATCAGCAAACTCACTGAAATGGCTGCACTGGCAGCTTGTAGAGTAGGTGATGGCATTTGCTGTAAATGTGACAAAACTGTAGCAAACTAAGTTATACTCTTTTAGCAACTTTTTTTTTAATGTTACATCTGATAAGAAAACGGCTGTGAAGGGAAGTCCATGCAAGGGAGAGAGCCTGTAACGGGGTGGTTGTGCAAGTCTTAAGTTTCCCCTTATAGGAATCCTGTGTGCTGAAACTGGCACACTACCAAAGGAAGATCAGCTTTGTTACTCTAATAGATAGGATAGGATCAAGTCTAACAAACTGGGGTTTCTGCACTTGGAAATACTTGTCTTGGCCACTTGGATAACAGGATCTTACCTTAGATCTGTGCACTGTCCTCCAGGAAAGGAGGAGAAGCTGCCTCCAGGAAGGAGCACCCTCACTCTTCTTAGCTCCACCATGATTTGTGTCCTGGGGGGTCTGAGAAGCAGAGACAAGGGGCTCTGAGCAATGGTTCTCGATGTGTCTGCTGGCAGTGGGAATCAGCAGCTCCTTCACATACATGTGAAGAGCATGTCTAAATTCATTTTGAAAGAACTTTTCTTCTGGAGGCATGGGAACTCCATGGCAGGGGGGTGGGAACTTGATAATCTTTAAGGTCCCTTCCAACCCGAACCATTCTATGATTCTATGATTCTATGAACTGATCTGCTGTCCATGAGACAGACAATTTTTTAGGGCTATGCCAAAGGCAGAAATTCCTCTTTGTTGGCAGCTGAGTGCCTACACGTTTCACATGCATGCTGCTTTGCCTGGAGATTGTCCCTTTACTAAGCCAGGCCTGAGGACCTGGACTTGGTGATTACCACGTGTTCTGCACTGCTGGTCAGGAAATAGAGCTAAAACCTTCTTAAGGACACATCGTTGTGTGAGCCAGTCCTCCATTGGCTCTACAGAGCAGGCGCTGGCATCATCTGAGGCTATGGGACTGGTATGGGCACCCCTGCCCCACACCTCTCCACATCGCTTGCTGTAGCAGAGGGAGGGTAGTTGGTTTGTGGCTTATGCCTAGATGCTCCGGCAAGCTGGAGACTCATGGCTAGCTGGGACTAGCAAAGGCTGCACAAGTGCTGTGCCAGCAGACACAGAGAAGGCAAACAGCAGCTTTCGCACCCCACCATCCTAATCTTGTACTGAGATTCAGAAGTACCCTAGGAAGGTCGTAGCTTCACTGAAGACTAGAAGGCTGTTGAAGCACTTCTTTGCAAATTTACTTACAATGACTAAAGTTTACTTTTCTTTCTCTCCAGGGGCCTGCTAAAAGTACACTTTTGATCCTGTCCTTAAGCGCAGAAACCAGACCTCTTGGTCTTGAAGTTGCCACTCAGCTAACAAAAAAAGAAAACATAGTGTGTTTTTTCCTGAAAAACACATGAAAATGGGGGATCTGTAAACTGTGTGCAATACAGTATTGACATTTAAATTTTCAAGGTAATATCTAATGTGGCATTTGTCAATAAATGTTTTTAAAAAAACATCTCTGGAACTGCTGTTTGTTATCTGCTGTTTTGTCAGGGAGCAGGAAGAGGCTGGTCACAGATGGGAGGTGAGATGGCAGCCAAGGGTGTCCCCAGGCACAGGCAGGGCAGCGTCCCTCCCCCGCACCAAGCAGGGGCAACTGCGGTGACAGGGACAGGTCCCCTGACAGTGCTGGGAGCCCAGACAGCGAGGGAGGGCAGCAAGGCCCCGGGCAGGGCACAGGCAGGCCTGCAAGGTGGCTCCGGCCAGAAACTGGACTGGAAAGCGGGCCAGAGGCAGGGCTTGTGGACCATGGGCAAGGAGTATGCAGGTGGAGGACCTAGGTGAGGCTGCACAAAGCAATGAAGGCTCGTGGGTGCCTGCAGGGCCTGAGCACACAACACGTACCTCTCCCACCAACATTTCTGTTTAAATTCTGAAGCTAAGGAAGCCTCTTGAACAACAACTCTGAGATGAGGCCAATCCTTGCTGCCTGGTCACGTCTTATGGTTATTTCTGGTACGTGTGTATGCTCAAAAAGCCTGCACAGAGCATTTCTAACTGGGCCCTGAATCTCAAATGCAATAAAGCAGACGTTCTTTCCAGTAGCACTGGGACACTGCTTTAAATGAGCAGTTACTTGCTCTTCTAATAGCATAAGCAGTAATTTACTCCCCACTGCCTTCGTAATCCTGCCTCCAGTACCTGAGAGGTACAGAACTGAAAGATAGACAGGTTTTATGGCCAAGAATTTCACAGATAGAGGGAACCAAAAGAACAGTATCTAGCCACTCCATATAGACAAAGGTAACTTGAGTCAGCATTTTTACATATATTGCTCTTAGTAAAATAACACTCACTTTGAGTGTTTCCTGTGAATAAAACTACCAGTGCGGAGCACCCCAGCACCCTGCTGAAGCCTGCAGTTTGTCAGCAACAAAAATTTTAACAAGTCATGATTACCAAGCATAGAGAGAAGAGCAAGAGGAAAAGTCCCCGCTCCTGAGGCTTTCAAAAGGTATGCGGCACAAGGTTCACATTGAGTGAAGACCTTCAGATCTCTACACTATAGAATAGACGCTTGCACAATCTTACCTAAGTATCCAATGACTATCTACTGCATCTGTTGGAAGAAGCACAAAAACTACTGACTAAAGACTTTTCTCCAAGGCCAGAGACATTATCCCAGGATGCTGGGAAGTCTTTCAAGCTTGCATTTCCCAGGATTTCCAGGTGGGACTCCTAAGGGTCTCAGCCAGCATTGAATAAAGGTCTTCCTTGCTCTTCTGGTCTAGGGAAAGCTACCCTGAGGGGCAACAAGATGGTGAACTACCATCTAAAGCTAAGGACAGAATCAGAAGAGTAGCAGCACGCAGGCAATGCCAACAAAAACCCATATAGGTAAGAGACTACTGAGTGTTGAAAATGTATCAGCCTTTTGTGCTGGAGCAAGTGCAAAGTCAGTGTGTTGATTGTTCATCACTTGCTTCTCTCTCCCATGAGGAATTATTGGGGTAGAGATCTGTGAACTTAGGACTTGTATCACAAGTGATTAGACAATGTTAACCCTTAGCTGAAGGAGCCTGACCTTTGGTTAGGACATTCAGACCAATACTACCAGTCCTAGAGAAGTGGGATTTTTCATGTCTACGGTCATAACAGCTGTATGAGCAGAGCAGACAGGAGTTCTTGCAAGGATTGACATGCAGGACCAAACGCATCCTTATTGTGTTTGGTGTAGTCTCTCCAGATGAGCTAAGCACTGAAGTCCCTGCAGGTGCCTCCAGGAGGATAGTGATGATTCTAGGAGAATAGACCATGGTGTTATACATGCCTCAGTAATATGCCTTGCTCTTGGAGGAACTAGGGAAACACATTCGCATCTGGACTGCATGCAGGCCCTCATCATATGATCCGGTGGATTAATACAGATGTGAGTTAGCTCATATCCATTTTTCTCCACTGACTGCAGGAAATGTGAAAGATGAGATAGGGTAGGGCAGGCAGCTACAAGTGTATTCTGATCTGATCTCTCTTGTTATTCTGTAGAGTTCAATGTAAAACAGCTAGGGTACATCTAGAGGCAGCCACACTTCTGCGTGCTGTTTGAGCCGGCTGATGAGAATCAGTCTATTATTCCTAGTTTTAAGTGCGTGCAAAGGTCCCAAGTTATAATTTCTGTTGTGCACAAACTTTCCACTAACAAGAGAAAAGAAAAAGCTGTTTAGGAATGGAAAGGACTGTTGTTTTGTCCTCAGAAGGTCCTTTTGTGCTGGCAGGAAGCCTACGACTGTGCAACAGCAGGAGGAACCCTGCATGGATATTGTCCTTCACATGCCAGTGAACCTCATCCCAGCAAGGACACTGCAAGTCCTGAGATTTGACTCTATGATATCATGTTGAGTTAGACCAGTTTTCCCTGGGCTGTAGTAACTGAAGCAATCTATGCATCTAAGTTCCTACTTTATCCTTGAAATTTCTTATGGTCACACTGCCTATACACTTCATTTTTACACACTTCATCAAGCTCTTTTTTTATACCTTGAGAATAGGCTTTACTTTCCAAGATTAAGTTGTTGACACAAGAATTTTGGGCAGCTTCCAGAACACAGTGATCAGATACTGTTTTTACAGGATTCATGTGAAAGATTCAAAACTGGTTTTATTGAGTAGCACAAAAGATGGTAACAAATGCAGTATATACACAATTATATACACAAAACACTCCTTTGAAAGGTTTTTCCCTAGGATTCATTTTAACAAACAGTTGCAAAACTGTTTCATAGCTTCAGAAGCGTTTGTTTGAACAGCAGGTAAACAATCCCACCTTGCAGTTGCAGTTAGGTCTTCCTATTTGGATTTATGGCCAGCAAGAGACATACCTGCGTGTTCTGAAGTCTTGCTTTGATTCTGGTGCTGCAGAACTACTAAGCACCTTCTGCTCCCACCTAGTGCTCTGCTCACCGGCACTTCTGAAAACTGGAACTGTGAAGGGAGGCCCAGTAAACAGAGGAGACAGTAGAGTTAAACATGCAGTTTTGGAAACCCTATCAGACAGAGTTGGTGGCAGAGGGTTATGGAAAAAGCAAGTTTCAAGTACTAAATAGCATTTTTCACTAGGTATTAAATTATTAAAATGACACAGCAGCTTAAATCTTCAATACTTTGTTGGAAATACCAAATTCTCATCTCTGCTGCAATTGTTTAGACTTGCTTATTGCTTAAAGGAATAAGTTTATACCAAAGCAGTAAAGAAGAAAAAGAAAAAAAATCTTGGTCAATATTTAAAACTTGTTTCTCAACAGAGAGTGCACCATTTTTGGTCAGCTCTGCTTTCCACGCATATTTGCCATTGCCAGAAAAATAACTGAAAAAGCACTGTGCCTGCCACACTTTGGTTGATGTTTAATGTAAAAGCCCTAAAAGAGGGACCTAGTGACAGATTTTCAAAGTGGCTGGACTTCACCCAAAGAAAGTGGATTTGATTTGAATCTACAACGTGTTAAGCTCTACCCTTGCAAATAAAATTTCTGCTTTTTTGTGGTTTCAATAAGCAATACAATAATGTACAAAATGTTACCGTGAAACTTTAGAGAAAATAGCACTCTTACTTGGCTTTTCAACAAGAGGAAAAAAAGTAAGCATGAGAATTACAAACTACTTCAAAGAGGCAGTTGCAAGCCTCATGTCTGTCACTGCTGAGAAGCAGAAACTCCCAGCCTAAAATCTTCTAAAAGATGATAACTTGCTCTAAAGGAAATCACAGGGACAGACACTACAAAAGAAAGTGAAATACAGTGAAAGAGTGAGTCGCCATTCTCTGTTCTGCACTTCTGTAAAAGCCAAACATTCCACCGGGACTCATCAGCTCTCCATCATTTGCCTCATATATGCCATTACTAACCTCACTTGTGTGAGGTATAATTTAAGTTAAATAAAGCAGGGCAGTGATTTTTGGTCTTCTATTTTTCATGAGTTTCACCTATACATTTTCTGCTATATCCCTGAATAGCAAACGCAATACTCTTCACAACAGCTATGCTTCATTTATTCTCAAACACCTGTAATTAGTGCACGGCCCTTGGTTTGATAAATACTACTATATTCTGATTTACAGTGTGGGAAAATTTGAAAGCAGAGGACTACTCAAATAAGACATCCTAACAGACTAAACTGTCCTCCCAAGCTCCTGTATCCTCCCCAGTTTCAGATGCACTGAAATCTCTCAAGGTCCTATATTTGAACATTTCTAAAAGTCCTTTTTTCTGTGGTTCCACTTCATACTAGCAAAACAGTATGTCTTAACCGCTAGATTTTATTTAACTGCATATTCTGATTTTTCACTTAGGGGCAGCTATAACAACTTCTAAATGTATTTTTACTATCTCCATCCAAGTAGAACTTCTCACTAACTTTTTTGAAACTGAGAAAACTACCATTTAATTAGGCTCCAATGGCTATTTTATGACCTGCACAAGCCTTTATGGGTGAGGAATTGGCAGATCAGGATGTGACAAGCGCTCCTCATTCAAACTTCAGGGACAAAAGAAATACTTCATCTCAAGTCTGTAACAAAATTAATCTTTTAAGGATAACTTTCAACATAAGCACATGAACAAGTAACCAGAAGGTAAGGAGATAAAAGGCCTAATCTCATATATACTGACTTTTTGTATGTTTCTTTTTTGTGCTGTAAAAGTGAGGCCATTTGAGGTAGTCCAGCCCTCTCCTACTGTGCAAACTTGGTTTTTTTGTCTGAGACCTGAATGTTTCATCAAATACGCAGCCTTTGTTGTTATGTTGGTGAGATGGCTGATGTCAGCAAAGAGAGCAGTAGGGGGTTTGTTTGTGTGACAAAGTTGCTCCTCTTATGGAAAACATTCCAGCTGTTTTCACTGGCATTCATCCTTCCCCCTACAAGCATTTTAAAGGCACAGTTCAAACTGTGCCAGTTGTGAAAAGGGGTAAGTAAAAAAAACACTCCTGCAATTTCAGGGAACTTTGCTGTTACATAAAGTGTTTGGCAGCTGCAAGGACAGCCAGAGGTGCTCTGTAGCCCATGATCTGTGGCTATCACACCCTTGCGCACACACTTTGCAAAGCACAGGAACTCAAACTGTTCTTGGTTAATTTTCTGTCAGTAGCAGCCCTGTTAGGTTCAAGAGACTGCTCTCCTGCAATATGAAAACACATAAGGCTCTAACTAGCATTTCAGCTTTCTCCTGGCCACCCAAAGCCAAGCCTCGGGTCACTGGGGAGAGATGCTAGTTATAAAGGTTGTAGAAGGCAGGCTAGGTGACAGCAATGGACAGAATGAGGGGCTGTCAGGGTTAGAGCCTCCACCACAAAGAGGCAGTGGCTGATGGCCAGAGTGAGAACAGGTGAATTGGGCAAAAGCAGAAAGCAGAAATGGCAGGGAAGTCTGGAGGCTACACCATCCTGTGCCTTCTTCCCCTCTGAGGATGAGCTGCTACGCCGCCTTCTGCCTATGTCAGGGAATAGCTCTGGCCTTCAAGTAACAGCCACAAATGCAGAGACAGCTGGGTGGAAACCCCTCTGTGAGAGGGTGAAGAACCTCATACATCTGAAGACATGTCAAATGCTCTGAAATAACCCACCAGCGCATGTGTGACTAACCAGCAAGGAAGCAGGGATCCTTCGCTTCATGCTCTGGACACATCTGGTGGCTGTACCCTTTTCCCTCCAACCATTATGTCAAGACAGCCTGGCAGCTGAGGCAGGCAGTTCACTCTCAGACAGGTCTTCCTTGTGCCTTTGCTGCCATCCTCACTCATACAGTGAAGCAATAGTCCTGTTCCTGCTGCAGTGTGTGACCTCTATACATCTTTGGTTGTCCTGGCCATTAGCTCAGTGTAAAATAGGGAATAATAAGTGTTTATTCCCTTAATTCCTAGTTACCAAGCTGAATCCTAGTCTTACTGCAGCCTGTTAAAATTGTACCAGTTGGGTTGTCAGTTGTGGCAGTTTGATAATGCTCTCTTTTGAGCTCTGAAGAGTTAATAGAGGCAGTTGCTTCTAACTTGCATTCCTAACTTGCTTCATCAGGTCCTTTCGCTACTCCTTCCTCAGCTTGGGAGGAGTTTATTTTTCTGGGGAGTTGTCATTTGCAGGGAGCATACACCACTCAGTCACCAAGCCAGGCACCATTCTTCAGAGTCACTTGAAAGCTTCAACATACTCCACAGGAAGAGAGGACAGGCCTGCCTTCCCCCAGTAGTCAATGGCACTCACTCTGTAAAAGCCGGAGACTGAGCTTCCTGCAAATGAAAAGGTTAGAAATGGTTACTGTGAAAGGCTGACACCTGTGATGCTTGGAGGGTATGGAGCAGGCACTACTCCTGTAAAATGCAGGTTTGTGGAATGGGCTGGGGAACGGGTGAAATCAGTTCTTCATCCCATGTGTGTCTGTGCCTGTCTAACTAGAAATGATTATAAATTCCCCATGGCCAAGTACTGGCTCTTTGTCTTTGTTGAACCAAGGACCTCCTTTCTCCTCATAAGGATTTGCAAGTTCAACTACAGCAGTCCCTTTGGAAGAAGGCTATGACATGTTCTACAACCCACAACTAGTAATTTCTTTTTTTTTTCTGACTAACTTTTCTGCCTCAATTGTGCCTTTGGAACAGGTTAGGTGGGGACAGGATCAACAAAGAAGAGAACAAGCAACATGCAGGCTGACTGAAAAACCCCTGCTCAACTCAGGAAGCAGCACCCCTTGCTCCAAAGGTATGTGAGTTGAAGTTCTGTGGCTCTGCTGGTTTTCGTCCTTGATCTAGTTTGAAAAGCACAGCCTTCACTAGCTGTGCCTAGTGAAGGCACAGAGAGCCTTTAACCTTACAAGCAATATACAAAAACAAGCAATGTTTTTTCTCATCTATTTACTTGATGTGTGCTTTAGTATTAATATTTTTTTTCTAAAAGAAAAAGAATGCTAGAAATAATGAGTCAGAAAGAAGTACCTAGCAATAAAGGCTGCTGAGATGTGAGATTTTTTCAAGCAGTCTTTTCTTTTTTCTTTTTGAAACAAACAATTAAATCTAGTAGGTTCCCCAGATGTGCAGCACTAGATGATAATGAATCCTCATTTCATGAATTTGTCTTAGCCATGATTTACAGTCTTTGCTTACCTATGTACCCTTTACATTGCAACAATAGCTCTGAATTTCATTATGCACCCACTGCTGATGCTAAGCCTTTCTCAGGCTTGTGTTTCTGGCAAAAAACCTCTCTGAATTGCTTTTTATTAGTAACACTTTGAGTCAAGGTCTGTCTGTGTTTCACACAACCTTGATCACTGCTTATGAGTAATACTTGTTGGACAGTCACATTGCAGATTAGACCACATTTGGTAAAAAAAACCCCAAAACCAACAAAAAAATACACAAAGAAAACATCACTCGCTATCTTCTTCCAGCATTTTTCATCTGGGTATATTTCTATTGCATCTAGGCTGTACTTGGGCAGAAATGACCAAAGGCTCTTGGAGAAGCTTTGCTTGTTGACAAAGATGAAATTCACTGCCCACTAATATGAAACAACTAAAACTTAGGTGGCTCATCAGGGCTAAAGAGAAAGTTCTACAAAACAGCAAAGAGAGGGATCTCTCATTGGCTAGGTGTTCAGATAGTCAGGACAAACTGTCCTAAAAGAGGACCTCTCCTGTTCTTGGAAGGGAGCACCTCAATAGCTTAAGATTGCCAAGCCATAAAGGGTATGGGAACAGGGACAGGTGACCATGACGATAGCAGAATTGTGACCTTCCCCTGGGGCAGCTCAGAACACAACAAATGCAAGAAAACCAACTGCTCCATGAAAGGTGGAGGTGATCTCCCACTTATTTGTGTGTTGATGCCATTACCCTTAGGCAGTTTAACACCTCAAGACTCAGTGGTACAAAACAAGTGTTGCCAAGGCAGTTTGCTCCTACTGCCCTACCCCAAGAGCATTGTACAAATTTAGGCAAAGGCATGGCCAATACTTGTGGGACTGAGCTCAAACCTTAGACTTTCCTTGCTCTGAGTCTACTACCAAAAGCACAACACCAAGCTCTGGTCATGTGGAGCAATTTTTTTTGTTCTCATTTTTGCGTGCTTCTAAACCAGCTACAAATAGAGACAAAAGTACTGCTTTAGCTCTCAGAAAGGTTTCCAGGCCTGCAGCTGGGTGACTTTTGTTTCTGTGACAAGGAATTTACCTATGGCAATACTCCTAATAATGTCCTCACGACTATTTGTCAATTAGTGCTTGTTCTTGAGAATACGGCTTCCACTGAGAACGTGGTCCTAAACGAAGGGTCATGCTCTTATTTGTGATGGGAGCGTATGTCACTAGCATGCTATATACCTTCAGTAGTTACTAAGTGACGTTTCACACACTCATGAGTGGCAGTATTAACATGACAGATTACATAATATACATATTCTTGCCTTACCCGGACTGTAGACCCAGAGAGTGAATATTGTGTCTTTGGCATTAATCCGCTGGTATGCTTCTCCATCTGGCGAGAACTCCACTTCAAATGTCTTTATACACCTAGAAAAGAAAACGAGACAGCTCAGTAAACACAATTGATAATACGGCGAGCAATCAAATCCTAATCTCAGGGCATGTCAACAAAGAAGGCCAAAAATAGGAAATACTCAATTGACTCATTCCTAACAAATGTGGGATGGCATGAATTGTCAGTATTAGGAAGAACCATGGCTCCAACAGCCCACGGAACACCTAGACTGACTTGTTATTTTGGGTACTTTCAGCATCACAAACTGTTAAACATCTTTTGCTCCCAAACCAGAGTTATCAAGGCTGAAGAATCTAGGGAGACTGCCTTGAGAAGGAGCTAAGTCAGTGCTCCCTCAGAGAGTCTGGATGGACACTGGATTGCCTCTGACAGTTCACCTACAGAGGGTTTCCAGTCTAGTACAGTCTCCTGAAGCAAGAAACTGGAGGGTTTCTTTTCCAGCTCACATCCCTTACAGGAACATGCAAGATCCCACCTAGGCACCTGCTGCTAATATAACTTTTATCATGGATCCTCCTGTCTGCTATGCTGAAGGAAAGTCCTTCAAAAATGTCATTGAATGCTGATGAGCGACAGGCAGATTCCCTTGCTCAGACTGCAAATTACTCAGGGTTGCCCTCCATAGTTACTGCATGTAGATACTACAGTTTCATCTTGACACACAAATGCACTGTAGCATCTCTCAAGGAGCAAGTAGTCATTAATTTCTGAACTTGTTCCACTTTGTAGCACTGGTGGCAACTTAGGGAGCAATGTGCTGGTAGCTAGGTTATACCCACTTTATTTTAAAAGCTACTTACTTTGAATTTACACAGCCATCGTCCCACAACACAATGACCTGCCCCTTTGTGAGAGGTATCAAACGAACACCGGTCACCTGTCCAAAGACATATGCCCATATAAGAAAACTGAACAAACCAATCAGCCAGGTCAGATTTATGTGTTTATCCTTCCTTACTAATTATTTGCTTTGATTCTTTCAACTGAGACGTGGGGGAAAAAACAAAATTCCCGGCTCTGTGCCTTTGTAGTCTATGTCTCCAACCTGTCAACCTTGTAGAGGACCTTGAGAGGCTCTGGGCACTATTAAGAATACGGGTGGGACTGAATGAGCAGATACAGATGTCTAATCTATGACAGCCACAATTCCATTTTATTTTTAGCTACCAATTACTACCTGGAGAGCTGTTGTCAAGCCTGGTAGCACATGATGTGATTTGTAAAAAGATACTGAATTTTCTAGTACTGCATTAGACTTTTCCCACCACAGATAAACTTGCATTTATCTCAGTGATGGCTCCTATCCCTTGCTGTGGAATGCTTTATCTTGAATTATGTCTTGGAGCGCCTTCTCATCAAAGGAGAGAATTGTTTATTTACTAAGTCTTACACGGTACTTTTAACAAATAATAGGTCCAAATGCTAGTCTAGCCCTTCTTAGTGAGACTTAAAGCAGCAAGCAGTTTCTAATTTGTAAGTCTGACAGTAGAATACAACACATACTTGATCAGGAACAGATCTGGGTCTTGCACAGATGTGGATAAGAAAGACTGAGGGAACGGGTAAGTCTTGCTTCAGTGTCAGGATGCCACCTTCGGGAACTGGGAATGGGCCTGTTGTCACCGGGTCCTGTGGAACCAAAGAAAAGCTTTGTGAATAATCTTTCATGACAGCACCTAGAAGCCAACTGTTACATCAGTGTAAAGTGACTGTGTATTTACTTTGGGACTGTAAATTGCCAATAGAGTTGGTGCTGATAAGTGGCTTACAGCCATCAAAATTCTTTAAGCTGGGAGACTTTTCTGTTGCCTGTTTTCCGGCTCTTCAGGAAACAGAGGGCTTTTCTATCTCACAAACTGGGTTGATCACAAATGCCCTTTACACGCTATCTGTTGCATTTAGTAACCTCCCACAGATGCCCTTCAGGCTAGTGGTCTTTACAAATCATACCTCCGTCACTTAGCTATGGATTCCCAGTGAGCAGTGGAAGCTATTGCTAGCTACAACAGCCACTCAGCTGGTCTCTGAAAATGAGGTTTTACCAGATGGTCAAGAGTATCTAAAACCTTGCTGCTGCCCTTGTTGATTTGACAGGTCCTATAATATCTCACAGCCCTCAGCAACATACAGTAAGTAATCTGGGCATGACTTTTCTCAGTATGGAGGAGAGGAGCCCTCAGAGAGGGCTTATTCCTCAGTCCCCTCTGGCGTCAATTCAGAGCTGGTGAGGACGAGGGGAAACTGCAGGCCTCCCCCTGAGATGCCAACTGACTTCTGAACTTGCACTGGGCAGTTTCCACTTCAGAGAGCTGTTTGTTTTCTGTTATTGAGAGAGGTTTATTTCAACTCTCTACTACAGCAATTTGGCCCTTCTGTGATATACGCAGGGTGGTGTGACTTATTTGGGGTCTCAAAGCTCATTGAAGTTTCAGAGAGAAGGTGGAACTTGCTCTGGAGCAGCTCCGCCCTTGTTAAAGGTAGCACTAGGTGGCCCCCTTAAGGGCCACTAGCAAAGAAGCTGGTCATCTATATTTAGTTTCTTGTATAACAAAATGCAAAGGTATCAGTTGTGTATCAGCTACATTTCTCTGCATGACTGCAAGTGCATTTTCATATGCATGTGATGTGCATGACTGTGAGCTAAGGAAATTTTGACTACCTGAGCTGATTTCTTGTCTCTCTAGCTGTAGTTTACGAATTCAGAAGCACTTTACCCATGAAATACTTCAAGCAAACACGTGGTCATACCTCAGCATCCCTTATTTGCTGGAACTGTTGTGGGGAAGGAAAGTCAGGGCTTCCTAGCTTTTTCCACTTCAGGTGGGGATTAGTTTGGTTGTTATCCAGGTAATACGTCACATACACCAGCTCTTTAAGAACACAAATTAAAGAGAGTAAACTCTCTACTTGGATTTAAAGATTAACAAGAATAAATTTAGCAGAAGGTGTTTAAGTCTACCTTCTCCAAAGTGCTTTCAGCACTTTGGAGCCTGGCTTCACTGGAAAGTCACAAGGCTAGCACTCTTACAAGGCTCTACAATTTATATTTGCCAAGTTTAAATTTCAAGCTATTATGTCCACGTTCGGAATCAAAACCCCCCTATTTTTTCCACTGGTGCTGCATGCATTGGTTGGACAACCACATCAACTGTGTAATCATGTGGTCATGTTGGCTGTCTTGGAGTCATCCAAGTAAGGGAATTGTTTCCTGGCAATATCCAGCCAAGGACACTGAGATTAATAGCTTTCCAAAAGGTAGCACTGGCCACTGCCATTAAAGGCAGGGTCAAAGTGCAAGCATTAAGAAAGAAGCTTTCCTGGAAGAGCACCATCATATCTCAGAAAATCTGGGAGTGCCCAACAGAGAAAGTTAGCAAATGAAACTCATTCTTGCAATGAAAGGCAACTCCACACAAGTGTTCCAGCAGATGTTCTACCCTAAAGATCAATTATGTGAGTTGCCTACATTACGTTTGTTTACCTCTGAGTTTGGGGAAGTGGGTGACATTCACTGTGACAGTGCTGATGTTGGATGAAGTCCTGTTATCCTCACTTGAATACATCAGTAGAGTAGCTTGCCAACTGTCTGAGTGTTGCATCTCATTTGGGGTGTGTACTGATGCCAGGATGCCAATTGTGCTGTTTTGAATGCTTTCGCCTTCACTGCTCTTCACTTCTGCAAAAATCTGCTTTTCTCCTTTAAAAAATGTGACAACTCTGTAAGCATCACTGCTAGGCAGTCCTGTATTAGCTCCTGATAGGGTCAAAACGTAGGGTCAAAACATAGGGATCTACAGATTAAGCTATGCTTTAGCTTATTTTACCAGGTATAGCATTCAGTCAGGCTTCTTTTACAACAGCAGAGCATGCACATACTACAGCAGTTCTTACGCTTAGCAGGCCAGCTAGCAACATCTAAGAATGTAACAGTGAATTAGGATCTTCCTGTAGTATGCTGCATGGGTCCTCCAGCTGCAAGTATTTCTTAAAGACATCTGCAGCCTGATGTGATGGCACAAGAGCGAAGTACCAGTCAACAAAATACTGAAGTGGTTGGCAGACAGAAGGTATGAACATAGCAGTAAATTACATCAAATGGATAACAGACTGTCAGGAACATCTCCTGAGCTATTAATTTCTCAGAGGAAATGAAGTTTCATTTTCTTAACACAGCTGGCAAACTGAGGGTAGGAGAAATCCTGCTTTTATCAGTGGTGAGATGGCTGGAATAATCTCTCTTAGGCATGAAGCTTCTAGGTAGAAGATGTTATTGATGTGCTTTTTAATCAGTGTTTACTATACCTAGCAATGCCAGCAAGCCCATGACAGTCAGCACTGGTTTCCGCACCATCTGGACATGAGGTGGCTTTGTATTGTTCATCTGGAAACGTGCTGTCAGAGTTCTCTGTGTGAAGTAATGGGGGTAGTAGCTCAAGAAGGCGTTGTCATTACTCAGCAGTGTGTAGTTGATGGTGTTGTTTGCTTTGGAAATGAGCAGGTTTTGATGCTGGGTGATTACCTGCAAAGTCATAGACAAGATAGAACTTCACCCTGGAGAAAATTCAACAAACACACAATGTCTGTATTTTTTTAAAAATCTTTACTGCATCTTGAAAAAAGCTGTCACTCTGCCATTTAGAAAAGTTTGAATAACTAACCTGTTCCTCACAACTCTTGAAGAAGCTATTCTTTAGGTGATATATTAACCACTGGAAAAAGTGAAGTATCCACATAGTTTTGCCAGTAAAAAGTCTCTGAAATAACTATTACTGCATAAATTATGAATATATTTCCTTGGCTACTGGACTACAAATGATGCTCCTCTGTCTTGAATATTAAATTAGTAATTTGGATTTACCATCTGAATTAAATCTAAATGGTTCTCCAACTCTGGACTTACTTTGTACCCTTTACATAAGTGTCTGGGAGCTGGTCCTGGATTTGTTCCTCAATGAGTCATTTTACCCACTTGGTGCTAACATGGAATTAGTTCTCCCAGTATTTCACTGGCTGCTGTGCTGCTTTCCTGCAAAATGTCAGTGCCCCCAAGCTCTCTGTTTACCAGATTGTCCGTAGGTTATCAGAATCAAACAGAACTTAAGAAGGCTCACAACTGAAAAGGTCTCATAATTGTGTTCCTGAAGGAATACAAGGCTCCCGCTCCTATCCATCCAAGTGTTAGTTTTCCATTGGATGTGGTTTTTTTTAATTACCATGTTATTATAAACACTGCTGTTTGTTGTCACAAACTCCCTGCAATGCAGTCACCGACTGGTTGCTTTGGAGAACACTGCTTCTGTATGGAGCCTCAAGGAGCTAAGAGACTGTCTCCACAGGAACAGCTGATAAGACATATCTTGTTTCCAGGTGACATACATGCTTCCAGGTTTGGGAATTACTACTTTGCACAGGAGCACTTGGACTCTGGATACTGTATAAGGCAGTGGCTCACAAAGCAACAGGCTTGCAGTGGGCACTATTGCTATGCAGGGGCACGGGCTGAGTTCACTCCTGGGCCAGGCTACAATTCCTGCAGGGCCAGGAGTGCTGAGCATTCTCTTCTCCTTATGCTTTTCTGATCAACAGCAGTAATTACTAGCAGTAATTAATAAGAACACGTGTACAGTCATTATCCAAAACCAAAGAACATGCTTATGATGAGAACTCAAGGGACTTATTAATTATACCTTGATGAGATAAACTTATGAAGGAGCTGGGAAATAATGTCTTACATAAGTGACGTGACAGTTAGCAGTAGTGAGGTGATAGCAGTAGTATTTCATGAAGAGAAGATGCATGGGTATAGTCTTCTCAGGTAGATCTGACTGGGGGACTGTATACAAATATCTAACACATTCTCCAACACAGGGAAGGCATTCGGATTTTTTAAGGGAGGATGAAGAAAACTAACACAAACTAAATAAAGCTACTGAAAACAGACTATTCAGGGAAACTCCAGCTGTATCAATAGGGAGCTCTCCTTTTGTTGGATCTATTATTCTGAGGAGCTGCCTAAAAACCGTGTAAGTTTATTTTTTTAACTGCATTAATGCATCAGGAGACCCTACTGGGACAAGACCATCAATGAACTGAGTTACCTTTACAACCATAGCGGCATAGGTCACATCAGCTCGCCACAGTTGTGGAACAGACCATCCAACCATTGGATCTGCTTCATCGTTGTATATGGGAACAGAAGCAAAATTTGGAAACAGCTTCTGAATTTGTCCAACTGCTTCTACTTCCTGTTGCAAGATGTAGAGAGAACTCCCACCTCCCTGCAACAATAATTCCTATCTGCTTAGTGAAAGTGAGCAAACAGTAGTAAACATGCAGACTTAACGTACAGGCAAAAACATATTCTGAAAACATGTTTCTGGAGCTCCTGAGGAGCTGTGGGCCAGGTAGTATTAATATTTTTAGCTAATACATTACAACATGTGCTCTTTGCATAAGTTCCTCCTAGAACATAAAATGAAAAAGAGGTAGAGGAGCTCTTTCCCCCTGGAAATTAGGGAAAGACAAATTTGCGTTGAGTTGAAGTCCTGTAGCTGAACATCTTCAAAGTTTTGTTAGAATAGGCAGCCATGCCTGCTGCTATAGGTTGGACACTCATCTGGAAATCAACTTCATAAATTAGAATAAGATGTAACTTGAACTGATTTAAAAAATAGCCTGAAACCGAAATCTTGCACTGACCTTCTTATGAAGAGAGATGTAGTCCAACCTTATTCCAGTCTCCCCTGTGAAGAAGTTGGTTCCATTGTAGCAATGACTCAGAAGACTCCAGCATATGGGTGACTTGGGTAAGGGGTGGAAGGAATCCCCAGGCCCTCCAAATTTTAGTAGAGGACTGGCTGCTCTTAATCCTTCTGAGCAAGCATCATAATAATTGAGAAACCCTAAAGTCCAAGCAGACACATATATCAAAGATGACTAACAACTCAAAACAGAATCTTGATCTCAGACTACAGGGATATGTTATAATTCTATTATTGCATTTATTGGCAGGACCTCACAAACTGGGGCTACTCTTTCCTATGCACTACAACAGGAGAAGACATGAAAACCTCAGCTTCATTAACAAGGTTCTTCCAAAGGTCTTGTGAGGACAGATTCCTAAAACACGCATCTGTCAATGAACAGTTTTCTTCCTACCCCACCCTTTGTGCCCTTTCCCTCAGTAACCTTATTTTATATCCAAATAATAAACTGCATCTTCTTAGTATAACTCCTGTTCTGTTTTCCCTGTACTACTATCCCGGTATTTATACCGATGTCCAAGCAGGGAACAAAGTGTAGTCAGTATCTTAGAATCATAGAATGGTCCAGGCCAGAAGGGACCTCCAAAGGTCATCTAGTCTAACCTCCCCACAGTCAGCAGGGATACCCCCAACTAGACCAGGTTGCCCAGGGCCTCATCGAGCCTCACCTTGAATATCTCCAGGGAAGGGGCCTCAACTACCTCCCTGGGCAACCTGTTCCAGTGTTCCACCACCCTCATAGTGAAGAATTTTTTCCTAATATCCAAGCTAAATCTGCTTTTCTCCAACTTAAAGCCATTGCCCCTCGTCCTGTCACTGCAGGCCTTTGTAAACAGAATCTCCCCATCCTTCCTGTAGGCCCCCCTCAGGTACTGGAAGGCCGCTATTAGGTCTCCCTGGAGCCTCCTCTTCTCCAGGCTGAACAACCCCAGCTCCCTCAGCCTGTCCTCGTAGCAGAGGTGCTCCAACCCCCTGATCATTTTAGTGGCACTCCTCTGGACCCGGTCCATCAGGTCCATGTCCTTCCTATATTGAGGGCTCCAGACCCTCAATATAGGAAGTTGAGTACTCCAGAGTCACAGTACTCCAGGTGAGGTCTCACTAGAGCAAAGTGGCAGAATCACCTCTCTGGATCTGCTAGCAACACGTCTTTTGATGCACATCAATGATGATCTTGACCTTAGAAAAACAGACCAGGTATACCTTTCAAATTCCTTCTTTCTCCTACCCACCTTATTTCTTTGCCAGCATCTCTCCTTGATCACTGTCACCCCTCCACCCACCCCACGCACCTGTTTCGCTTCACTACACTAGCAGGTGCTCCAAAACATGCTTACCTTTCACTGTCATAGACACATTGTCAAAGTTGTGGTGGTCTGGTTCATTCCACGTTTCAAAATTCCATTTAGCAACATGCTGCAATCCGTACCTATCTGTAGGAGAGGCCTCATTTATCAACAATCCTATCAATTAGTCACTGATGCAGACAATCCTATCAATTAGGCCTGCAGGTGAGGTTCAGCATCCAGAGCTACAACAGGGTATAAATATTGCCCATTTTTAATAATGAGGGAAATGCGATTTTGGTAGTTTCAAAATGATCTCTCATTTTCAATGTCATGCAGCAATATTTGAGAAGGTTGAAAGGTGAGAGACGTGATGTGAATTACAGCCTTAACTCAGGTTGGGCTTCTGTCTCAGTAGGTACTTGAAGCTGGCAAGTGGGAAGTATTCAAGCTATCATGTCCCAGTGCAAGCTGGTGGTTTACAACCACAACAACATAATAAAGTTGAAAGTCAGTCCTGAGAGGCAGGCCAAATAATGCTACCCAGAACACACTACTCATTCAGGATGTTGGTCACAGATCAGTAAAAAAAGGGGCTATTATCCTATTGTCTGTTCTGGCATGGGTTTTTTCCTACTCTGTGCTGAAATCTAGGGTCTTGAAATTGATCATAATACACAGAACTTTTTGAGGTAGTTAGAAGGGATTACAACAGAACATATAATAGGGCTTGTTTCATCTTTTTTGGTTTTTTTTTGAACTTACCTATGTATCTGCTGGCCAGAAGTGTAATTAAGTTTCTCCATCTTACTACCTGTTCTTTATTTTCAAAATCTAAAAAATATCCTGATGGATTCCCCATCAATTCAAATCCTAGAAAAGAAAAAAAAAATGTTCTCCTTTTTTTTGTGAATGCTATGTCCTTTTGATTAACAAAGGGGTTATTGCATTATCTGAAACAAACTTGCTAATGAAGAAGCATCATTAAATGGGCTTTCTTTCCTGTTCCTACATGTCCCCACCATGAATATTTCAGATTTGGGGTTGCTCACACTTGTTACTTATCAATGACTACAGCAGTCAATACTAACACTTTGCATCATAAATTCAGGGCTCAGATGGAACTTTAAACAGTGTATGTTTGCAGAAATTTAGGGGAACCTATACCTGGAGTATCTGCTTCTCTGGCCCTTTTAGGTACCTGCTAATGGGTACAAAGCCTCCTTCTCTTCAAGAGATCTAATTTCCCAATTCATACATCTCAAACTGTTGTCGAAAGCAGTGTAAAACCATTTGTGTTGTCTTAATTGCCCTCACAGTGTTTTGCTCACACTGCTTACATTTACACAGACATGAGGTAAAGGCAAGTAGTAAAACAATGAATTTTTATCAAAATCAACTTTGGCAAAGTTCTCTAAGTATGAGTGCACAATATGGGCAAACAGATGTAGCAAGCTGGGGAGGCAGGGAGCTGCCCTTACCTGGAATTAGCTTATTTTCCCACAGGCGATCCAAAAGGTTATCCAAGGCAGTAAAATTGTAGTGAAGTTTCCCATTTATCACTCTGAAGAATACAGGTAATGAAAAGTACAAATGTAAGTATTACAGCAACGGTAGCACTTGGTTGCAAATAATGGGTCAGATGGCTGCCTTCTTTTGGCTCTCAAAATTTACATGTAAGTAGGATTCTTGGCATGATACACAAACTTCCTTCCTCTAAAGTAACAGGTGTTCACCATAAGCAAGTTCTGTTTCTTGTTCAATCCATACCCTTTTCCTATTCCAGCAGCAGCAATAGAAGCAATATAATGAACTTGTTTGCTGGATTTTGAGTTTCAACAGGATATTAGGATTTCTAACTTTGCTGAAGTGAAATTTACCTAGACTTTTTTTTAGTAAGCTGTTTTTTCAGTTTCCATTGTCTCATATGCAGTCTTTCTTAATGTTCTCTTAATTTGCAATATGTAATAAAGCTTTCTTAGTAGCGCTTCTTATGGGTTTAGGGCCACCTGAGAAATAACTTTGTATCACTCAAAGAATGCTGAATTTATGCACAAAACATCTTTAATTTTTACTGCATTGTTAGCATTTGCTTGCTATTTCTCCTGTACTCCCATGATCTCAGCCTGCAATCCTTTTAACCAGCTTTGAATATATGTGTTCAAAGACTTAGGAGTAGCACCATGATGTGAATCTTGCAGGAGCACAGGTAGTAAAATTCAGACATTCACCCGTATGGGAACACTGGAGTTCTTTTACCCAGGGGATGAAAACTGGTATTTGCAAACTATCTATGACACATTTGAAGACATGCTTTAAACTCCTGAAAGACTTTTCTTGCCTGGGATCCAATGAACGAAAATATAATGTAATATGTGGGTCAATTATTTCCCATAACTTCTGAACTTGTGGCCTGATTTAACTGAAATCTGACAGGGCGGTAGGTTTTGCTAGTATGAAATGCCAAATAGGAATTGAACTTCTGTGGACAATATTCTGGTAGTGTGACTTACTGCCATTTGGCCTAAGCCACAGCCTTGACCTAGTGCCCAAATTCTGACCTCAGTACACCCTGAGCAAAAGGCTTTGTAAGCACCCTTGAGCTAAGTCCAGCCTTGGTCATATAGGGGGCTGCTCAGTGTTTTGCCAGTGTCTCTCAAAGCTCATTTCTCCAGTCTTGCCAGAGCACTACACTTAATTTCTCTGGTACAGTGCAGCCTGAACTCTGCCATCTTCCCTAAGCTTTCCTGGGCACTTGGCCTCTGCTTGGACGGAAAGCTGTACCAGTGAACTGCAGATGCAATGTCCTAGGTATGATGGAAGGCGGAGAGACAATCACAGTTCCTGTAACTGATCAGTGCTAGCAAGGCATGCTGGTCACACAGGATAAAAACTGAGAATGGGGCAGTCAGCACATCTCTTAAATCAACGCTGGGCTCTGTGCTGAGATTCACAAATTATTTCTTTCTGTGCCGTCCCATGCATTTCCGAGCCTCTTAGATTGAGGCTTCTCCTCTGTGCTTTCTCGCCAAGGGAAGGTTTCAGTGAAGAACCTGCAATAGCAATCCTGAAGTTCTCAGAGAATTAAGGGCTGACAGAATCGCCTAGTGAATAAAGAACAGAAATGTGCAACCCGAAGAGGACAAAGTGACATCAGTATCTCTGACTATGACCTAGAAGAGGAAAACAGGACAGGCAAAACAAATGTAACATAAGCCATATCCACTGTACCAGCTCCACCTGTGATGTAACCAAGCACACAATCTTAGCCCCAGCATGGTCACACTCTTTTACCTAAGACCTGAAGCTGGCTTTTCTCTTTTAAAGTATGTCCTACCACATGACAGAAATTGTCATGTCTGAAGCCACCGATGGGCTTGCAGTTCTTGCCAGAGTCAAATGGTGCAACTGTGAAAGAAGCAAATAGCAGACAGATATTTATTTACTTTAGTACCCATAAGGGCATTTTAGAAGTTACTATTGAACTAAGAATGGCCACTTGGAACTTTGGGTTTCTTTTGGCTTATATAGAGGTTAAAAAAAAAGTCTGGCAGTCCTATTCCAAAGTTCAAAGACAAATACTTTGTTGCAAAAGGTAGTTCTGCTCCCTCAGATCTATTAACTATTTCCAGTTGTACCTTGTGTTCTATTGAAATATTTGCTTACATGCACACTTACAGTCAGTGAGTATAAGAATGATTAACTCTACTGTCTTGTAAAGCCTTAATAATGCCATTTAGATAATAGCAAAGGAACTAGTGTCTTCCCAAGTCCAGTCTAAGGTCTACACAGTGCTATGTGAAAACATCTGGGAAACAAGGCCTTCTATCTGCTGCATGTATACTTAAGATCCCAGTACATCTACATTTTTCCTCCTGTATCAATGAAGTAAAACATTTAAAACAGAATGCGATTGCTAGCCATGACTGAAGTGACGGTACGTGAGTGTTATGTGTGTAGGTGTAGAGAGGCACTTCTTACGTCCTTCGGCTGATCTGACACTTTATGAGAATCTTTTCTTGCTTGCAAATGGATTAGGCAGTATGCTCCTATTAATAAAATGATTTCTTGATTGATAGGATTGCTGCTTTTTCGATCTTATCCTTACCCATAATACTTTTCTGATGTGAAAGTGATGCTTTTTTAATAACCTATACAGGATCACTGGAATTTGGGTTGCATGGTTGCATGCCCTGTGGTGTCCGGAAGCCATGCTGAATGCCGCACATGAGGCACAGCAAGAACCTCACAAGCTGGTATTACTTACAAACATTCTGCATGGGGAAGACTGCCTCAACTGTCAGGCTGAGTGCTACAAATATAGGAATTTTAGGACACTGAACACCAGATCACAACTGTTACAGGCATGTGACAAGGTAAATGCCCAACCCAGGATAAATTCACTTGACATTGTCAAAGTTGCTCAAAACAGCTTTGTACATCTGACTTAGGACCTGCTGGTGCAGCATCACGTACTTATAGTTGGTAGCTTTGTAGAAAGCTCACAGACTTTTACAGTATCCTACCTCTTTTTTACCTGCCTTTCTTCTGATCTCTCTGCCCTCAAGCATGGTTTCTAGACACCAATGTCTTCATTTATGAACATGCAGAAGGCTAGGTCCTTATAATTTCATTTGAGTGCTTGCCAGACTGGGATTGTTCCCTGTTTGCTGTTGGCTATTTCTGATGTGGGGCAGCAATCACTGTCTCGTCTATGCCTGGCTTTCAAATGTCCCTCAACTGGGCTTCTTCCGGGAGACTTGCCAGATAAGGCCTTCCTTGTAACAAGCAACTACACTAAAGCATGTTTACTGGCATCCTGGCACCAATGCCCTTATAAGCCCCAGGCCTGAGGCTGCTATATTCCAGAGACTGCTGCCTGCTGGTGAGGTGTCTTTCCAGTCTTTGTCATGGTCTCACTTCCAGACCCATTTGCTGCCTCTTGAGAGCAACAATGGTGCTGTGAACGTGAAGAGCAACGACGAGTGTGGAGGGGAGTCTGCTGGCTGACACAAAAATCTTATTGCTCTCTTCCTCAAAAAGGTTTGCTTTGTGCACTATCCTTTGCTGAGTCATAGGTTACGGGCCCACATTAGCAGCTTTCCACTGTTTCCTTTTACTGGAGTAAGGTTTTTCCAGTATGGACGGAAATTCTTTTCAGGTGCACAGGCAGCTACTGAATAGCTTGCAAAATTGTTATAAGACAACCATGCTGTGCTTCTTACCCATGCCACTTTCAGCCTACTCCCATTCACGAACTTAATCTCTTGTGAGGGCAGGGGTAAGCTAGCTTTGGCTGTCAACCCCTGCATCACAGCCAGATCTGCTTCAGTTAAGCACAGCTGTGGGGACTGCTCCGTAGCCTACAGCTACACCTTCCCTCCTGTGCTCAGCAGCTGCTGCTTCCCTTCTGCCCTAGGTTGATTCTGCCATAGGTTGAACCTGCCTAGGTTGATCCTTGCACGTCCTGGAAAGCAAGTACACACACAGACATTGGACCAAATATCTTATCTACAGAGAAGGGAGCACGAAAAACCTAGGTAGGGAGTGTTTCCATTAGGGACAATCTTCAGTCTAGTACTGAATCCCTGATAACACGTCAAGCTAACTTTATCAAACTTTATTGTAATGTACTGAACAAAACTTCCTGGGATCAGAAGCCTTGTAGCTGACCTCTGCCAGTAGGTCACAGCTAGCTTAGAAACTCATAGGTAATATGCAGGGTAACCATCAACAGAGCTATTCCACTGGAGAGAACTTTGTCTGGTCTAGGATTGATATGACTGGGAAATACCTATATACCACAGTAGTGCCTTTCCCATCCTGACATTCTCACTCAGCCACTGTGGCCCTTCCTGCCCCCATGGGAGGGAGCTACCACAATCTAGCTTGCTTTCACCAATGTCTGAGAGCAGCTTCTGGTAGACTGGCCATAGTGGCTGGCTAACACCACTCCTAAGCAGAGCCTGCTTACGTCCTCACTGGGAGCATCACCTGGGAAAGACTGCTTGCCCAAGGGCAAATGCAGCCAAGAAACAGGGGCACAAAGTGCTGGCAGAGGAGAGATGTAAATAACAGCTTAACAGTAAATAAAATTTTTCAGCAGGGTATTGGCTGACCTCAGACTTGAAAGGTATACTCCATGAGGGAGCCACCTAAAAAAGACCCTGCTCCATTGGAGGGCTTCTGTGTTAAAGTCTTGGAGAGAAGTGAAAGTGCAGTCTAAGATATTACCTTACTATGGTGTCTGCTGCAATAACAATCATATTACATACCACTATTCATTTGATAGAGATGCTTAGCTGTGTGCCCAACTGGACTTGTAAGCCAGTTCCTGCAACATACACTCCCTTGGTCATGGTGCCAGGATGTGGACTGATGGTAGCAGTCACTGTTGTTCTGATGCATCTAAGTATGCATGATAATGAAATTCCCTCCCTTAAGAGTAAATCAAGAGTAAGCAGTTGTTGCAGTAGGTGACTACTATCAGGAGCATCCTTACATACAGTGTCCCAACAAATTGCTTACTGCCTTTCTAGAGTCCGTGATGCCATTTTAGGGATCATAAAACTCCAGAACAGACACAAGTGCCTGTCTAACCTGGAGAGGAGCTCAGTGTTCACTGTAAAGATGTAGGAACAAATATCAATAAACTATGCCTGTTGAAACTCTTGCTTCTAGCAGGTCCTCCAGAAGTAACTGTCTTCAGAAGCAACTGCCTTCTTTCTCTAGCCAGGCTGTTGAATGACAGTGAAGTATGTAAGCTGTGAGCACAGCACCTTCAAGATGGAGGTCAAAAGCACTGGATAGGAAATGTCAGCAAGTTCATCTTTTTCAGGAGGGCAACTTGTTGCCCTTCAAGTCCCTTTTACAACACAAATGGATCCTGCCTCCTTGTTTTTCACTTACTTTTGCAGCTATGAGGAATGAAATTAAGCCAGTTTAAAGTTCAGGCTGTTACAAAGACCTTGTTTGCTCCAAACCCACCAATTTTCTCCATAAGTTTCTTGTTCTGCTGAGTACTTTAAAAACCTCTGGACCTTAAAACGGGTCCTAGGGGACTGTAAGCACTATGGAAATGATACCTCAGAGTATATGAAGGGCAGAATAGCCTTCATTAGCATTAACCTTTGCAGAGACTGCCTTCTCAGCAGTTATTGCTCCAGGTTTGCTCAATGTCAACCAAAACCCCTCTAATTAGATTCGTACTTCAGGTTTAAGCACGAGATCATTAATGAATAACTATGAAATCAGCAAGCTCCTGGTTTATTAATAAACAACGCTTTCCCCTTCTGAATTCAATGGAAGCTGACAATACAGTACTTATTTACACCAGAACTGCTTCTACCACATTCTTGCTCCACTCGCTCTAGCTTCTTATGATCATTACAGGTATGGTAAATTGGCTCCCTTTCATGAAACCCCCATATCTCAAAAAAACCACGGTCACCTTTTGCAGGTTCATGAATACTGGTTCTTCCTCCCCAACAGTACCCAAGCAAAACACAGCCTGTGCTTTTCACACATGCTTTGGAGATCGAAAACCTCATTCAGAGGCTTTTTCACAGTTACAAGGCCAAAGATTACTGCACCCACACTAAAAACCGGCATATTTTATCACTTCTGGGTTTATTTATTAGCATTTCTACTTCTCTGCATTTACTTCCCAGCTATATCATTTCTGTAAGTGGGGACTGAAAATCTGCGTGCTTTAGAATTATGGCATAGATTCTGCACAGAGAAGACTTCAGTCCAGGCTGGGCCCATACTACGCGTAATTCACTCACCCTACAGCGTGAATGAGCCAGCCCAGCAGTAACGGGAGGATGCATTACAAAACCATACAGCCAGGCAGCACCCAGCCCTTGCTGATGTCACAGCTTGTCACAGTTAATCCATGCACACAACCAACCGGCATGATACATGCGCAAAAAGAAGGACGAGTATAAATCTCTCTGGTTCAGGAACAAACTGGCTTCAAAAATGCAAAATACAACATCTGTTATTTATTGGAAATCACTGCCTCTTCTACAAGCCAGCCAGGAGGCTGTGCATTCAGCTGAATCTTTGTATTTTTTAAAATATATAAAAATAGAATTGACTTCGATTTATACAGCATCTTAATTAGCTTCTTTCCTCTGAAATCAGCGTTATTTGACCTTTACCTGGCAAAGCATCTCACAAAATCCTTGTTGTGATCTGGCTAAAACTGACATGCAGAGAAGTGCAAGCAAACAATGAATGCTTTCAAGCTGATGCTAATCACGGCCTATGATTTTCCGTTTCTTACTCAGCCTGCTTTTGTGAGCACAGTCTCAGTCCTCCTTTCAGCAATGAGCGTGCTGTGTGTGGGGGGAAGAGAGAGAAAGGCAGACAAAGCATCAACAGCTTCCTGTACCGAGGTGAGTTAGCTTGCTAGGAAAATGTTGTTAAGACTGTTGTGTCTCTTCCCCTTCCACTTTCCCCCTTTTAAAACAAATTCAAGATGTAAAGGGGGAAACAGGCTAGGAAAGCATAGCAATTTAGGCAAAGGCATAAGGTATTTTAGTATCTGGCCTCTCTAGACATGCAAACATACCCAATCAGATCATCTAGGTGTGGATAATTTAGACTGTTGCGAGATCTTGTTGTGATCCCTTGTTGAGCTCTGTTCTGTCTACATTCATTTACAAAGAAAGTAATCAAATAACAATCAGGGAAATCCACTAGCAGGAAATGCTTTTTGACTGATTCTGGACAACAAATGTAAAGGCTCAGTCAGTGACTGAATGGTAGGCTCAGTCACTATATGTATGCTGAGGAGCAACAGGATACTTTTCCTTCTAATTGAGTTTGATGTATGGAAGTGATTTCCTCCTGCGTAGCACATGGCTACAAGCAAAATGTTCATTGTGGTTTTATGCTGCCCTTGATGATGGAACTATGGGATGTCATCTATAAGCAAAAGTTTCAGAAAGACAGGGTAGGGAGACTAAATCCATAATGAAGATTAAAGGGTGACTTTGACTTTTCGGATGCACAAGGAAGAGGAATGATGACCAAGTGCTAAAACTAGCTTGCTTCAAGCACATAACTCCTTTTGGCACTACCTAGGAAAGCTGTCACTGAACTCTTCTTTCCAAGCAGCAGCAGAACTGTTCTCTGTATGCATCCAGCATTCTAACGCAAGCACTCAGACAAATACTGCACCTTCAGTAACGAGTCTCTATGGTACATATTTGACTTACTGGTTCCGTTTCATAGTACTGTTATTGCCACTCCTTCATTTACACATCTGTATTTTCTGTTTATGCTCCTTCTATTCTTTTGCCTGTTAGCTGTATGTGGAAATACAGTTCAAAAGTATGTGAATACAACTATAGCATACAACTATAGCACAGGACATAGCTTATTTACTGCTGGGTAATATCACAACAGGGAGTTGGAATGACTGCCCTCCCTGCTGCCAAATATACAAAAAGAACCAAATTCAACAATGCTCTACTTAGTCTGCTCTGTACCTCTTGCAAGCTCATAGGTTACACTATGAGTTAGGGTTGCTGTAACTGGACCTGAAATTTTGCACTAATGCGCAGTGCACAACTTTCAGGTTTTTAACTTTCTCCATCTTATGGTTCTCAAAATTTGTTTCCACTTGGTGAGATCTGTATTGAGGAGCACATAATTGTACAACAAATTAACAGTCAGAGAAAAAAACCCACGGAGCTAAATACTGAAGGTCTGAAGATTTGCAGTTACATTTCTCACCTGATATGCTTCTCTAATGACTAATGTACACATAGCACATGGTGTCTGACAAAGTCCATATGTTCTTGGACCTATTTGCATGGCAGATGTACTTTCAGGTGTGTCTTTCTATACCAATCCTTGCCTGCCCACCGGCAATTGCATGTCTAAC
The DNA here is from genome assembly GCA_002844005.1 of Limosa lapponica baueri. Taxonomy (NCBI): domain Eukaryota; kingdom Metazoa; phylum Chordata; class Aves; order Charadriiformes; family Scolopacidae; genus Limosa; species Limosa lapponica. The sequence continues at coordinate 464,823 of KZ505675.1, forward strand.
TTCAATATAGCACTTATTTGCAAAATGAAAAACAGAAGAGGTCTTCACTAAATGATACTGAGTTCATTTCCTAATTTACTGATGTTTAATGACTTACTTTGGTGAAAAGGCACAATGAGTACGTCATCCACTGTCTTGCTCTAAATCTTGCAGATTTTTGCGATGAGTGTTTTCTGAATACTTCAGAACTGACAAATGAGCACTATAACCCAATCTGGAAAGAACAGCTCTTTAAATGTCATCCCAGTGTCTGCTCTTGGCTCTTGAATGCAAATTACAGCAAAACCTCTTACCATTAAGGAGGTAAAACTAACCGATTGCATTTATAAACAGTTCTCAATGAGATGCAAACCTATACATCTCACCAAACCAAGAGCTGATAATTCTATTCTGAACTTGGTTTTAGTATTACAATTCAGGCTAGTGATGTATTATTAAATATGGCAGTGATAGCTCTTCCACTTCATGGTCTTCATGTTCATGAATAACTCTTTTTTCTTCATTCTTCCCCCACCCAAAACAACCTCCACTAATGTGAAAAACACCTCCCTTTTCAGTATAAAAGTGCATTATATTCTGTCCTTATGAAACATGAAAATTTACCTCATAATGCAGAAAGAATTCCTTTGTTTTCTTTGCACACAGAAATGGGTTTTGAATACCCAGTTAAGATTACATGTGAATGCAAGGAATGGATGAACAAGCTTCAGTATTCCTGAGAGACTACCCTTGCTACAGTATAATTGCCTCTAACATTTACATATATCAGTACTAATGTTCATCCTAAACCAATCAGTAAACAGGCTTTGGTTCCACAGTTCTGGCTGTTCAGGGATGAAACAACAGGCAGTTTTGTTTACGAAGCAGACAGGCTCAGACATTTTACAGTCAATGGCAGTTGAAGGTATGTAAAATCTTCCTAGACAAAGGTTTATTAGCCAAGCTCCCTCCATGACATATTTTAATAAAAATCCTTTTTTAAAGGACACAACTCCATTAATGACCATGGATAGATCAACACTGTGTGTAAGGAAAGTTCCACACACTGTCTATAGTAATCGCATTTAATACACTAGAGTAATTTTTTGTCTAACTGAAGTAAGTATACAAACCCCCTGAAATTGTTAAAGCTAAGTCAGGACTGCACTTCTGTTTGATCTCAACTTAGCGCAACTGGCTTTATTAAAAAAGAATATCAGGGATGAGTAAGAAGGCAGAGATTACCAGCCCCTGTAATGTAATGGTTTTAATCTTATCTTCTACCTGTGATTACACTCTACAGGACAAAGATTTTTTCCAGTGCTACTATTTATTTATGTTATCTCACTGTAAATACCATTGGAGTAATATCATTGGACAGACCCAAACTACATCATGACAGAATTTCAAATCTGCTCTTGTAGAAAGCTGTGCTCCTGAGGAACTGTGCTACTGTGTGCTGATAAGAAATCTGTGGTGGAACTACTGCAGCTACTTTGTACCTTTGGTAAGTTCTCATCAATTGACTCTATGTTTGTAGTGGGAAACAGAAGGAGGAAGTCATAGCAAATGATGGTCTTACTCAGTTTTGAATATATACATTTGCGCTGAACCTTGCAGATCTCAGTTTCTCCTGCAGCAGGGACTAAAGAAGATCTTTTTTGTAAAAAAAAAAAGCTAATCAGTAACATGTCTATCCCCTCCCACATACACATCATTTTCAGCTGTACTGGACACTTGCCACACCTAGAGAAGGAATGTTTTAGGCGTAGCACATAGGGGCTTCTAAAAGAGTGGATGCTTATTTTTAGTATTCCCATCTTTCCTATTAAATAGAAACCAAATATGTGCTTTTCAGGCATATCATCTGGCCGCTATGGTATAAAGGTAAATTGTAGACTAATTGAGGCTTGAGATCATTTTAAATAATGCATATTAGGCCAAAGTGTTTTTTATAATTCACTGAATTTATGAACTTCAGACACTTACACAGAAGGCAAAACAAGGCTATTACATTTGCACTATGTACCCTTGAAGATTTAATGTTACTGATTATAGCCCAGTAAAGAAATACTTTTAACCTTCCCTGTATGACTAATTTAGCATTATTTTTTTAAATATATAATTAGGTTACCAGATATGAATGGTATGTAGTAATGCCATTAATTGTTCTGAAATATTCTGAAATCCTCCAGTAAATGTGTCAACGAAGCAAAATATATTTTATCTTGTTACAGCATTTATTTCATAAATACCCTCAGGTAGACTTTGCTTTTAACCTTTTGCCATTCTTGATTCAGTGAATATTAGGCACCTGTTCATAAGGATAAACAGTAAGTCACACAAAGGAAAATAATCTGTAAACTCTCAATTACTGGTCAATGGTCATCTCTTTCTTTTTTTTTTTTTTAGTTGTAGTTTCTATTCTGAAAAATAGTGTTTCATTGTAGCATATTTTTCGGTTATTTTGGCCAATTACCATTGTTTCTTAAAGGCACAATTGAACATTTGACATGGAAAGGCAGTTTTTTTAGAACTCAGTCCTGCCTTTTTAGTGTCAGTGGAACTCAACCAGGATGCCAGGAGCTGCCCACTCAGAAATTATTGTTGGACTGAAGCCTTGACAAACGACTTCATGCTATGGAGTATGAACTACTATCTCCATAATTAAAGCACTGATGAACCTTCTGCTGTTAGTACTCCTGTATGTTAAGTAAGCTTGTTCATCATAAAGTTTCTTGAAAACTAGATCATTTTCACAACTCTTAAAGACAGAATAATAGACTGCTTCATTTTGTCACTTTTTCCCCCCATGCGTAATTGTCCTGTCCAGAGATACTTAGCTTCACTTGAATGGTGCTGCACCTAATAACGTTCACATATTCCAAAACCATAATTTGAAACTTCTTTCTTTTAAAATTTCAGAAGGTGTTATTTTTAGGCTAGCTTAAGGCAAAACAAAGTTACAACCAGCTCCATATAGTAGGGGTCAAGTGATAATATGAACATCCTGTAGTACTCTTAGGAGCCAGATATTGGGAAAAGTGCTGTTGGAAAGAAATGCAGAGAAGTCTCTTTCAAAAAAAATGTTAAGTGGGGCAAAACCCAATTATTCTGCAAATTTCAGGATTGCAAACACTAGAAGTTGCAGAGTTTCCAAATATTGTAAACATGTTGTAAAGGAGAACAGAGTAGGCAAGCTTACTTTGATCCTGAAGCAGATGGCATGCACATTTTAAAAGACTGTTAGAGAAAAAAGACCAAAGAGACACACTATCTTACCGCCACCACTATGCAAAATTCATTACGCAGATTAAGTGCACTACTGCTTCCCTTTTATTTTAAGAGCTACCTTGGGAATCGCAAAGGGACAGGAATGCTTGACAAGACTTTCTACAGGAAAGGGGCAAGAAAGAGGATTTTATTAAGACTTAAGTGACCTTTAGCTTTTGGAATTAGAATGTCACAACTACTGTCACCAAGTCTGAGTTCTTGCCAACAGCTGGTAGTTTCAAGAATTCATGACTAGTTTTGCATCCCAGAGGTTAGATACACTTCCCTTTCTGTTCCACCCTCATGTTGGTGCTTTGACTTTTCATTTCCATAATTTTCATGTTTTCTTTTCATTTTTAAAGAGCAGCAAACAACTTTCTGTGCTGGGATAAAAGACGATGTTGGAACCTGGCCCTCTGTAGACATGCTTGTGCACTGCACCCCCCTGCAAGCACTCCTGCTGACAGGGAAGGAGGAACCATCTTCATCTATCCAGCAACACAACCTTTTTCAGGCCTCGCTCCTCCCATCTCAGATTCTTATTGCATGCATGTTCGTGTTCTTCCTTGGCTGAGGAACATACCCAACTGAATGCAGCCCCTGTGAGTTCTGGCCTTGTGCCCAATCTGTTAATCTGCACTGCTTAGTAACCATTAAACGTTACCTATCACCTTTGTTGAGAGGAGGAGATGGATGATTACTTGTCATTTGGATAGGTCTGCACCTATCCAAAGAGCAACAGTAAAAGAGAGGGGACCTGGTCATTTAGATACCTCACAAAGAATGAACAGAAAGTCAGTCTTTGTCCTGCTGATCTGCCCACATTTTACAGTCTTTGGTTTACACGGAAGCAACAGAGATCTTGTGATTTGAATGCGCTGACGTGTAGGAATGGAACTCTGACCTCCAGCTGTCCCATCCTATGCGCTGAGCAGAACAGCACTTCTTCCAGCCTGCAAAATGGACAAATCTCAGGCAAGACTGCAGTTCTCTTCTTACACCTTGACTATGTAAAATCAAAAAGCTAAAGTTATATGAGGATGCATAAACGAGATGAAATCTCAGATGAGAAGCAGCTTCAAAGGTCAGAGATGTGCTAGACTGAAGTCAGTGTAATTTTTGGATCAGCATTAGTTAATTAATAATCTTACATATTATTTAAACTCAAATCCTCAGCAAGTGCTGCATATATACCCAAGTTTTCAGGTCAGTACAAGTGACAACACACTACCAAGCAGCAAGCTCAAGATTCCATTCTTCTCTAGAGGAATATTTAGCTAATAATTATCCTTTATGCAAATAGAGCAATGCCTGACTGAAGACTTTCATTCATTCCAACGTGCAAAAACAGAGCTGAACATTCCTGTCAAAAAGCTACCCAGGTAAGAGATTCATCTCCCCTCCCACACCTCTGAACTCAGGTTTTATTTGTTCTTTGCCTGTTTTAAAAGGTGCAAAACGGCCTCTTTTCAGTTATTTTGCACACTGGTGTGGCTCTTTATGTTTTGTGATTATTCTATTCTTCACAAATATTGCTTATAAGGTAGATACTGGACAAAGGTTTGTAAAGCATGTAGTCAGCTGTAACTGGTTTGGAAGCAATCTTTCCTCCAAACTGGTCTAACAGTTCAAGAACAGCCATTTGGCTAGTTTTTATTTGTATTTAAGAAAAATGGCTTATATGACACTGATATGGTTCTCAAAATTAAATTAAATTCTCAAAATTAAATTGTTATTAAAACTGAGCATTTTCTTAGTGATTAAATATGAAAGAGGATTTTCAAAATATTGTCCTTATTGCACGTAGTAAACCCAGGACACCAGGGAAAGCAACAAGTAAATACATATAAATGGGATATCAATTTAGTTTTCTGTACAACAGTTTAGTGTGACTAAACAAAGACCAGCAAAACCATGGGGGCAGAAAACAGAGCTTAGTGTTTAGTTTTGTGACTGATGAGTGAAGTCTTGGAAAGCTGTCCTGAAAGGTTTTCTTAAAAAAACAGACTTTCACTTTGGACCAGTTACATTCCCAAAATCAAGAAGTCTGATTTTTAGGGATATTCTTTGACTCCATAGATAATGTCTTTTTAGTGGTCATACCCTAGGACTCTTCAGAAGAATAATGTTGTCTTGCCTTCGAGTGCAGGCCAGTATTTTGATGTGCACATTCTGGAACCACTGAATAAAACCATCCTAGAACAAGTGAAAGTACTTGATCATTTATTTCCAAGGTCTGATCATTCCCAAGGATGTTCTGATGGGCCCACCTTTACAACAGCTGCTGGCTGACTGTGCGAGTTCTGCTGTAGCCTGCTCACCACTACTGGGATTGTTACATGTCAGTGGCTGTCATCTTACTCACTGGGACACTGGACTGAGAATCCTTGGAAAAACAAGAATTGAATCACAGCTGCTGGTGAATGCAAGCATTTGAAAAAGAGCCTAACTTGCCTTGGAAATCCTAGATCAATTTATAGTTGGAAGTAGAAGTTGTGAATTAGAAATTTAAATAAGAAATACAGAAATCTAAAAGACTGCTTGACTCTCAGAATAACTCCTTCATATAGCAGTGTTAATTTGTAGAGGACTTAGACAAATGTTCTGGCTTTCCTGACTTATAGAGACCAAAAAACTGTATTATTTTTCCCGCTTCCACTTTTAGATTAGTATAATGTTGAAAGTCAGCAGGAAAATGTTTTGAAGCCACAATATTTTGCCCAGATATAGTAAAAAATGAGCCCATCAAGTGCTATATGATTTTCCTAAAAAGCACTGCGATGTTCTTTGCCTATAGCCCGAAAGCTTGCTAGGTCAGTGTTTAAGTAAATGGTTTTGGTTGCTGGCACCTTGCTTAAGTTTGCTTCCAAGTACATCTAGGTCCTAGTACTCTAAAGCTGAAAATACAATAGCTTATGCAAGACAGAGAGAAACACCATTTCACTTGTTCTATTTTGTCACTTGATCCCTCTAAAATACACAGGTTATGTCAACATTTCTAAGTAATCCTGCACAATAAAAGCAGATTAACAAATCAAAGCAGTAGACGCTGGAGCTGTATCATATCGTATTATATGCATTTCAGGGGATTTTATTTCAGACTAGTTGGGTCCCACAGACTAAATGTCCTCATCACATCTGTTCAAATGTGTCCAAAGAACCAATTGCTTGCTTAGGTTTTTATGCCACGATAAAGGGTCAGAGTGCACTGGGGCAGAGCTTCTGGCAATTTTCCTCTGAAAAAAAGTCCAGTAAGCAGCCGTAACATGCCTCTGTACATTGAATCTATGCCCCATAAATAAGACTAAACAGGGATTTTTTTCTAAACTGTGTTAATGCTCAAAACCAGAACAGTAATGTAGTCATAGCCTTTAGGGACCAAGAGGGATTTCTTACAGGCAGCAAAGGTTGCTGATACGAAAGATGAGTAACTTTAACAGTTTAACTCAACACCTAGAAGTGTTTTAAAACAAACGCTTAGCTAAACTTATGTCTCTCACGTTTTTCTGTAATATACGCAACAAAAATACAACAAAACTTCAGATGATAAATACAAGACCGGCTCTACCCTCATTAGTTTTTAGCTGAATTTTCTTAGTTTGAACATAGGGAAAACTGCAAGCATCACTTAGCTCAAACTATATAAAGGACTCTATCCTAACTTACACTTCTAATCACTATTTTAGCAAGAGTAAGAGATTCTCGTATAGAGTTGTGATACACTGTCTGACTTCTGTCCGAAATGCAGCATTTAAGAGATCTCCTTAGCACAGAGAGGCAGGCTTACCCTGCCTTCTCCCTCTTGGGCTTTCTAGAGATACAGCTTCAAATTTTCTGATGGACAATCAGAATGGGGAGACAAAAGGATGCATCAGAATGACAGTTTTTTGGGTTGTGCTTTTTCACAAAGAACAACTCATCCAGCCAGAATGGCTATATACGTACCAGCAGAAATTGCTTGCCAAGGAATCTGCAAAGAGAAATCCCACTGAACACGTTGAGATGAATGTTCCCTCTCCTGCAGAGAGATTTTCTCAGGTCAGCAGCAGAGTGAAAAGAGAAGGTGGTAGGTGGGACTAAGGCTGGTAGGAAAGTCGGCAGTTTGTTTGGCTTGAATGGTTCTTTGCTTTGTTTCTCTTTTTCACAAGATAAACTGAGTCACTGCATTTAACCTGAAAGAATGAGTGGTTCAGTGGTTCTGCTCATGCAGAAAAAAAAACAACAAAAAGACCCAATGCTTTTTGCTTTTGCTCACACACGGTCAAGGGCAACTTGAAAAAACTTAACTGTGAAGATTCCAAACATCAAAATGCAATTAAGACTACTTTTTGTTGTAATGATACGGATTATACATACGTATATGAATGTGCACATAAGTAACTTTCCCTTGTATTAAACGGTTGAGAACGTTCTGATACCTAAGGCAAATGCAATGGATAGACATGTTCTATGCTATATGCTGCTTCATCTGTACATCCCTGCTAAGAACAGCTCTTTCAGCAAGTAATGGGAAGCCTTCACTTCAATAAAATGCAAACATTATGTTCTGTGAAGCCCTGGGATGCGAGGGAGAGTGAAACAGGGGTTGTCCCTTTTCTTACAAACCAGTTAGGCTGAGCTGAAAATTGGTCAGTTTGGCGAACCAGTAGGGGAATCTCTTTACTGACACCCCTAGGGCTCCTGAATATTGCTTGAGTATCACCACTGTGGAAGGATGGTGCTGTACCTCAGTGCCACAATCAGAAGGCCAGAGTCCACTCACATGCATAGGATCTGCTCTCCACTCTCCCATCTTTGGAGATGGCAGGAGCACTGGAAGGTCCCAACTCTCTGCTAAGCTGCACAAATATACGGGCTACAGCACACAGCTGTGGTAGAATCCCATTTTCTTCAGGTGAAGCAAATGGGTTATTACTGAGCTATAGGTATCACAGCCTGAGAATTCTTGGATTACACAATTGAAAAATGTTTTGAAGGTAACAATGTCCCTTACATTATTTGGTGTGGCTTTACTATGTTCTAAAAGCAACAATTAAACTCTAAACATTAACATTTTAGAAACCAGTAACATCTCAGATTAGAGCTGAGTGTCTTACAGGTTATCATATTCATTTGACATGGATTCTGAAAATATATCTAGCAGAATAAATGGTTATTTACAGGAAGGAAAACCTTGTTCTCTGGAGAAAAAAGAACTGAAGAAAATGACCTCCTGTCAGCATCTGCTGTGTTTTAGCTTGAATGTATTTATTCCACCAGGATGGTTTTGTTGAGCTCTTGTCAAAAATGCATCGAAACTGCTGTAAAGATACATGCATTAACATTCTAGCTTCTTGTTGTTGTTGTTGGCTTTTACAAAAAGCTACTATTCTGATTATCCAATAAAGCAATATAGCCTAGATATATTACTAAATTATCATTCATACATAAGATCTCTTAACAGATTTCCAGAGAAATTATATTCCAATAATCTTATGTATTAAAAACCATTATCATCCCTCAGGAAGCTGCACAAACAATGCATACCTGCAAATTTTCATGTTGGGTTTTTTTTTTTTGCAAATACAAATTTACTTGCAAGTATATTGTGTGAATTTAGAGAGAGGCAGACAGCAACTATACAATTAAATGCATGAGCCTAGTGTACAGAAGCTGATGCAATCTTTTTGTATAGTCTATCAAAAGCACTCATTGGATATTGAACTGCCCACTAGCTTTAAAGTAGGTAGAACAAGGGCACCGTATTTGTTTCTTGGCTGTCTGAATTCACTTGGCTGTAAGAAGTGGGTGGCATCTGAATAGGACTTGCAGTCTTCACACACAAGCCTCTCATTCTCCAAACTAATTTAGGTAAGACAGGAAATGTTGGGGTTTTGCATTTTAAAAATTAGTGCCTATATTACAGTTGCTAGCATTCTGTATTTGGTAAACTTTAATCATATGCTCTTTAGTACTTCTCTTGGTGGTTTACCTTCTTGTATCTTTTCTCTCACCTTTGCATTCTAACAAAGACTAGATCCAACCTATTTCCTGTCCAAGCAGATCTTGCCTAGCATAACCACACAGTACAGTCTAAAGAAATTTGACATTACTGATAAAAAATAGCTATCAATCTTTCTAAATAATTACATGAAATTGTAATTAGTTTTCCCTTATGATGGAAATAAACATTACTTACAAACAAAGAAACTTAGTGGAAACAGTGGAGAAACGCAGTGGGAGCTAAAAGCTATTTCATATAATTGGGATGTATAGAAATCTACTGGTTTTTTAAAATATATTTAGGGAATCATGCAGGTCATTTTCAACTTGGACAATCAATCTGCACATCTCTAATAAGAATCTCTTTTCTGCCTTTTACCAAATTATGAATTACCTATCTGTAACATTTAAACAGCCTGTTTCTAGTTGTAGTTAAACTTTGCATGGCCTTAGAAATCACACTGTGTCATTTAAAATAATACCTGGGAATCTGTTTGAGACTTTCACACTAGTTACAGATACATATATTCATATTGTTTTTAATTTGTTGGCAAAATGTATTTGTTAAAATCTTGAAAAAAAATTCTAAGCAGGATACACAAAAGACATTATAATGAGCCACTCTATTTGGAGTGCTACAGATTGAAAGCTTACAGGCTGTTGGTAATCTACGCTTTTGCTTATCAGTTATGCTTCCAGTTGGACTCATAAGCCCTTTTTTTATCTCAACTTCGAATTCTGTATGTATGTAACTGGGTGTTATCAAACATTAACAAATCAAAATACTCTTCTTCCAAAAGACTCTTCTGTCTTTAGAGTCCAAACTTACTATTAACTGTTAAAATCATTAACCAACCAACAGAATACTGTGCCAGTGAGCACACTTCAAGGTTTAGGAAACTGATGGGTATGGCTTCTGTCTCTACATACTGAAGGAGGAAAAAAAGAGCTTTTACTTGCAAGTGAAGACAAGCTTTGACAATATGTTGTGATGTCACACCTGACACCAAAGGGCAGATATCCTGGCTGTTTATGACATTGGTAGGGACTGGGCTTGAGAAGTTCCTCTTTCCTAGAGATTTTGCATATTGTTGTACTAGCACATACTCTCTTCTTCTAGGTCAATATGAGTAATTTCTTATCTCCCAGTACTTCTATACAGGCATTTGCTCTTTCCACCACAAGCCAGGAGACAAAATTTGCCTCTTGGCATATTCTGTTTGGCATTTTCCACCTTCCTGCTACTGTTTTTTTTTTTAAACTGTTTAAGATAGATCACTTGCATGTTATACCATTTCGCCTCTCAGTCATGTCCTCATCTACTCCCAAACGACTTATGAACACACTAAGCTAATTTCAACTTAATCTAACAATTTAGTAAAAATGCAGAGAATGAGTCTGGTGAAAACAGTTGTGTTCATAGATGCAAGAGACACAAAAAGCACCTCCATATGGAGAATACAAATCTTCCCAGTCTTTATGTATCAGAAAACTGACATGCAGGAGAACCATAAGAAACATCACTGTGTTTGTTCGGCTGCCCACAAAATTATTTGTTGCATCTTATTCCCTGGAGAGAAAAGCTAGACTAACTATGGGTTTAAACCTGAAAATACTAACATGTAGCACTCTTTTGAGATGGTAAGAGATTCCATCAAGGTGCATGGTCCATATTTTGTGGTATTTGTGAGGAGATGCTTACTAATTAATGGAAGCTTCGTATCAAAACAATCTACAATTCAACAGGTTCATCTTATGTAGCAGCTTCTAAAAGTCCATCAATGGTCTCTGTATAAATTTTTGCATAAGACTAAACTGTTGCTCTCCAAAAAACTCTGCTTTACAGCTTCTACTAGTAAGATTTTTTTCCTGTGCATTGAGGACAGCTGCAGTCACATACCAATATACCACATTTGAGTTCCACATCAATGACTACAAGATGCATTATTAGAAGGACCATAGCCTACCTCGCTAGTATATGTTTATTTTACACCATCAAGTGCTGCCTCTGATCACAGAGACCTCTACTACTGAGCATTTGGAAGAGCTGATGGAAACATTTGTTGTACAAAGAAATGACTAATTCAACTCCATTTTTCCTTCGTAAAATAAACTGGATTCAATTGAATGTATTCTTAAATGTCTAAAAGAAAGGGCTCAATCTGCAGATTTATTTCTTAGTGTCATGTGTCACTGGAGCCTTGTGGTGGTGTTCTTGTAGGGATGATGCTTTCTTAAAAGCACAATCAGGTGACAAACTTTTAGCATTAAGCATCTGTGCTCAAAAAAATCTCGTGAACTGCAACCTCAAGGCTGTTTTCTTCACATTGCAGGAACACATGCATCAAGTAAACACTGGGACAATGGAAAGACCACTTGAGGCTATCAGGATGGAAAATAGCACCTCTTCCTGCTTTGTCATGGAAAGAAAGACTCGAGTCAAGATTAATAGGAAAGAAGTCATGCTAGCTAAGCTGAGGAAAAGCTGCTCCTGCACCCCAAAGAAGCTGAAGAACTTTGTCATGGACTTCTTTCCTGTTTTACGATGGCTTCCTAAGTACCATTGCAAAGAGTATATTTGGGGTGACATTATGTCTGGGTTAGTGATTGGGATCATTCTGGTGCCTCAAGCAATAGCATACTCACTGCTGGCAGGCCTGAAGCCCATTTATAGTCTTTACACATCATTCTTTGCCAATATCATCTATTTCTTAATGGGCACATCCCGCCATGTCTCAGTTGGCATTTTCAGCCTGATAAGCTTAATGGTAGGACAAGTTGTGGACCGAGAACTTCTCTTGGCTGGGTTTGACTTGAATGACGATGTTCCGCCAGCCTTAGGTGATGGCTCTCTGCAGAATGACAGCCAGTCCAACACAACTGCCTTCAACCTTACAATTGCAGGGATGAATGCTGAGTGCGGGAAAGAATGCTATGCTATTGGAATTGCTACAGCCTTGACATTTGTGGCTGGAGTGTATCAGGTAAGTGGTTGCTGACATCAAGAGGCATGGTATGAAGTTTCTCAAGCTTCTTTGCATGACATAAGCTTTGGTTTGACTCTCTTTCAATGAGAGATACAGCATCAGTTCATTTGAATGACCTTGGACTGTCTTCTCCAGGAAGCCTAGCTGCAGGCAACTCAGAGAAAGCATGAGGTAGGCAGTTTTCTTAGCTACTGGCAAGCACAGGTAAAACAAGTCTTCTGCAAGACCGTTAACATTTTTTTGGTACTCTACTGCCTCATGGCCTTGCGGCTTTCATGGGACCGTGAATCCAATACAGGCCTTACCATGAGGGAAATTTCCAGATAGCTGTGTACTTCTACAATGAAGAAATAATTCTGTTTCACTAGGTATTTTAACAAAAGTGCAGACCCACTCACCTACTTCTACACAGGTTCAGAATGTGCTGCTCAGTGTTTTGCTAGTGGGTACTATGTTGTACCAAAGTGCTATCCAAAGGTAATTCAGAAGCAGAAAGGACAAGAAGGGAAATAGATTGACTAACCTACTTTTCAGACAATGGGTGTGCTGGACTCTTTGAGACTTACCAACGTACTGCCTGACACAAGGATATGAAGAGAACACAGAAAGAAGCACAATGAACTTACCTATTAATCGTATAAATAGAAGAAATAAGAAAGAGCTAGCTATCTTCCTGTTTACTAAGAAATTTCAGGTCACGTTTATGAACAACAAAATGCTCTTGTGAAGCTGTATTTTCCAAAGCCATCAAAGGAAGGAGAAGCAACTAGTTAAGGACGGTATTCTGGGATCTGGGAAAGTTTGCGAGCTCTTCTGCCTCTTCTGACCTTAGGCATGCTACAAAGGCTGTCTGTGCTCCACTTCTTCTGTTCACAGGGCTAAAGTTAAAAGCTGTTTAATATAAGAGCACCACTAATGTAGGGATCCTAGCTGTTGTCATTCAAGTTCTGTTTACAAAGCAATGGCCATATGTTTTAACTTTATTCACTTTAAGACAGGAAAAAAGAAAATTGGTTTTGGAATAGCAGAAAAATTTTTGGATCTACTGCTTTTTTGCATGGGAAATAAAATTCAGACAAGCCACTTCAGTGGAGTCACTTGATACTAATGTTTGATTGACCCTGTCTCAAACTCCTCATTCACCTCTTGGGTTTGTAGTACTCCACTACAGTAAAAGGAATCACATGCTTTAAAAGCAGACTGGAAACATCAACAGATAATTCCTGCTTTAAGATTCAAATAGCCAATTGCTACCGTCTTCCAGCTAGTTGTCTCCCATCTGTACTTAATTATTTGCAGCACCATTTAAGACTCATCTTTTTTTCTTTTTTTTCTGTGTCTCCTCAGGTTCTAATGGGAATCTTTCGTCTGGGTTTCGTATCTATGTACCTATCTGAGTCTGTACTAGATGGCTTTGCAACTGGTGCTTCCTTAACCATTTTAACAGCTCAAGTGAAGTATCTGATTGGAATAAAAATCCCACGTAGCCAAGGGCATGGGATGCTTGTTATTACCTGGATTAACATTTTCCGGAACATTTCTCAGGCTAACCTTTGTGATGTCATCACAAGTGCAATTTGTATCGTGGTGCTGGTCACTGCTAAGGAACTCGGAGATCGGTATAAGCATAAGCTGAAATTTCCTCTTCCCACAGAGCTCGTAGTTATTGTTGTGGCAACACTGGTGTCACACTACGGGAAGTTAAATGAAGTGTATGCATCCAGTGTTTCTGGAGCTATTCCAACAGGATTTGTTCCCCCCAAGGTACCACATTTCAACTTAATGCTCCGAGTGGCTGTAGATGCTTTGCCTCTTGCCATAGTCAGCTTTGTCTTCACTGTATCCCTTTCTGAAATGTGTGCAAAGAAATACGCTTACACCATCCGAGCCAATCAGGAAATGTTTGCTGTGGGGTTCTGCAACATCATTCCTTCTTTCTTCCACTCTTTTGCAACCAGTGCAGCTCTGGCAAAAACACTCGTCAAAACATCTACAGGCTGCCAGACTCAAGTCTCTGGAGTAATCAGTGCAATGGTGGTTTTGTTGGTGCTGCTTTTCTTGGCACCTCTCTTCTACTCCTTGCAGAAGTGTGTCCTGGCTTGTATCATCATTGTCAGCCTCCGAGGAGCCCTGAGGAAGTTCCGCGACGTGCCAGCACGGTACCATGTGAATAAGGTGGACACACTTGTTTGGGTCGTTACCATGTCTGCCTCTGCCTTGATCAGCACAGAAATAGGGCTGCTAGTTGGCATTGTGTTCTCCATGTTATGCATCATAGTTCGGACACAGCGGCCACGGACAGCCCTGCTTGGCCAGATCCAAGACACCAGCTTTTATGAGGATGACTTAGAATATGAAAATCTCTCTTCTGTTCCAAAGGTCAAAATATTCCGTTTTGAGGCCCCACTTTACTATGCAAATAGGAACTATTTCCTAAAGTCTCTGTACAGATTGACTAATTTAGATCCCAACCTAGAAGCTGCTAGAAGGAAGAAATATGAGAAGAAGGAAAAGCAGCATCTGAAAAAAGGAGATCACACAACTGTTAATGGACTGGGCACTGGAGAAACCACTCTGCAGCTAGTTCCTAAGCAAATTGATTTCCAAGCCCTTGTTGTAGATTGCTCTTCCATCTCGTTTTTGGACACCACTGGAGTTAATACTCTAAAGGAAATCCTGAAAGACTACAAAGACTTAAACATTTCTGTTCTCCTGGCTTGCTGCAATCCCTCAGTGATAGACTCTCTGAAAAGAGGAGGTTACTTTGGGAAAGATTTTGGAAGTATGCAGGAAATGCTCTTCTACAGTATACATAACGCTGTGCAGTTTGCAAAAGACCGGAAGCTTCCAGCAGATTGCTCAGTTTAATCCTGTGTCTTCCTTGACAATTCATTACAAAAGTGACAGATGGGAAGGGGCAGTTTGCAATAATTAAATTATCAGACACGCTGTTGGCTGTGTACAGCAATGGGCCTACGAGCCATTCTCCCCTGAAGAGCTCTGCTGTTTGTCAGATGCCACACAGAACAGCCCAGCCAGCCACTGGGGGTGCAGTCCAGGACCAGGATGGACCAGGCTGCATTATTAACTGCACCTTCACTTTAAAACGCAGGTGATGTGCAGTAGGGCAGTTTAGGACTGACTTCCCCCTTGTGCCATGATCACGTGTGACCCAACATATACATCATAAAACTGTTGTGCTGGCAGGTCTGCCCAGTGTCAGCTGACTCTCTCACTGGTTTAATGGCTGGTTTGTTTTAAGAGGGCTAAGCCATCTCCATGAAAATGCAATCAATTAGCATCTTGGATATATAATGGTTTCAATTCTGGCTTGCATGGCCCTGCCCTTTCCATCCTTCTAGGTGTGCTCCTGAACAACTCCCAATATTTGCATACTAATAAGACGTATAAAATACTGTTGAATGTACCATGTCTCTCCACCTTGATTACATAGGCTAGAGCATCTATTTATGGTAATTAGTTACTGAAGATTGTGATACACTTAATGATGCTGGAAAAAATATGACTTTGATGGCCGATTTTGTAACTAGTAAAAGGATCAACAGGATTAAGAAAAATGAATGGCTTTAACCCAGGTACCATCCTGTAAAAATAAGTTGCCTCTGGTAGGCAGATGCAACTCCAATTCAGGGACAAGGGCCATATAAAGACCATCAAACGTAAAACATCAGAACTGTGATGCAGCACAGTATATTCTTCCTACAACTGCCTGCCTGGGTGCAAAAAAAAAAAGAAGAAAAAAAAAACAGAAGAAAAGGAGGGTTAAGTGAGAAGGTAAATCTGTGATCTGCCTACAAGGGGTGTGATGGGTCAGGCAGAACCGCCTGACTGGTGTTCTCTGATGCAACCAATGCTAACGAAACTTTACAGTAGCATAACTGGGCCAAGTAAAGGGAGTAACGCTTTGTAAGTTATGCATCCCCATATGCTGGAAAAACTCCATCACTGTTTGTACGTACTACAGATGTTTGGGGTTTTTTGGGTTTTTTTCCCCTTGTCATATTATTCTTTGATTTAAGGTCCACTAAACTATGTTTTCCAGGTCTGAGTTACTTTCTGTAAAAATTAGCATTAACTGCTGTTCATTCTGCTTTGTGTCAAATGATACTGCCAGAGTCAGTTTTGTTGTTATATATGCATGTTCTCTCTTTACAAATAAGCATAGATTTATATTTTGATTGTAACACAGTATGCATGGCGTTGGCAGAATATCCTCTCTCATACCCCAGCTTATAATTACCTGCATGAAAGGTAGGACAGCTGCCCTATCTTTCTCTCCTTCATTCACGGCTGGGTCACACACAGCACCAAGCATGGAAGGAAATTCTACCACAGCTGTGCCTCTTACAATTAGCAGACTCTAGAAATAGGTTTCCTGTATGCAGAAGCCATTTCTCTGCTGTGCCATTTAAAAAAGTAAACAGCAGGTCAACACATCATATGACTTGCTTACTTCAACTTTTCAGGTCACTGAATGAAAGAACACTCAAACTGAGGTTCTCCAGGTGCCCCAGAGCCTGTCTGGCTCTCAAGAACAAATATTTTGTAAATGGAAAAGCAGTGCATTCTCAAAAAATAAAATAAAAAAATGTCTTCACAGGGGTTGAGAATAACACAATATTAGGTAAGTGATTCAACGCTGACATTTTCATGCACTCATTATAAAAAAGCATATCAGCTGCACACTGTTAGTACTGCCAGAGCAGTAAAACCTGACAGAAATGTCTGTGAAGAGATGAAAGGATTGACCACTGGCAGCAGTTCCTGACATAAACAATTTAATTATATTATTATTTAAATTGCTGACTTGGTATGCCTGGCTTCTTTCTGTCATAACAGCAAAAGGGCAGAACCCAAGGACAAACTACTGCTTTGTGTCTGCTTTTGTTTGTGACCATTCTTTGATCAGGGAATATCTCCTACCAGGGCCTAGCACGAGAAAGTGGGTTTACAGGAGTTACTGCCAGACAATATCAATATAGATACTCTTCGGCTGTTGTCTCAAAGCAAGCTGTCATTGGAAGTCAAGCAAAATTGTTTCAGTACAAAAGAACACATATCCTAGCAATCTAGACTTCTTTTATCTTTATGGGTCAAGACACTAGCCTAGAACATAAAGGAAAAAATTCAAAAATACCCTTAACTCTAGATTAATCTCATTTTAACATAGAAATAAAGAGAGATTCCAATGGAAGGTGTATCCTTGCAACAGTCTCTGGAGAAAAATGAAGAGAGGCTGCCCTTCTTTTATCCAGCAGGCTGAGGTATTAAGTCAGAAGTCTCTTTTTCATCGTATTTATTGTAAGAATGGCACCAAAGTTTCAGCAAAGAAACTTGGCTATGCATGAGAGGGGTGTAAGCTTTATGACTTTTACTAGGAAGAAACTATTGACTAGAATAAATCATGACAATTTTCTGTTGGAAGAGCTGGCTCACAATCAAGTTGTGTTGGACAATGTCAAACACAGCAGGGAAACAGCTTTCAGTGCTCTGATGTGGGAGTGATGATGCTGGGAGACTGTAAATCATTTTCAAGCAGTATGTAAAAGGTAACTAAAAAAGCAAGCCTTTTTCTGGAATGTTTATGTTTGCTATACTGCATTATACCAAGATAAGGGTATGAAGACTGAAAATGTTAAAAACTGCTGATTGTCTTCTCTCCCATTCTACCAGGAAATAGGTACTGTGACTTGGAGAAGAGTTGGGGATAAGCTTATAATTCCAAGTAGGTTAATACTAATGTTGAAATAAAATCATTATGTGCATTTTAGGAAATGTTATATCCATCATGTAGATTGACTATATTTTTGTCCACTGTGGTGCCTTGTATATATCATGTATCCAATAAACTTTAGTACTGCTACATAATAGGAAAGGGTTCTTAACTTGCAGACTGTGTGGGTCCCATGGAGCTTGGCAAAGAGGTGGGAATCTTCACCTTAAACTCTCCTGTTGACCCATGCAGCATGGTCAGAATGTGTGGTCTAGGTGTCAAAATTGATGTGTTTATTGGCACTGGTAACTAACAACCAGGGAACTGTCCAGTCCATGAAAAACATCTTGGGTTCCCCTGTAACCATCAATATTCCTGTGTCACATGACCTCGAGACAAATGTGTGCTTTTAGTTGGAAAATAAAACTAGCAGTTTTTTGAAAACACTTTGCCTCATGGTATCCTTTCATGGGTGGTAAAAGAACAGGATAACTTGGAATACAGAAAAAGATAAGAGGTGGGCTTGCTGTCCTAGAAAATGGTTAAAAATACAGGGATGCACTCGGTGGTTTAGAAGACATAATGAGAAAGGCCGTTACAGAAGTGAAAAGGGGAGGGTGTCAGTCTTTTATTTGAGCACATCTGCTTCGTCAGAGGAACATTTATGGCACCTTTGTACAGATGGCACAACTGTGAGGAAAAGCAATGCCTGTATCTGTTAGCCTTCCACAGTGCTGGTATCTCCTAGTCCTCTGTTTTCTGTAAGTGCTTTTCTTCAGTCAAGTACCTACCACCACCTTCCAAGAAGTTTTCTCTACTCACCAACCCTATGACATAACACAGTTTTGCTGTTATGGTGTTCTCACTCAAAACAGCTTTACGTTCTTCTGGAAATCACTGGTTCAGGAAGAGAACTGCACATGCATAGAATTTAGCATCAGCACCGAACTCCTCCTGTTGAGACTTGCATTTCTGCCCCTGTTGCTTCTTTCAATCCCAGAATTTGTCTGGAGGCTCCAGGCTCTTTCCCCTCCCAAACCATTGCTGCCACTCAGTCCACTGGTTGTCCTTTCACAACTGAAATGTCTTCTTGTCTCAGACAAATGCACATTTTTCCAAAACGAACAGTTTTATCTTGGTTCTAAACCACAGCAAAGTTTCTAATTTCTACATGTCAAAGCTGGACTTAATATTGAGGCTAGTGTGTTAGAATCCTACCCTTGAGGCACTACATCTTTTCTGGGGCTTCTTGCTTAACTGCGAAGTTTCCACACTCCTAGAATTTTGATAGTGTCAAGGATTGTGTCCCGCTTTGAAGGACCCAGTGGCCTCAAACCCTACAAAGGCTGAGCAGAATCCATGACAGACACATTACTTTCCCTCAATCATTTGTAAAGCCCAATCCAACATGTGGCACAGCTGGCAGGCTGCTAGGAGGGACTTTGCCCTCTGACTGTAGATGTGGCTACCTTCTTTTTGAAGGTACTCACTGATTTTTCTGTCAGTCAGTTGGTTACAGAAACCTGAAAGACCTAAGCTACCTCTCAGGAGAAACCTCTGAGGTCTAAGACTGGGACTCCAGTGGTGGTGAGCAGTGACAGCTGTCCTTGTCCCTGCTGAAACTGGGTCACTGCAAGAGTGAGTACAAAACCCATAGCCCCGTAAGAGAGGGAAGCATAGCACAGGAAAGGGTGTTTACTGGGAAACTTCCACAGGGAAAGATGGGAGGGAGGAGCTGTGTTACCTGCTATATTCACAGATGGACTAACATACAGAGGCAGCCCTGGGGTACAAGTGCAATACTAATCTTTGTGCAGGACCTCTGAACACCTTCCCAAACAAACCTACATACACAAGCACACCCTAATACCTAGTGAAAAAACAACTCCTGTTCCTTATGTACACTCTGAAACCCACTACTCCTCTGCTCACATCCCATTTCCAGAGTCTGAGCTCTCCTTCTCCTTGTTGCTTCCCCAAACCTACAATTGATAAATTCCCACCCTCCTGTGTCTGGGACGGCAGATGCAGTAATGATGTGGATTGTAAATTTGCTCAGTTCAGCAACAGCCTGAGCCAGGCAGAACTTTAAGAGTTATCACAACTTTTGATGGTGTTTTTATGGTTTGTCTTTCCTCACAGACCAATCACTCCTGTTCTAGGAATCTGCATTTGGTTCTTACCACTAGGCATATTGGTAGAGTGTGTTTAAGCTGAGTTAAATGGGACTTGAAAAATAAGGAATTCCAATGTTGTCCTCCTAAAAGTCTGAAATGTATTTCCCTAGAACTAGAAATGCTATTATGCATAGGAATCCTTTTTGAAGAAGGTATTAACTGGTACTAACTAGAGTCACCTTGCTTTAGTAGTCACTACCTCTCACTCACTTGATGCAGCGCACAGGTGGGTTCAGGATGCAAAAAGAAACTCCTAAGTGGAAGGAAGACAAAAGTGGTAACAAAATAGTGGCAGCTTTCATTTGTACCTCTCAAAAACAAGTCAGACTTGTTTTAATCTTTGTGAGACTTATTTTTGCTGCATCGTATCTCCTAAATTAAAGGACAGGAAAGTAAGCCATCTTTCTAGTCCCTCAGCACTGTTCTTAGAATGGCTAATGGTTAGCAAAGCACATAACGATGGGTGAGAAATCTTGTTTGGGACCGTATGGCCACCTGAAATGTTTTGGTAAGAAATGGACTGAATTTATGCCTATCACCCTATTCCAACCCATTCCTAGCTTTCATCAAAGACTTATCTAACCTGGAAAAGGAGCATTAACACTGTGACCTGAATACTGAAAGCAGACCTACAGCCAGGGGCAGCCCTAGGTACACATGTGGACAGCTGGAATGTGGACAGGAACCAAACTCCCAAAGTCTGGCTTCTCTCAGCAGCTCTTCTCAGTACTGAGTAGTTGCTGGTGTTACTACACTAAGATAAAACTCTGCTGGACTTGAAGGAACAGCAATGATAACACCCAGTGTGAGTCTTGAAAACAGTTGGAATGACTGTTGCCTGAAATCCAGCTGAGAGCTCCCTCTGTAACACTGGGCATAGATGCTCTGATTGCGAAGCAGAACTCCTCCTTGCTTAAGGAACCACTGAAGACTCCTCTAGAGTTCTCTTTTCAAGGTTGTGCCAAGCAGTATTTTAGAAAGGATGCACCAAGTTCAAAAAAGCTGCACTAGAACCTTGTACATGCAATGGTCCACAAAACCCATTTCTGCTACCCTGAGGCCTCTCTGGAGGTCACGGTACACGGGAATCAAGATGCTGAGGCCTGGACATGGCAGCAGGGGAAATGTGGAATAACTGTAGCATATGACCTGAGACAGTCTTGGTAAAACTTGACCAGCACACCCACAAGATTCTTCAGATGAAAGGAAACCTTAAACTGCTCCTTAACCTGTTCTCAGGGTATAATGTGTGCAGGTTAGCTCCATCTTTCTCAACAT
Source organism: Limosa lapponica baueri (assembly GCA_002844005.1). NCBI lineage: Eukaryota > Metazoa > Chordata > Aves > Charadriiformes > Scolopacidae > Limosa > Limosa lapponica. Next base: position 486,233 of record KZ505675.1, read on the forward strand.
AAGCTATCTGTTTCTTAATCTCATACACCCCCAAGTCGATTCCCCTCCATTGGCATTTACCTGACTTCCAAGGAAGCAAAGTCATGCCCAGGTTGCAATTATACGAAAATAAATATCAAAGTGAGCACCTCTTTGACACTTTAATGTGCCACATTTTTCTGAATTTTGACTTGAGGTGTTTGCTTACCTGAGAGCAACCAATTCCAGTAGCCAGTGAATTCGAACTTGTTCAATACCACCATGTGGGACAGAAGAAATGTAGGCAAGATTCATCTCTTGGTCTTTGCTCAGGTCAAACAGGTCAGCACGGTTGTGAGGTAAAGGAGGGCTTCAGGAAAGGAGGGACAGAAAAGAAACAACATATTGCAACATTAACTGGCAGCTCCACTGAGTATCTGAAGATCACTATGCAAAGTCCCCATACCACCTCCAAGATCCTCCCCAGCATGACGAGCACTGTCATGAGTGACAGTGAGATGAAAGCAAAATGGAGTTGCAGGTTATTTGGGGCTAACTGGCTACACATGTAGTCTGGCAAAGCAGAACACAACTTGGGTGCATCTCACGGCCATGCTCAAAGGAATGGATTACACACAGTCATTGCTGCACAGATAGCAACCTCAGGCAGCACTGGCCTGAAGAAGAGCAGATGACACTGGCAGTCATATTGTCTCTGGGTAATTCATCATAAGGGAACTCAGTATCTTTTAGGCTTTGCATTGGAAGTGAGACTTGCTGAGGTCTGAACTAAGACAAATATGGGTTTGATCTTCCTACTGACGTCCATGCAATGACACCAATTCTTTCTCTGCTGTGGAAGCTACACTTGTTAGAAGCAGAATTACACCCTCAGAGCCTCCACATTCTTCAGCCATGTTCAGCTCACCCCTAAGCATAAGGAAGCACAGGATTATGTGGCTTGAGGTTCCTATGTTTGATACTGCAAGCAGTTTAACCTGCTCATGGCTATATAGCAATGATAATGGCTTCAGTGTCTACTTATTCCACTGAAATTAGCATAACACTCAGGCAAATTTCTTCTGCTTCTATCTCCACAGTTAAATAGCTGCAAGATGGAGGAAGATCTCACCCCTACCCTCCACAAGTCAAAAAATTGGAACAGTTCACTGGATTTTGGGCATCCTTATAGACTTTCATCCTTGTAGACTTTCAGTGTGCAAATCCTGAGTGTTAAAGCATTTGTATTACAAGAAAGATAAACCATCATTGTCCCGAAGGTTTGATAAAATATTTCCACATCTCTTCATGTTGCAACAAGAGATGACTTGTGCTCTAACTACAGACTGTATATTAATTGCGTAAGTGAAAAACTAGTACAGTTTATGCTTTGCCTACTGTGATCTGTCTTCTCTGGTGGGGGGATCAGCTCTGTGCTGACCATAACTATGCTGGGAAGAGTCACACTGTCATCCTCTCCTGCTCTGTACCCCTCCAAATACTCATCCCACCTCCAAGGATGCAACTGAATGAACCTGCTACTGTATAGCCATCTGTGCACAACAGGGGAAAAGCCTAACCCAACTTGGACAAGAACTTGATGCAACTTTTGTCTTAGCTAAGACACTGCCTATCTAATACCCTGCATCCTTATCTGAAAGCGCAAGTCTCGACAGAGATTACATCCTTGGACTGCTTTGTACATATCTGCTAGCACACGTGAGCCCCTCTTTGCCACTTCACCGGTATACAAGGCACTTAAAAATCATCTCCCTGAGGTTCCTTCAGGTCACACAAGTGAGACTGAGAAGTTACCAATTCCACTCTTACTGAAAATTTATCAGGGATTTGGGTCTTTTTAATTGTTCCAGTGAATAATGTTCACTGTCGTTTTTTGAAGGAGTGATTTACCACCACTCTGAGATTCAAACCTGCTTCAGTTCAAGCAGTGGCAAAAATGGAAGTCAAGGCATAAAGCATGCACATATTTTTATTTAGTCCATGCTGAATAAACACTCTGAAATTCACGTTCTCCTAGTGAGAAGTCTAGCAGAAACCATGATCAGCTCCAGAAGAAAGCTGGCGCAACAGTGGGTTTTATTAGGATGAGTATCTGTCTTTTCTGTTCTGAGTGGAAAGTGCCCATCCAAGAGAACATCAAGCCTTCCAGTCTCCCAGGCTTTATCCGATTTGCCCAACTGTCTGAAACTGTGAAGTAGAAAAGAAACTTTAACAACTGGAACCCAGTTCTGTCACAGTGTGAGCTTTCAAGGGAGGTGGGATCCTACAGCTTCAGCAATACCAGTGTTGGCTAGGTGTTGTAACTGAACAGCTGCTGACACATAGAGAGCCTCTGCCTCTGCTGCTGCTGCTCTGCCTTCTCCCACATGCTTTTCATGTTCACAGCTTTCCAAAGTTTCTTTCATACAATTAAAATCATGGGCATTTTTTAGGCTGTAGTTTAAATGGGCAAAACATACTGGTTTTTAAGGAAGTTTTTCATTAATGTTTCCTAACACCACAAGAAAAAATTAAAAACAAGAAAAAATTAAAACAAAAAATTAACCAGTAAAGGAAAAAAATACGTAGAAAGCCCAAACATTTCTCTTCATCAGAATGTGTTTTAGGTCCTGTTCTGTTTTCCCACTGACATGGAAAACTAGTGGAAAATTTTTCAAGTTTTGTCTTAGACTGCCTTTAAGCATTATACAAAAAAAAGTGCACAAAACACTTCTTGTCTAAAGCACATGCTGCTGATTCCATCCCTGTTGTAAATCTTTTTCCTACAAGTGTTATTTAATCCACTGTACGCCAAAATGAAGGAGGTCATAATCTGTTTAGAGTAAGATACGAACATGGCTGAGGAAGATACCGCGTCCTGCTTTTGAGCCTGCTAGAAGCCTTCACATATCTCACAAAACTTGAAGGCTGTTCAACCCCCGTTAGCTCAGCCAGACTGGGCTTTCTCTGAGAAGCAAAGCACTACCAGGATACGAAGCGGTGGAGCTGGGATTTATGCATGCTCCCATCCAGCCCCCTGACTTAGATCAACCAGGCTCCCTGGCTGCGTCAGGAAGACGGTGCATGTTGAAAAGCGTCTGGCAAGAAGCAGCAAACTCCTAGAACTAACCGGCAGGGAAGCTTTGCCTGGGCCCATTTAGGGACCGCAACAACGGCAACACTGAAAAGGAAAGGGAATGAGTTCTGAGCATCAACATCTGTGCTGTGCTGGGGAGGAGGAAGAACTTCACATGTTCGAGGACCCTGGAGGCAAGCCAGAGAGGGGATGCGGACTGGCCCTGTCTTGTGATCCACTTCGTTCACATTAACCGGCCACGTCCCACCACCAGCTCCACGCAAGTAACACGCAACAGGCTGAGGAGCAAAGGGCAGCAAGGTGTCGCCCCCTCTGATCCCACCGCAGCCGGCCCGGAAAGGCCTAGGTTTCTCCAGGAAGGTTTCCTCACGCCCTGGGGACGCCCTCCCTGAGGAGGGCCAGAGGCGGCCGGCTCCCACACCGGCTGCTCCGGCCGGCGGTGCGCGGCCTGCTGCCGGCCGCAGGCCCCGGCGCGCTTACCAGAAACCAGTGCTCCTCCAGAAGTGCTCCAGGGGCCGCTCGGCCCGCCCCACGTCCACCTCCACCAGGCAGGCGGCCGAGCCCGCGCCCAGCTGCAGGGCCAGCCACAGCAGCAG
>KZ505675.1:489952-562200 GCA_002844005.1 Limosa lapponica baueri
CGCCGACGCGCCACAGCCGCGACGCCGGGCGCCCGCCCACGGGGCCACGGAGGGTGGCGGCGCCCGCCCCCAAGGGCTCCCGGCGGGCCCGCGGTGAGCGTGTTCAGGCCGCTTGAGGAAGCGCCGCCGAGGCGTGCGGTTGGCGCTGTTGCGTTTCTCCGGCCCACCGCCTGAGGGAGGTGCAGCCGCGTCCCGGTGCTCCGTGCTGACAAACCCCGGGGAAAGAGGTGGCGGTGTGCGGCGGCGGGAACAGCCTTGCCTTCCAGAGCATCTTAGCAGAATGGAAAGGACGTCCAGTTTTTCAGTCTGAACGCATTTATTGATCTCAGTACGGCAAAAAAGCTTGAAATGCAGGCCAAGAAATCAACCTACAGAAAGGCTGTAGATTGACTTTCCGGGTGTTTATTTCTTATGACGTGTGTCCGGACTGGGTTTTCCATGGTTGTGGGACTCTCTTTCTCTGGATCCCTTTCTTCTACCTGTTGTACTGCCCTCGGGAATCTTATCCAGCCTTGCCAGCTGGAAGGACAATGTGGGGAATTGGGCCTCCCTTTCCGCATTCCCAAATACCGTGGTGGCATCTCGTTTTGTGTTCGTTAGTTGTGTGTGTTCATTAAGTGTGTGGATGGGGTCTTCCTACTCTGATTTCCAACAGGGGCTTTGGATTTAGCAGGGGAAATCAGGGGATTTCCCTCTAACAGTGCCCACACCGGGGAAACTGGAGGGAGCCGCCAGGGAAAGAGCTGGGCTGCAGATGGTCTCCAACAAGAGAATGAAGGGACAACTGTGTTCACAGGAATCAAGGCTACCAGTCTTAGTAGAGCAACCAAAATTTGCCGCCCCAAAAGCTCTGGTATTTCAGCCCCTTTCACCAAAGCAGTTGTGCCAGAGCTAGCAGAAGGGAAGTCTGGCAGACTCCTCAGCTCAAAAATACTGCAACTAGGAAAAGGCTCTGCACAAGTAAGTTTATGCCATGTGTAATCCTGCTTGAGCCAGGAGATTCCCTGTCTCAAAGTAGTGGCAAACCGGGCCCTGTCTCTAAGAATTTTCAAAGTGCCTTCGTTCTGATTGCTAATATGTTACTCCTCTGTTTGCAGCTTTGTCTGTCTCTTGAGGCCCTCAGTCCCTGTGGGACTTGTTGTGAGCATCCAAGGCTCACAGACAAAATTCAGGGAACAGTGTTACATGCTGGAGGCTCAGGTAGGAATGGTGACCTGGCAATGCAACTTGATTCTGGCAAGGGTGACTTCCCTAAATTCCCCAGGGCTCCACATGCAGTGGCTCAGCTGCAGTACTCCACTGCCTTGGAAGAGCAGCAAGGCCCAAGCTGAGTTCTAGTGAGGTTTCCATGCAGGATATTTAAGAGGTTGCCTTTATCCTTACAGGAAATGCCAGTTTGGCAACCAGGGCTTCTGTAGGGGGATACTTGTTTCCTCCAAACTCTCTGTTTGCTGAGAAGACCTGAGAAAGGTATTAAACTGGAAGTGCCAACTGAAGTTGGATCTGACAACCAGGGGCCAATAGGCACGGAAGTCAACCCTGTGCTGCTAGCTGCACCCTGAGCTGGGGCAGCAACTGCCTGTGGGGTGAGTGCTGCTACCTGGGCTTCAGTGAAGACTGTAGGCATTTTGCCATCTGGAAGGAAGGTGAATGGAGGGAAGGGCTTCACTGATGTTGCCTCTCTTCTTGGCTTCTCCTCCAGAGGGATAGGCTGGAGGAGATGAACACCTGACTACCAAATGTCACACTTTGGTTTGTTGCTTATTAACAGCAATGCTGAACCTCAATGTCCTTAAGTGTGGAGGGTTCATTGCAGGGCAAGCACAGATACCAGTACCTCCAGCACCTAGCTGCAATGGGCACGGAAGCTATCCTTTGCAGAGGAGCCAAAAGCTCAGTCTCTAAACAAAGACCTACCAGAAAATTTCAGCAAAAATATATTTTCAAGGGAGAAACCCCATGGTTTCATACCACAGACTTTCACCATTGGCATCAGGAAGGCCTTGAGACCTCTCTGACTTTCCCTCAGAGACTGCCATAACAGAGCTGTTGTGTTTCAACTTGGCTGATTTCAAAGTCACATCTGGGAGACAAGGTGTCAAACTAAAACTATGTTCATTTGACCAGGAAACCTTGCCCCTTCTCAGACACGATATCAGGCATGTTGTAGAAAGTCCTGAAACACAACAGAGCTGTGGGTGCAGATAGCACCCTGTTGGCATTTTAAAGAAATGTCTGTCAAAGCTCAGGGAAAGACTCTTCCCCAGGAGTCTGACAAGACCATCATCTCCAGAGCATTTCCAAGAAGGTCCTTCTCAGAGATTGGGGTAGTGTCTAAAAAGACTGTCTCCCTTGTTTTCTACAATTTTCCTCAAGGCATGGCAAAGTTCTACATCTAGCACGTCAAACCCATCAGAGCAGAAGTTGGGAGATAGAAGATGAGACAAGACCCCTGCCAGAGGAGAGACAGATCAGTGCGAGCATCTCTGCGTCACCCGCAGGAAGCAGCTAACAAGACTTTTCAAGGTACTGCTTCTGAAGAACTGCAATTCCCAGCAGTAAATCTTTCTTGCTTATACAACTGCCCTGGTGCCCTCTGCCAGAGGAAGAAAATGCAGCTGAAAGAGTTACCTGTTCCCTGTGAAGGAGCCTGATATGCCTCTGTTCCCAAAACACCTGCAGGGATGCTGCAGGGAGAGCAGCTGAGACCAGTGGTTTGCTTTTTCCCAGCCAAGGTGGCCAACTGGACCAACGTGTTCCTGGAAGCATTCGCAGGCCAAATGCCAGGTTACCCTGGGGAAACCTAGTGGTCTGCTGTGCAGCTGTCCCTAGCCTCTTCTTCCGGGGCAGGGTTACCACAGATGACCTCCAGCAAGCAGTTTCCCGAGTGTGAAAGTCTGATGCAGTGCACAACACCTATGTCCAGCTTGCTGTAAGCATAGTCCTATAGACTGTTAGGCAGAGCCCTGATAAAGACCCTAGCCAAGGGGAACCTCTCCTATTGCCTTTGATTTTCTGCTCATCCAGGGGCTGGGAAGTGCCCAGCAGGAGGTTTTCTGTGCAGTGATTTACCAGGGAGATTTCCCACAGCTGACGCTCCCCACCAAAGGCCACTGGGGATTTTAAAGCAGCCTCCTCCTGTCTCCCTGCACAGATCTGGAGCTCTTCCTAAAGCATTCCTGAGGAGGCACACGAGCACAGGAAATGGTGGGAGAATGAAGGGAAGTAGCAGGAGAGCAGCACCGTGCGCTTGCCCTTTCCAGTGTGCTGAGGCTGACCCTTCCCAATTACTTGGCCAGCTGTCTCAGTCTGAGCAGATGAGAAATGTAAAGCCTGTTGTTCCTGACTTGAGTCACTCTTTGCAGAAAGGCTGTGCAAAGCATTTGGCCCCAGATGCTCTCCCTGCAGTGTCCCTGCAGAGGTTTTGGGAACATCGACACATCTGGCTCCTTCAGGTATATCAGGGAGCCTTGACTCAGCTGCCTGCTGTTATGCCGAAGAAGGCACAGTATGAAATTGTGCTCTGACTCATGCATCTCCATAGCTTCCGTATCATGGCCAGCCTTTGTAAAGAGCTAACTCTGAAGTGATCCTGTTGTTTGCAGGAACCCAACAAGCTGCATACACCCATCTCCACCACCTACTTGCTACTGTGCTTGTAATTGCCTGCAACACACTAAAGGTATCGGTTGATCAGATATTCCACATTGGGAGTCTTATCAGCAACGCAGCATGGATCTCAGTGTTGCTTTTCTTATGGAGAGCTTGTTTTAAAAGCTCAGGGTATCACAATGCTGCAGCTTTCCCCCAGGACCTGGTGTGCTTTGTGAGCCCTGGGTTCTCCTTCCTCCTCTTCATTGATTCATCTTGAGCCCTTGGCATGAGTATTTGAACTGGATGTGGCCTGCAGCTATTTGTTGCCTTTTCCCTCAATGGGGCAGTCTTATGCTGCTTCAAGATCTGCAGTACCTCTAGCACTAGGTTTCTGCCAACAGGCTGTGCAAATTGCAGACAGACATAATATCCGCTGCCTGGTGGTGACTGCCTTTGCTGGTGCTTGCTTTTTGCCAAAGCAGCGGTGATCAGGCCCAGCTAGAAGCAGGATGTGCAGGTACACCGATGCTCTCCCGAGAGGCACTTAAAAGCTTGAAGTTGACTGGGACATACCATCCTAGAGTTGCATCGTCACCACTTTGGGATTAGCAAATCAGTTGGGTAGAAGAGAACAGGGTGCTTTATGCCCCTGTGTAGGCTGGGATGTGCCATTTCCTCCTATGCACAAAGACTTTGTAGTGTTCATGAAGAGTAACCTTGAAGTTAGAGGAGAAAAACACAACTTTTTCTTGCCAACACCCATACCTTTGAGTGAGCAAAGTGGCAGTTAAGAGTGCCATGTGGCTTCAGGAACGCACAGCTATCAGGAACTCGGTTCCGAATATGGGGAAGAGAACGTGCCTACCAGGGTGGAAGAGAAAGGATTGATGCCTGTGTAAGGACCAGGCAGAACCCTGATGAGTTAGCTTTCATTGGAGACATTGTGCTAGGGAGCAGGAAAGTTTTGGTAGCAGTGCAGCAGCAGAAGCTGCATGGCCTCAGAAGTGCCATGCAGAAGTGCCCATCAGAAGTTTTGGGTCTACTTGTAAGAGGAAACCACACTGTCTGTAACTCTCTGATTCCTTATGTGCACTGGGTCTGAACAGGAAAGTGTGGTGAATCTGTTTTATCTTCTGTCAGCACCTTTCTTCTGCATGAGTGGGAATAGCTAAAGACCAGAAGGGAAACTTTCAAATTCTGTGGTCCAACAGTGGTAGTACTGTGTGCTACCATTCAAAGAACGTTAACCAGTGGAACTGTCACAGCACTGAATTGCACTTCATGGTACTAAACAAGTGGAGGTTGAGTGCAGTCACTTGCAGCTGGGCAAGAGCAAATTCTTGAGCTATGGTTAGACTTTCCATGTGCTCCCAGTTGCTACAAGATTCGGCTTCTGTTTTGCAGCGGATCCAGGAGGAACATGTGTTATTTATGTATCTGTTCTTAATGGGTCAGTTAACTTATCATTTGTCATAATGCTTGGTAAAGACAATCGAATAGACATATATTTTTTTTGTGAATTTGGATTAAAATTGTCTGTATTCGGTCTGACAACAAGTTTTGGAAATCTGTGATGCTGGTGGCAGTAGTATCAATGATGGCTCACGGTTTAAACACTAAGTTCAGGATAGATGCCAGTCCACATATTAATTAATACAGGTCTGCAAGCCTACCCCAAAAGTGGAAAGGCACAGGATTTACACGTTCTCACTTGTTTGTTCCATGGGACATGGATGGTAACTGACTTTTTGTGGGGGCTGTGGAGAGGCAGAGGCAAAAATCACAAAGACCTCTAGAAAAATCGGAATGGCTGCTCTTTGAGTCCTTTGAAAATCTTTCATTGGCTTATTCTGTCTAAACAAATCAACCGAACTGTACTCAATTAAAACTATATCTCTGTTGCAAAGCTATTTCCCACTTTGACATATATAGCCTTATTTTCCGCATTAGAGTTCCTGTGGCCATCACATGAGCTGATGAGATAACCCATTAGAAGCTCTTTCAATTAGGAACCATGTCAATAATTGAGAACATAAGTAGTCTCCCAGCACTGTGCTTGTGAAACAGATAAAGAAAACTAAGGGTATTGGGCCACTACCCCTTTCAAAACAAGGAATAAAGATGTTTTCCTCCACCAGATGATATTCTCAGCTGTAGGTCTGTATTGCTCATAATCAGTCAAGAAACCAAAGTTCAGAAGTAAATGCTCGGCCTTTGATTCTACCATCGCTACAGCAAGCCTGTGGTTTGTCTCTATCCCTTTTATGTCCATCTTGTATAAGCCCTAATTAATGTTTAATTCCTTACCAAAGTCTTCCATTAGGGATTCACTTTATTTCTGGGAGGCATAGGGCCGTCACAACTAACATGTATCATTTGTTTGACAGTTTTATGGTTCAGTTGGAACAATTTGCAGAACTGTCCATCAGTATCTTCCCCGCAGCTTTGTAGCCTTTCTATTTTAGTCGTGAACTGCAGAACAGAACAGAGTAACAGGCCACTAAGTGATACTTAGAAACTGAAGGAATAAAGTTCAGGAAAGCCACTGGAAATACTTCATCTAATGATTTATTAATTTGTGTTACTTTGCTTTGCAAAGGCTTAATGTTAGTGCATTAGAAGAGGAACAAGTCAATGCCCTTACCCCGCCAGGGCTGGACAATCTACAGCTGTCTGTGAAATGGCTATGCCTCTCTTCTGTGCTCCCCAAAGGTCTCTTTAAGTATTTGCATGCAATTCTCAGGCATATCCCCTCCCCTGCACTACCTGGCTTAGATTCGTAACGGGTCTTGTATCTTGACAGATCTACCTGTAGTCACAGTTGTACACAAGCCATAAATAAATGGTGACAGTTTGTGATAACTTTCCCATTTCATTGCTGTTAGAAATGACAGTGCGGAAAATTCATGTCCGCATTTCATACAGCTTTCCCAGAAAGCCCATCCTTCTTCTAAAAGAGCAATGACCGGTCCCAGGGCAACAGCTTCTTGCCAGCTGCTCCACCATTTTATACAGTGCTCTCTACAAAGTTTTTGTAAAGGCAGGAGGAGCCTGCTAAGACAGAATGCACTCATGTGAAAGGAAAAGCTTGGGATTTGAGCCACTGACTTGTATTCATGCTTAGCCTGGTCATCCAGCTTCAGGGGTTTGCAGATGCTTCCTAAATAGACATCGTGAATTCTTTTGCACAGTTAGACTTCTCAGTTTTACTGCTTTCTGAAAATGAACTGGTAAACTCCTTGAACCAGAGCACAACTGCTTGCTTTCCTTTGAAGTCCAAAGCTGCTTTATTTGTTCAGGAGACATGACCATTGCACGCTCATTTGGGATTTTATGAGCATACGCTTCTGTACCATTACATGCTGCGATGCAGCCTAATCTAGACAGGACAGGATCATCAGAGAGTCTAGATTAGCACAATGCATCAATGTCAAGTATGCCTTGTACTTTTAAGACCTTCCCAACCCATCAACATGATTAGATTGATATGCATGCACACACAAAACCCCACAGATACATATTCCCCTTATCAGGGGAGGCAACTTTCAATTTCCTGTCAATCAGGGGTTGCTGTCTGCAAACAGGTTTCCTTGGAGTGATGACATCCTGTATTATTATTTTTCTATATGGTGGCTTCATTTTAGTTCATGGGGCATATTTTGCTGCTCCCAGATTTCCATGTTAGTCCTCACAGTTTCTGTCTGACCAAATGGGTGAGAAAAGATGACTTTTGGGAGGAAGAGGAGATACAAAGGAGCAGCACTGGAATCTCTACTTTCCAAACTATATCCTCTTCTTTGGCTTGTATTTTGCAAACTTCAGCCATACTGATAAGAATTTCTTCAGAGTCTTCGGATTTTTTGGATTAAAGGTGGAAGCATGAAACAAACTATTAGAAGCCATAGTAATTAAATAGAACTCTGTAACCTCTTTGATAGCTTTTTATGTGACAAGTAAAGTATTCTGTAGTACAGGCTACCAAGGCAATAAAATCTAGAGATGTTTATCAGACTGGCTTTAAATTTTAAGTATTTCTGCCTCCCAAAATTAACCATTTTCTTTTCAATTTTTCACTCAAAAAGCACAAACTAGGATGCTTGAAAAATTTCTACTGGCTGTAGAGGTGGCCAAGGAAAATGAAGTGTCTTTGCAAAAAATGTGTGTGTTCTTTGTATTTTCGACTTCTTTCAAACCTTGACCTTGTCTGAATTGCAAGACTTCTATCCATCTCTAAACTAGGGGGTCCTGTTGGCTGAGCCAGCAACGTTTTCATTCCAGCAGATGTTAGCTGTCATTGCTGCTCAGTCCTCATGGGTATACTCAGGGAATTTCATCCTCTGCTCTTTCTTGTCAAGCTGCAGGTCATTGACAATGTAAATATGTTAGACAAGCACTGACACCCTCTTGTCTGTCTTGGTGCTCATGTTTGACATGGCACCAACTTGCTGTGATGTCCTGTGGATCACAATTGCTGCTTTGTGTCACTTCTTGCCCTCTGTCATGTTTTCCCTTAATGTTTGCACCTGTGGCTCTGGAGCTTTACTGCTGAATTTGCACCCCTGAAGCCAAGGGGTGTCCTGCCAATTGATATTTACCTACTTCATTGCTTTTGATTCAAAACTGCAGCATCTTTTGTAGTATTTATGAATGACAGTTGAAATCTGCCTGGCCTGTTCTGAACATTCAAGCTCACGCACACTTCAGCTTTGATTGTGACTGCATATTTATAGTGCTCCTTATACAGGTAATACAAACTGATTTAAAATGCTCTTATGCTCTTAATAATGTGCTACTAGATGCTCTGCCAAAAAGGAAATCACAACAGTTAGTTATAGCACTCTGCTGCCCAACTGAATTGCTGATTATTATCATATGTTTTGCACCAACTTTTGCTTTATTAGATATTCATATAGATGAGTCATGAGCTCAAATACAATATGTGTACAATATTATAGCTACAATGCCTTAAGGCACATAGCACAGAAAGGAAACATAGGACCTGCTGCACAGCCTCTGGAGGCCTGCAAAGGAATTGTCATGTTTTTCCTCACTTCTGTCACCTCATTTTCTCCTTAAAGAGAAGCAAGTTTTTCTCATTGTTCATGTAAGTCTGCCCTAATGATTATTCACCTGAACATCTTCCTTGTTACTGCCTACTTTGCTAATTGTAGGGGGTGTCTGTTGTTACAAACATATTGCAAATGGAAAGTCTGTTCCAGCTTCAGAGTCTAGAGAAGATCTAAGAGTCAAAGCATTGCTATCCTGTTGTGCCGGAGGGAAAAAGAGGAGGAAAAAGGGAGGGATCTGTCTGGCCTAACCTAAGCTACCCGGAAGGCAGAGTTAGGTAGTTCTTGCAGAACAAGCTCTGAGATATACCTGTTCTAAGTCAAACTCTGCAGCAGCAAATCTTCTTCCACTAATAACAGAGAAAGCTTTGAAATGGACACCTCATTTCTGGACAGCTAGAGTTGGATAGAATTAATCCCCTATTAAACAGATTACCTACTTCTGCCTGAAGTAAAGATAGGAATGTCTCAGCTCTGCCTAAACCTAAGACTGCATCACAAAGACTGTGGCATGGCAACTATCACCAAACACTCCTGTCTAATCCCAAGCCTATGTACAAAACTTTAAGTCTGTGCCCTTCAAACATTGCCTTGGTCATAGTTAATAGTCAGTGGCAATACTTGTGTAACTAAAGCAGGTGATGTTTTTAATTATTTTTCCACTTTCTCCCTCTCTTAGTCACAATGCTCATTATGAGATTGCTGTTATTCTCTTTTCTTCTTTCCAAATGCTCTTTCAGAGCACAACAAAAAAGATGATTTCTGACCATAATGACTTCAGACTTTCTCCTTACACTTTTTGGCCAGAGGCACAAGAGGTATTGATGGCTCACCCTGTCCTAGAAACGTCTGAACTCATAAGGTTCACAAAACCATGCATTAAATGAAGTGTACAGATCTTTGTAGCTGTCAGACAGTCACTTAACAAAAATAAAGCATTGCTACATAACGAAGAAAGTCACTCAACTTTGCTGATGGCCTCCATGCCTCCCTCACTAATATGAAGGTGTCCATAGGAGAGATGGACAAGTCCACCAGCCTACCAAAAGCGAGATCCTGCCACTTGGCTCTTGTTAATCTGAATGCACCCATTTGTGCTTTCAGTTACAGAGATATTGTTTTCTTAGAGGGATTGCTCCTTAAATAGCAGAGGATAGTTTGTTTCTTTCTTTCTGAGTTACCAGAAACTTTGGATCTTAATTTGTCATCCATTTAACTGGGAATGGGCAGCTAGCCTCGTGTGGCAGCTTTTAAGTGCTCTCTTTTCACATGCAAACTTAGGCCAGCCTCAAAAGGTTAAAAAAATCATAACTCAGGCATCCCAAAATAACATGGTTCAAGACCACTGGAGCTTTGGTCACTTACACTGCAGTGTCTTTGTTCTTTGCTCCTCTGCAGATGGTAATTGATTTAAATTCCATCAGTCCCACAGCTGTCTTTCTCAGTACACTTTGTTTGAGAGCCAGCAATTAAGTAATAAATAAAATGGATTAAAAATATTTTCAGCTGAAGTCTGGATTTTTGGCTAGGTGTTTCTGTTTGCAGAAGGATGACACCATTTTCTAAGGGTAAAAGAGTCCTCTCTTTGCCCTTCATATAAATCAACTGAAAATTGAAATACATCACATAGGAGGCATGTCATGATGAGATTTCATAGGAGATGTCATTTGGCTGCTTGCTCTTCTAAGGCTTCTGTATGTCACTACAGTCATAGCATGCTCTTCTTCTCCTTGCCAGGAGTTCTGTCAGGGAGTTTAGGTGTGGCCAAATACTTCTTTTCCTCATTTTTCATGTTTTACCTAAAAGGAAATGAAAATGTCTTGTGAAAATGTGCATGATTTTCTGACAAACTGTTGAAATGGCTCAGAAAAACAGCTCTGGGCTATTTAAAACAGCACTGCTAAGACATGCTACTACAATCTAAGTACAAGTTCTGTGGCACAATGCAGACACAGTTTTAACACTGAGATAACCATTTTCTCTTTCAATGAGGACAAAATTCACCAGAGACTTGCGCCAGTTCCTTCTGGAGAAGACAAATGTCCCCTGAGAAGAATTCTGACCAAAGTTCTCAGCTTAATGTGCTTTATTGCACGTCAAGGATCTGACATCAGTGCTGCTCTAAGCCTGAATACTTTGATAGGTGGAGTCAAAAGAAAAGCATTTACACAATTTCTCAGTTCCATGTGGAATTTTAACAGGACTATTGAGGTTTGACAGACTAAATTCCTGCCTGTTTCCATCATTCATTTTGCTTCAAAATTTCTCAAGATTTTATGTCTTTAGTTATTGCCAGAAAGGCTCCTGCTGACTGATTTCCAGTGAAATCTGATTAAAAACAGAAATAGGGGCTTAGTTTCAGGTGAAACTATGATTGTGAATATGGCTGATTGTCCAGGAAGTATCCTCTTGTGGTTAGTGCCCCAAAGACCACATTTTTCTTTGCAATTTCTATTGATTCCCGTGGCTGCTCAGCGCTCTAGCTGTTCCATGTATTCATGTGACCATTGAGATTTTTTTACTCCGTGCCTTTTCTCCTATGCTAGTTTGGATGCCAACTCCTTTGAAGATGGGCTGTCTCTCAGTGTGTTTGTGCAGAGCTCATGCAAAATTGATATTTATGACACGTGGCTGCACATGCATCTTCACTGCCTCTGGCATTGAGAAACTCCAGAAACTTTTGGTGACATGTTGAGAAAATAGGTGGAGAGAGAAATATTGGGTTCTCTCAGACCCAAATTTTTTAATACTACTTTTGTTATTCCAGAGTAAGGATGTGGTCTTTAGGAGCAGAAAGGGATAAACCAGGTTAAAAAAATAACATTAATACTTACTAATCAAAAGGGATCAAAACTACCCACAAAACTGAGCATAAATAATCCCAAACAATACAGTTTCTTCAAAAGCCACAGAACACTAAGGATGAGAGGGTCTCACAGACTCTGAATTGAACAGGTTTACTTAAAGTTCCCAACTTCCTGGCTCATTTTAACAAAGATGGGAGAGAGGAGTTCATAATTTTCTATATTTTTCGTCAGCTATTTTCCATTCATTTGTACTGGATGTGGCAAATTCCCACACAAAGTTTTAGAGGTATGTGTCAAATACATTGAGCCTTTACAAAATACTGCAGCACCTGTCTTGCTTCCAGAAGGTTATCCTTCTCTGCCAGAGTCCCCCTTACCTTGTGCAAACACCCATACAGTGTCCATTAACATGTTGTAATGCCCTGGGAGATGTTGGGGAGCTAGACATGAAGAATTTTTAAGAGAAACACTTGTAAATCATTCCAGTGTTCCAGAATAAGGATTAAACGACTGAAGTCTTCATAACTTCCAAAGAAAGTTTATGATCTCTTAATGATCCATGGAGGACCTGTGTCCTTCAACATTTTCATCACCTATGAAAAGTGTTACAGATTTCAGGCAGAGGTACTGTAGGTATCTTTGAAGGGATGTTGTTTTAGTTTATTACAGGGAAATCTGAGAAGTAAATGTCAGAATTCCTGATGAGATGGATTTTTCACCTCATGCATTTGCATGTTGCCTCCAATGGTGCTTTTTTTGGTAATGGCTGGGGTGACAGCTGGTACCTGGACTTTTGGAGTACACAGTGCATTGTTAAAGCTTTCCTTCAATATCAGGAAGGTGCAAGGGTTTACTTAGGTGTCCAACCTGACAAAAGCTTTTCCCTCAGCTTCTCCTCAGTTTCTGTCCTCTGACAGAAAATTAGCAACAGAGAAAAGTCAAGCTGCCTCGTCTAGATGTGGTGCATTTCGGAGGTTTCCACCCCAAGTGGAATCTGCCATTTAATGAGACATGAATGGATACGGTGTTATCACCATGTAGTCAAGTGTTTGTTATCTCGGCTGCACTTCAACATGTGGTGGGCAAGAAGTTTCCAGGACATACACCGATGTTGAGAAGATTTGTCCTGCATCTCTCTCTTCTGCTTGTCTAAGGGTTTGGTGTTCCTTCTACTCCAGATTTTGGGATAAAAACTGGGAGACATACTGTATTTAACTTATTTCCTGTCTGAGGGTTTTATTTCTAAATATGTTGCTAATGGTTAAAGCAGGAATAGAAAAAAACTGTTCCTCATTTCATCCCAGCTTCCAGTTCAAAGAATACTTATGTCCTCACATATTTTTTTCTGTCTACTCACTGACCTCTCCAAAGGCCAATTTATAATTAATTTTAAAGATAATTAACTTTCTGTAAATTTGGTGTGAATCAAAAACTGCACAAAGGGAAGGATCCAAATGAGATTTCCACTTTGCCCTATCTGAAGAAGCAACAGACAGACTATGCATCTCATTTAGAAGTAGCCACATGGCCAGTTAGCACATATGCATTAGTCCACGAATCAGATACACATAGCTCCTGCCTAGCTTCTACACATGCTGCTTTGAATCCCTTAGGGATTTAAGAGGGAACAGGAGGAATGATTAAAGCTGTTGTGGTATGGGAATTTTAGAGAAAAAAAATGCATACACAAGAAGTAAGGTTTCATTAGTCCCCCAGCTCACTGACCAGCCCATTTTTCTCATGATAACTATGATCATTTTTTTCAATTATTAGTAGTTTTGTTCCACACCAATCAGTTGAAGGACTCCTTTTTTTTTTTTTCTTTTCTTTTTTTCTTTTCCCCCAGTTTCCAGCCATGAAGTTACCCATGGATTTTATTATTTTTTTGGAACACATCATGAATTTGCAAACTTGCTAAGTTAGAAATCTCAATCCACTAGAATATGGCCCCAGAGAAGTTATTGAGCCAGCATATGAGTGTATTCATGAATTTTCAAATCAGCAAGAGCACTCTTTGGTGTGCTTTGTGTGCATGGCTCTGTTCACATGGTGAACATTTCACCATTCACCTGGTCATGTTCATATGGTGAACATGGCTCTGTTCACTTGCTTCTTGCAATGGTCCTAATTAACAAACTCATAAGGGCTAAAGCTGGGCATTTACATAGTCATTTGGGCATCCTAAACTTCAATTCATTCTTCCAAGAATGAAATGTGGATGAAGAGGAAATCTGGCTTGATGGCTATAAGCAGACAAAGCCTCACTGTCCCCCAGTAATTCTTTTGTAGGGCCATCATACTACCCCCATCTCTAAGCAACATTTCCTGTTTTGCTAAACCCCCTAATATTCTTCCTCTCCTTCATCCCTTCTAGGCTGGGAAATTTCCGACTTTCAGTCTGGGTCTGTTTCCTGCAGTCATTTTCTCATCACTGTCATGCTCAATCTGACCCTGTACCTTTCATTCCAAGAGGCCTACCCTTTCAAGTCATCATATTCATTGCTATCGTGTTTTTCCTAGCAACATTGCTACAATACCCATTATCCTCATTACAGGAAGAGGACGTTAGGAGAGCCTCCTACACTCACTGAATCCAATAATCCATCATTTCAGGATATTATGTCAGAGCATCCCTTTAAGCATTTCTATTTACAATTCTGCTTGCTTTGGTTTTTTCCCTACTTTACTTAGAAGTAAAATGTTGGCTATACTAACATCCTTGGAGGCACTGCAGATATCAGTGTAGAACTAGGTGGCTTCCAAAAGATCCTACTCAAGCTTGTGTGGTCTTTACATTATTTATGTTATCCCAACTAACATTATTTATGTTATCACAACTATTTGCATAAACAAAAAGATTGTCTACTGGTCTATCCCCATTATATCCCTTCAGAACTGTTTCAAAATAAGTCATGTTTTTCATTTTGGGATTAAAGAGAAATAGCATCTATGGCAAAGAGGTCAAAAAACGGTACAGAAACATCCAATCCACCCCTCCCTACGATATAAAAGTATGTTTGCACCAAAGAGAGATATTTATTTATTTAGTGAAGTGTGGAAACACGTGTTTTACATTTTGAAAACATACTCCAAGGACCTGTTCCTTTGATAAGAATGCTAGAAAAGCCAGAAAGAGATGATTGGTTTGGGTTTTAGTTCCTTGTAATGTTATCAGCATATGTAAGTCTCCATCAATTTACAAGAAGAGCTGGTCCAAGCTGGAGGTCTCTGAAGGTGGAAAAAAGTGGTGCTATTTGACCCAGTATGTACAGTGGAAGGTGCTTTGAGGATGTTGCCATTAGTGATGCTTTAGCTTATAAAAGCTGGGTCTTTGTGTTGTACTGTGGGTACTGCAGCTGCTTAGCAGGCAGCGTCATGGGAATAGGCATCGCCATTAATGAACCTGGCTACTCAGTGTGTAACGACTGCCTGACTTTCCAGACTTTATAGCTGGGGCAGCAGGGGGAATCTGACAGAGGTATTGTGGTTCAGTCTTTTCTAGGCAAAAGGAAGAAAGGACTGTATCACAGAGGAAGCTACTGAACTGAAGAAATTCTGTGCTGAATATATAGAAATGCCCTAATCAATGCAAGCTGCAAGGCCTTTTCCCACCCATCATTTAAAACCTGACTAACAAAAAGAAAGGCTGTAATATAAATGGTCCTGAAGCATGAGCACATTACTGCGCACATTTGCACACAATAGCCATTGAAGGTCCATCCTTGCTCATGCGTCATATCTCCTGCACATTAGAAGCCACAGGTCAGTGCCTATTGGATCAGAGAGAAATGCTGTTGGCACATGAGGTGCCAGAGCAGGAGAGAAGCCAAAGCCCTGGGCTTACACATGAGTGAGATCCAGGCTTTGCTGCGGGGAGTGCAGGAGGTGAACCGGCTGTGTGAATGCACTGTTCGGGGTGTGAGACTTGACAAGCTGGACTGTACTAGCACTTCAGCAAAGGGCAGTGACCTGGAAGTGCCTCTGTGGTTGTTCAATGTCTGCCAACAAGGCAGTGAAAACTGGATTCCTAATATTCTTCTGATAAGTGCTTATTAGCCTGGTTTATTATGGTGATATGCAAAAACAGATTTTTGTGCGGATCCCAACCGCACTCAGCACTAACAGAGGCTAATAGAAACCTTCTGCCCTGATGAGACTGTAATTGGCACACACAAGGCAGGTACAGGCATAGGAAAGGTCAGAGCAAACAGCAATACAGTGCTTTGATCTTCAAGTGGCCCCAGAAAGAGCTGTGTTTCTCTACTTCCCAATAGCTCTCATGCCACAGAATAATAATAAAAAAAAAAAAAATAATGGAGAAGTGCTGCTGTTGGTATTGCTTCTATGCAGTTATAGGAAATCGTACTGGTTCTCTAAATAAGTTAGGATTTGGCAGGCTGGTGTCACCAGTTGGATTTCCATGAGGAAATGGCCTCAATTTGTGCCAAGGAAGGCCTCAGATGGATATTAGAAAAAATTTATTTACCAAAAGGGTTATCAAACATTGAAACAGGCTGCCCAACAAAGTGGTTGAATCACCGTCTCTGGAGGGACTTAAAAGACGGGTAGACGTGGTGCTTGGGGACATGATTTAGTGGTGGTTTTCGCAGTGTTTGGTTAGTAGTTGGACTCAATGATCTCAAAGGTCCATTCCAACCTAGAGGACTCTATGATTCTGTGTCAAGCATTTATGGAGAACGTATGCCAGATTTCATATAGGTGGAAATGCATGGCTCTGCACGTGTACATATGTGCAGGTGAGAGGACAGCATCATGTATTCAGAGTTGTCTGAGAGTGAGGGAGTCTGCATGCATGTCTCAGTGTGAACATGAGAGGTAGTGCTTTGGCAGCTGTGGAAGCCAATACATGTTTGTGCTTTGTGTTGTGCTTTTCAGTGTTGGAAAACCAAGCTATGGCAGGCAGAGGAGGCTTCAGAGGATAAAGCATTAATGCAGGAAGAGAGCAGGGACCACAGAGAGAAGGAGACAAAGTGACCTCAGATATCAGGGTAAGGAGGAAAAAGAGGGAGGACTAGAAAGACAGAGGTTGTAGCAGTCATAAAGGGAGAGAAAAGAAAAAGAACAAGTAACAGAAACAAAAAGGAATAAGAGAAGGAGGAGAAAATTTACCACTCTTCTCTCCTTCCCCTGTCTTTCTCATCACCTCCTGATCCTCTGGTGCTTTGTCCACAAGAGAGGCAGGAAGATGGGTAGACAGAGAAGAGAGAAGGAAAAAAAAAAAGAAAGGGGAGAAAAAAAGAAGAAAACAGGCTTGGAGGAGAGCAGCAAGTTGAGAGTGAGGGCTTTGTAGTAATTGGAGTTGGACAGATGCAAGGCGAAGGGGAGAGGGATGAAAAGAAAGTGAATGCAAGGGGGCAGGCAGAGGCTAGATCACCAAGGGGTGACCGTGGAAAACTTGTTCATCACAGCCCCACTGCAGGTGAACCCGTTGCATTGTCAAAGCCTACAAACAGTTCAGATATGGCTCTCCAGCAGTGAACTACTTGGCTCTAGAGGGAAATATCAGCCATTCAAACCTAGGCCTGACTCCAAAAGTCAGGATCTGTCATTAGGATTGCCAATAGCACCAGGACACGTGCCTTCAGCCAGAGATACAGGGCACACAGACAACCCCTGAAATGGGTCGTGATGTTTTTTTCACAGTCAACACCATGCAAATTTTACAATGTCAAGCTCCAGGGATGAAGTGTGTCCACGTGCTAGAAACATTTATAGGGGGCAGGTTTTGTGCATCCCTGCAAGCTGCTTGTCCTCTTTTGCTTCAACCACCTCACCTGAAGAGAGGAGGCCAGAAATTTTGCTCTGAGTCAGTAAGTTCTTTGAAAGTAATAGCACATGTGAAGGGACTTAATCAGCCCCTTCTTCCACACACAGAGGGCAAAGGAAGAGTGAAAGCCTGTCAGTACGTGCTTGCTGTTTGGGCCTGGCATGCTGACACCTTCCTTGGCCAGTTCATGTTAGATTCAGTTAGGTGTCTTCCCTGGTGGCAATGATTCACAAACTTTTTGCTCCACTTCCAGCTGACTTCCTTGTCACTGAGGCAGTACCTCAGCTGATCTCTCTGGACTCTCCATCTGGATGCCTCAACAGCCACTTGTCATGGCCCAGTTTGAACATCAGCCTTCCTTTTCAGCCTTTCCCAAAGGCAGCGACCACTCCAGTGGGGTCCTACCAGCAGGGCAGGTATGGCACAATCCCTCCTGCCATCTACCCACTGAATGATTGGTATTGCCTCCTAGCTCAGCCTGCTTTCCCAAGTCCCTTCCTCCCCACAACAAAGCAGCTCTTTTCTTCAAGTATGTCAGTAAGGGTCACCTGGCTAGCTGACCTGCCATTGGTCTCCTCTTCAGAGGGGAAACACACTCAATACTCTTGCCTCTGAAGACCTTGCAGATATGTGCTTGCAGGTATGTTAACTTCTCACACCCAATCCCCTGGCCTGTTTGGAAATGTCAAAACATTTTAATTTGGAGTCAGTTTGTTTTCAAACCGCATCTGAGTATGTTACCATATGTCATCTTTCTACAAGCACTGGACTTTAACGGGAGTGCATATGCCATGATGACAGCCAGCCACAGGCGTCCTGTGATGCCACATGGCTGCGTAATTCTATTAGCCACAGTGCATCATGGGCAGCATAACTTCAAGGAGGAAATATGAGCTTCACTGGATAAGGTGAGAGAACTGCAAGGTTATGGACCTGGACTGTTAACACTATTCTAACAAACAACCTGGGAAAAAGCAGACACAAACCAAAATGGTTTTTGGTTTTTTTACTTTTTTTTTCCTTGGAAAATGTTGGCAAAAGTGAAATTTACAAGAAAATTCACTGTGATGAAACCCACATTTTCATCTTAAAATAATTTGTAAGGAGAATTTGTATCTAACTTCAGCTTCGAGATGCCTCGTAGCCATGCCTTGTAGTCTGCACTTACGACCATGTTCAGCCCCCCGAACGCTCTTGTGGTTTGATTTTTTGGTTTTCTCATCTCTCTGCTCAAGGCTCCCTAACTCCAGTGAGCTCTGGAGTAGGGCTTCTGTTAGTAATCCTCCAAGTCTGCCTTTGCATCCCTCAAAACTTGTCATGGGCAATTTTGTCCACTTAGATATCTTCTCTATGCAGGCAACTCATTCCTAAGTCTCTTACTTCCAGACAGACCTCTTCCCTTCTACCCCTATTTTAACAACTTGTGTAGAAGATAAATTGCTTTCTCTTCCTGAGCTGCAGTATTGCCTCTGTGTTCTGCAGTAAGAAGGGCCTCCTTTTTCTGTTTATGGCTATTCTCTCCACACTTACAAAACAGCGTAACTGCCTGGAAACCAGCAGCATTTCTGTCTTGATCAAGTCATTCATCCAGTCACTCAGACTTGTTCATGCTGGATTGAGCACACATAAAGGAGATAGCCTGTCCGAGCTGCTTTCTGGGAAGCTGGATGTCACCAAGTAACCTGCGGTGCCTTTCACCCCTCTGCAGTCAAACAGGGCCCTCAGTTCCTCAGACCCTTTGCCTACAGGTTCTTTTCAGGCATTGCTGTTGCAAGGATGTGCATACTGAACGCTTGAGGAGTAAACACGCATTAATCTCTCCAGGTTCATGATCTCTGTT
Organism: Limosa lapponica baueri; assembly: GCA_002844005.1. Classification (NCBI taxonomy): domain Eukaryota; kingdom Metazoa; phylum Chordata; class Aves; order Charadriiformes; family Scolopacidae; genus Limosa; species Limosa lapponica. Next base: position 509,048 of record KZ505675.1, read on the forward strand.
TTTTTAGCCTCTGTGATTAGGAGTAACACTCTGTTCCAGTGAACTTGGCCTGCTAGAAACCTGATGTTTTTCCTTTATTCTACTGCCCTGTTTCCAAGCTAGCAGGATACAGGCACAGGAATCACTGCACACACACAAAAAAATGATAGAAAAATTGATGTTGTGAGCTGACTTGTCAGTCAGGACAGAACTTTGCATACTTATTTGTTCCTGTCAGATGGCAATAATAAATCTACTTGCCTTAGATTTGTTCACTCAGAGTACTGTCAAGCAATTCTATCACATGATGCTGTGCTTATTTCAAGGTACGGATGGTTTCTAGTAGAGGTGTTAAAACCATATAGCATCCATTTCTCCTGCTGTAGAATTACTTCTCAGCCAAAACCCTGAAGTTCTTTCATCTCTGCATATTCTGATGGACTCACGCAGGTGAGCAGCAGCCAATAGCTAAAGCAGCAGCTTTTGGATGAGTTTTCTTTAAACAGTGGGTGGAGGGCCGAGCGAATTCCTCCCCCTGCTCTGTGCTGCCTGCCCTGTGTCTTGCCTTCCCTCTCTCTCTCCTGCGCTCTTATACATTCCCCCAGAGGCAAGGGTGCGGGTGACTGGAAATGTGAAAAGTCACCTGATAGGATGCTGCCCGACTCCCTTCCCTCTGCACAGCACTCTCCTAGCCTGGTGATAGTGGAAGCAACTCTGCAAGGCTTAGCTTTGCTCAGCACACTGCAGAGTTTGCTGCAAACGCAAAACTGAAATCCGTCTTTGTACCGCCTACTTACCGTCTTGTGTGTTCTTGCCTTCTGTTTCTTTCCCCAAACCTCTCTTCTCAAAAGGAAGCTCTATTCTGCTGCTAGCAATGCCTCCTGAGAGGTGGCTATGTTGGTGCTACCCTGCTTTCTGTGCGTGGGCATTCGTGTTCACATCCTTGATTAAAGGTAGGCTCTCTTTGGTACTAGTCTCTAAAATATTTTCTAGTCAGTGTCTCTGCTTCTGTCTTCATGGAATGAATTAAATGTAAAGCTTCTGCCTGCCATTTCTAAGCTGAAGTATGTAACATTTCAACAGTATTTTAAGAGAGCTAAAGCAATACTACTCTTCACACATAAACTCTTAATTTTGGTTTTATAATTAATTGATGAACTGTTTCTAGCAAAGAATGAATAGGTAATAGAAGTTCTAGTAATTTCATTTGGGGCTTGAATTTTGCAATTGCTTAAATAATGCAGGCTAAAGATGTGCACGTTCTGTATTCACACCTTCAAAAGTGAGAACTTGATACATTGTTGTTCACTGTTGTTTGTGATCTATGGTAGAATACGCTGGAGTGATTTCCATGTACGTCTCAGGTTCTTCAGGATTTTTGCTTTTAAGACACTAGATTTTTTTTGAAAGCCTCACTTCTGCTGATGACCAAGGCATGTATGAATTACAGTGCTTGTGTTAGCACGACATAAGGGATTGTCTTAAAGCAGCACCAATGGGATGAGGATCTGTAACTGAAGTATAAAAATGAAAGACCTAAATACCTGTCTGTTTCTGTTGCTTTAAAGCGTATGCCTGTTAAGAAGCCAGTACGAAACTTTCAAGTGAAACATGATTTTATACTCACCAGCTTTAGTCGTAAGACTGTTAAGAAACTCATGTTCTCACAGTAGGGTACTTGTAGTCACAGTGCAATGGATGTGGAGGAGGAAATGTGAAAAGGAATTGCAATTTCCTTTTTGAATGGCACAATACCTGATATACAAACATCCAAACTTTACAGACATTCATGCATCTTCTCCAGACAATGCTAAAATGATGAAACAAAACATCAAGTCATGGAAGTTTTACAAGAATTTTCTTTCCATACATGTAAGTTACCAGTAACCAACATTTCAACTTTTAATTGTGATAATCCCCTGAATCTGAGCATGCTTTGTATTACCTTAGGCAGAAATGTCATTTTTTTCAAAAACAGGGGAGGGACGGTCTAAGCATGAAAACATTGTCATATGCTGAGACTAAGCATCTCTCTGTAGGACATCTATGCAACTACAGGCCCTTGTGTTCACTGAAGGAAATGTAAATTACAAATTTGTGTCCTGTGCTGTGCCAGAGACCACGCTGCTTGACACAAACCACTTCTGTGTTTAATATTTGCAGTCATAAAGGCTTATCATCAGTGCTTTCCTGACGTGTTCTCGTGCAGTCTGGGACTAATGCAAAAACTGGTGACCACAATTTTTCCTCAGTTGTATCAGTAATATCTTTGGCATCATCATATAGCTTTGATAATACAGCAACTTCTAAATCTTTGCCTTATAAAGTATTTTGAATTTAAGTGCTGAACTATAGTAGTGCATTGAAATAGCAAAGTTATTCAAGGGAAGTATTTTTCTGAGCTGTTGTTGCCAGAGTCCACATGATTTAATCTTTCCTTTTGAAATGCAAGTCTGTAGCCTTTAGCACTGTGAAAATAACTATTTCAGGTTTGGGCTGCATGTAACAGATTAAGAGCATTATTACTGACTCTGCAGTGAGGCAGCTCAAGGCCTGTCATATACCTTATTCCTGCTAAGCCATCTGTCTGTCCTGCACTAACTGGGGGTTACAGCTATGATTTGCTTGTTCCCAAAGAATGGCTCTGTATTACAAAGATCCATTCTATTCTATAGGAAATTTTAATATTTCCACTTTCTTTTTCTCACAAAACTTAATAAATGAAATTCCTTCAGAGCAAAAATTGTGCTATCTAAGGAGCTGAAATAGCAAACACGAGGATAAAATTTAGTCATACTTTTTAAGACTAGGAAGCATCATTATAATCCCCTAATCAGAGTTCCAGACATAGATTTTGATCCGGTAGTTGCAGCCTCAAGCTTTTAATTTCTGAGTAAGTAGCTATGCTTTTCAAAGACTCTCAGTTTTACCATAAAAACTCCCAAAGATTAAATCCACCATATTTCTTCATTTTCTACTTCTCACCACCTTATTCTACTTTGTTCTGATATCGGGGTGGGCCAAATGGAGGCCCATAGGCTATAGGGAGACAGGGAGCAGTGGTCAATATTCTGCAGGAGGATGCTTTCAACTGACAGCATACTCCAGCCCTCTTCTCTCTGTGCTCCTCGGTCTTGATACATGGTCACAAGCACAGGATCCAGAAATATCACATGGGCTAGTATGTTATCCAGCACCTTCTTTCACTCTTCCTTACCTCTGACAAAGCTGTTCTTTATCTTTACCAACACAGATACCACAGCCTGCGAATCAGAGGAACGGTTATTTCACAAACTCTTCTCCCAGTACAACCAGTTCATTAGGCCAGTGGAAAATGTGTCTGATCCTGTCACAGTGTATTTTGAAGTTGCCATTACCCAGCTTACAAATGTGGTAAGACTCATTACAGAACAATCCTGAGATTTGGGGATGGTTGGAAACACACGCCAGTTGCTAAAGCAGCAGATGTAATTGTGATGGTTGCACCTACAACTCTCATAGCTGGCATTATCATGTGTGCATATGTGCACATGCTGAGATTTTTGCTGTTCTTTCTGTCAGCTGAGCTGCTCCAGTTGCTCAAACAAGAGGTTCAAACTACACAGATTCATCTGCTTACTCTGTAGCATGAAATCCCTCTGCTCCAGGCAGCAGCCAGTGGCACCCAGAGAAGTAGTACCAAATATTCAAGTCCACTCTCCACAGGGCTACTAGCCCACTCCAGAGACATCTGATTGTGTCCACCTTGTGTAGCATGTGGCCCAGTTCTCCTGTAGGGCCAGTGTCATTTCTCAGAGTTAAAATAACATAGGAGACGTGCAGCCTAAAGAGTGATATTTTAAAGCATGGAGCTGGGGAAGAATGTGTTCTGTGTTCTGGGGTGCACTGAATACATGGGTGAGTGTGTCTGAGGTGGCAGACCTGCTGGGCAGGGCAGGGGGACTGTGGAAGAAGAAAGACTTGATTTTAACCCTTGCTGAAGACTGCTCTGTGAAGCAAATTATCCACAAAACAGAGGCTGAGTTTTGATTCTGAGGTACCATAATGAAGTGACAGGCAAACAGTGAGAAGGAGTATTCAACAGCAGCCAGGGAAGCAAGTTATCTTGAGAGTATAAATGAAGGCAGTGCAAATCCTCATGATGAAGGCAGTTGTCACCTTTTGGAGTTCCGTTTTCCCATCTATTTTGTTTCCATGTTACAGGTAGTTTGGTAGTTTTCAGCAGTTCTGTCTCACATTGCAGCCCATGGCTCCCAGTGCTGTCTTTGGAGAAAAAAAAAGGAACACCATAAGTAAATCAGCTGAATTTTCTCAAGAAAGAGTCATGATTTTTACAAGAACTTAGACAGTTTAACCCATAGGCAGGAAACTGAAAGGCACAAGCCTTTCAAAGTGATCTTTGTGCTTAATCTTCATTATGCAATGTTGAAAATTCATCTACAACATTTCCTACCTTTGGCTTGAAAGTATCTTAAATTTTTCAAGTCCACACACTTAAAAGCTAAGAACTAGCCAAAGCAATATTCTTGCAAATATTTTAATTGTGAAAGTCAGCCAGCATTCATAAATATATGTAATACAAGTCTTTCTGAATGTTTTTGGGCTAAAGACTCATTAGAACAGGATCCATGCTTCTATTTTTTTTGTGTGTGTTTCTTGCAGCACCTTCCTGATTCATTGCTGAATGGCAATAGCAATAATTGACTGTAAAAAGAAGGCCTCAGTACAAGAGTAACCTAACTTAGTGCTAGTTGAGTGCATCTGCTCTAGGGGTTTGCATAGAAATGCAAGAACGCTGTGGTAGAGATGCCATTTTCCTTGAATCTTGATCAGTACTGTCTTGTGTAAACAGAGCTTTTGTAAACACTGAATCCAACAAAACACGTAGCCACCAGCAGAATCTTATTCCTCTGGTACTGGTTAGAGCAATTTTAAGTTTTGTGCTCTGCAGGTACTCAGGCTCCTGGAAAAACAGTACAGCTCTTTGCATGTCTGATATTTGTGGGGTATAATTTTTCAGTAGAGCTCTAAAAATTTTTCAGTAGAGCTGCACGTGACTGTGCACAATATGTAAGCCCCCTCAAAATAGCCAGAAAAAAATCTGGTATCAGCTAATGTGGAATTATACTTTCCATTTTTACCAGAATAAGTTTGCGATCATCTCAGGATACTGTAAATGACTTATGGAGTGAAGATGTGCATGCCTGTGTTTCTTTCTAGGATGAAGTCAATCAGATTATGGAAACAAATTTGTGGCTAAGACATGTAAGTGACTGCATTTCATTTCTCATGCATTTTGCATTGACATGACGAAATGTGCATTGCCTTGTAAGCTACATCTATAGAATAAATGCTTGTTTTGTAACAAGAATTTTAAAGGTATAAATAAGGAGAAGCTCCATTAACCAAAGCCAAATCTGAAAAAGTCATTTCTTTATTCTTATTTCCAAGAACTTACATCTCCCGTCTTTCCTGTGTAGTATACTCTCCTCCAACTTCACAATCATTGTTCTATCTGATAAATCCAGCTGAATGTACACATTAAAGAGTGATTAAATATGCAATTTTGCAGTCCTAGGTCATCTCCATTTTGAAGAATCCAACCAAAATATTTATTAGCAAAAGGAACATACCTGCATTTTTCCTGATGGTTTTAGCATTTATACATAGACAAAGATCCTTACAGGACCCAAACTGCTGGGAAAAACAAGCCAACTTCCACCAAAACCAGTTTCCTTCAGGCATTGATTGTGGCCTGCACAAAGCTTACTGTAAAAGATACTGTGCTTATGACTAGAATCTTCAGGGCAGGCTGCAAGAGCATGGAGCATGGCCCCATGATATGACGCAAGCCAGCAATGCAAGAGAGCTGCTGGGCATCCCTTGCTGCCCCTGACTTGGTATTTCGCTATCCCGGTGGAACAATAATGTCCCCTGGCAGTAACTGCCTGTTAGTGTGGATAGGCACCTCCTTTTTCATTAGAATCATAGAATCATAGGGGTTGGAAGGGACCTCTGGAGATAGAATCATAGAATCATAGAATTGCCTAGGTTGGAAGGACCTTTAAGATCATCTAGTCCAACCATCAACCTAACTCTGATAAAAACCATCACTAAACCATGTCACTAAGCACTATGTCAACCTGTCTTTTAAATACCCCCTGGGATGATGCCTCAGCCACTTCCCTGGGCAGCCCATTTGAATGCTTAATAGCCCTTTCAATGTAAAAATTTTTCTTAATATCCAATCTGAACCTCCCCTGGTGCAACCTGAGGCCATTTCCTCTTGTGACTTCCTCACCTGTGACCTGGGAGAAGAGACTGACCCCTGCCTCTCTACAACCTCCTTTCAGGATCATCTAGTCCAACCCTCCTGCCAAATCAGGTTCACTTAGAGCAGGCTGGACAAGAACGCATCCAGGTGGGTTTTGTAATATCTCCAAAGACGGAGACTCCACAAACTGTCTGGGCAGCCTGTTCCAGTGCTCTGGCACCCTCCAAGTAAAGAAGTTTTTCCTCAAGTTCAGGTGCCCACTGTCCCTTGTCCTGTTGCTGGGCACCAATGAAAAAAGTCTAGCCCCATCCTCTTGACACTTGCCCTTTAGATATTTATAAGCATTGATAAGATCCCCCCTCAGTCTTCTCTTCTCCAGGCTTAACTGACACAGGTCTCAAACTTTCCTCATAAGAAAGGTGCTCCATTCCCTTGATCATCTCTGTAGCTCTCCACAGGACTCTCTCCATTAGTTCCCTGTCCTTCTTGAAATGGGGGGCCAAGGATTGGACACAGTATCCAGGTACGGCCTCACCAGGGCAGAGTAGAGGGGGATGATGATCTCCCTCGACCTGTTTGCCATGCTTTTTTTAGTGCACCCCAGGATACCATTGGCCTTCTTGGCCACAAGGACACACTGCTGCCTCACGGTCAAGAAGTTGTTGAGACTCCCAAATCCCTCTCTGCAGAGCTGCTTTCCAGTAGGTCAACCTCTAACCTGTATCAGTGCATGGGGTTATTCGTCCCCAGGTGCAGCACCCTACACTTGGCCTTGATGAATTTCATGAGGTTCCTCTCTGCCCAACTCTCCGGCCTGTCCAGGTCTCACAGCCTTCTGGTGTGTCAGCCACTCCTCCCAGTTTTGTATCATCAGCAAACTTGCTGAGGGTACACTCCATCCCTTCATCCAGGTCATTGGTGAATATATTGAACAGGACTGGACCAAGTACTGACCCCTAGGGAGCACCACTAGCTATAGAACTCCAACTAGACTCTGCGTCGATCACAACCCATCTCAGCTCTGCCATTCAGCCAGTCCTCGATCCATTTCACTGTTCTCTCATCTAACCCACACTTCCTAAGCTTACCTATGAGGACATTATGGGAGACTGTCTCAAAAGCTTTGCTGAAGCCAAGGTAGACAACATCCACTGCTTTTGCCTCATCCACCCAGCCAGTCATGCCATCATAGAAGACTATCAGGTTGGTCAAACATGACTTCCCCTTGGTGAACCCATGTTGACCACTCCCGATGACCTTCTTTTCCTCCACATGCTTACAGGTGACATCCAGGATGAGCTGTTCCATCACCTTTCTTGGGATGGAGGTGAGGCTGACTGCCATGTATTTTTCTGGGTCCTCCTTCATGCCCTTTTTGAAGGCTGGAGTGACATTGGCTTTCCTCCAGTCCTCAGGCACCTCTTCTATTCTCCGTGACCTTTCCAAGATGGTGGAGAGCAGCTTTGCAATAACATCTGCCAGCTGTCTCAGCACTCATGGCTGCATTCATCAGGGCCCATGGATTTGTGGGTGTCAGGTTTGCCTAAATGATCTCTAACCCAATCCCCTGGGATGGAGGGAGGGTCTTCCTTACTCCAGGCTCTCTCTCCTACTTCCAGGGTCTGGAGCTCCTGGGGGGCGGCCTTAGCAGTAAATAGTGGAGCAAAGAAGACATTCAGTAACTGTGCCATCTATGCATCCTCCCGCACCAGGGGACCTACATCACTCAGCAGCAGGCCCACACTTTCCCTAGTCTTCCTTTTTCTGCTGATGTATTTGTTTCTCTGATACTAACACAACGTTTTAGTCAGTTGACATAACAGATCATTGACCTGTGCACATCGTGTGCAACTACTTACCTTTCTGCCAGGAGAAAGGTCTGGGCTCTCACTGCAACCTACCACCTGCACTGAAGTCTCCCCCCTTACCACTTCCATCTGGGTGGATGCATCACACATCTGAGGGGCTTTCTCTGTAGTAGCACTGGTTTTAGCTCTAAGATGAGTGCCAACCATTTTGGCAGAGACCTTGAGCGGGGTGCAGGGCCCTTCCTGCATACCATTCTGTACAAACTGCCACACCACTCCCTGACTGACCCGCTAGTGCTCCTGGTCACTCACACGCCGTAGGGCCATTTAAATCTCCCATGGTTGCTTCCAGGAATGCTCACCCTGCCATGTCCTCCTCACTCATGAGAGCTGTCAGCTCCTGTCAGGGCTCTCTGCTCTTCTTGAGGTTTTCCTGGCCCTGGGAACCCCCTGTCCACCTCAATCTAGCACCCAGCCATGGAACCTACCATGTCCACCACTGCATTCCTCTCTGACCAAGTGATTAAGATGCTGGTCTCCTTTAACCTCTGAGGTGCACTTTCATGACAGCAGCAGCAATGCCTTTATTTCCTCTTTGCTGTGAGGAGGCAACCTTGCACAGGTAGGGGGCTATACTGCCGTAGTAAGACAGAGGAGAGATCTCAGCATGTCAGCAATGGATGAGAATTGTCATCCCATCCCCTCACAGAGGAAGGAGTAGCAAATCAATGTAAGCAATATTCATATGTGCCCAGTGTTTCTCCAAGTCATGGCCTTGTTGTCTTTCAGACCATTGTCCCCTTCTACACGTGGTATACTTTCAGTCTTTATCATAGGCTGCCATTTTACAGGAAGATCTGAGAAGCAGATATTTGTTGATAGTTCAAGGTTTTAAAATCCCTGTCCATTCTTCTTTCAGATTTGGAATGACTACAAATTGCGATGGGATCCCAGAGAATATGATGGCATTGAATTTGTTCGGGTACCAGCAGATAAAATTTGGAAACCAGATATTGTCTTGTATAATAAGTATGACCCTTTCTCTTAAAAGTATTGTCTTGCAGTGTCCATGAAAGACATTTGACTTTGATCATAATTTTCTTTTCTTCCCCTCATTTGTCTTTCTAGTGCTGTGGGAGATTTTCAAGTTGAAGGCAAAACCAAAGCCCTCCTCCGCTATGACGGAATGATCACCTGGACCCCACCAGCTATTTTTAAAAGTTCCTGTCCTATGGATATTACCTTTTTCCCATTTGATCATCAGAACTGTTCACTGAAATTTGGCTCTTGGACCTATGACAAAGCCAAAATTGATCTTCTGATCATTGGATCCAAAGTAGATATGAATGACTTTTGGGAAAACAGTGAATGGGAAATAGTTGATGCTTCTGGCTACAAACATGACATCAAATATAACTGCTGTGAAGAGATCTACACAGATATAACGTATTCCTTTTACATTCGAAGGTTGCCAATGTTCTACACTATAAATCTGATCATTCCCTGTCTCTTCATTTCATTCCTGACTGTGTTAGTTTTTTACCTGCCATCTGACTGTGGTGAGAAAGTGACTCTTTGCATCTCTGTGCTCCTGTCTTTGACTGTATTTTTACTGGTGATCACAGAAACAATCCCATCCACCTCTTTAGTAATTCCCCTCGTGGGTGAATATTTACTCTTCACTATGATATTTGTGACTCTGTCAATTGTCATCACAGTATTTGTCCTGAATATACATTACAGGACTCCTACCACACACACAATGCCCAAATGGGTAAAAACTGTCTTTCTTAGCCTGCTCCCCAAAGTCCTGTTGATGCAGAGGCCACTAGAACTGCAGAAAAAAAATAATTCCAGAAAGTACAAAAAAGAATCAGCTGAGACATTGGGCAAGTCAAAGCACAGCAAATACAAAGGTACCAAATTACAAAAAGATCGGCGATGCAGTCACTGTGATAAGGCAGCTGAACTTACTACCAGCAAAAGAAGACAACTGAGCCATCAGTCACTTAAATGGATGGCAGAGCATGTGGAGTACTCCCCAGAAGTGAAGGAAGTTATTAGCAGCGTTCAATTCATTGCAGAGAACATGAGGTCTCAAAATGAAACTAAAGAGGTAAGGGAGATATAACCACTCAGCTGGGCATGGGGTCACACTTCCAGCAAGTAGAATATGATCTAGGAGGGACGGTCAGAGAAGAAAATTTTGACACCTGTGAATGGATCGAGATTTCCTACAGAAAGGGAGGAGATAAATTATCCGCTGGGGATGGAGCGAAAAAAAAGCGATCTCATTTTTCTTCCTCTATCTCCAGTGGATAATTTAAGCAGTCAGGCAGTTTTAGATTAAACATGAGGCTTACCTTTCAAAGGAAAAGAAGAGGAGCATCAGCCTGTTGCAGACATGAAGAATGAACTTTGATCAGCAGTGGTTCAGGTAGAGTTGATCCTGCCATAGAGCAGGGGATAAACTAGTTGGGACCTTCCAAGGTCTCTTACAACCTTTCTTCTGTAGATCCTCGGAAGCAACGCTCTTCCACTGCTCACCAACTGCTCAGCCCTTGTAAGCAGAGACTTCTCAATACTAAGCATGCTATTTGCCAAGCTGGGTGCTTTTCTGTGTTAGTAATGGAACAAGCAAATTTAGGAACTGCGTTTTAAAGAACAGGGCTTGTCTAGCAGCCCAGTAAGTTCAGCTGGAGAAGAACTATTCTCAGCCAGTAAGATACTCCTTTCAGAATGCTATTGTCTGTACTTTGTTTCAGTCTGGTGTGTTCTGTTTTTTTATAGTGATTTGACTAATTGTGGCTTCAGTGGTACAGTATTTTCAGCCATGAAAAACATATGTTGAAATAAAAGTTGAGTTTTGGGGGAAGACAGCTGAATAAAAATAGATTTTAAAAAAGAGAGAAAGGGATTTAAAAATGAGACTTGGCATTTGAACTAATGCTTGTGTGAGGTTATAAAACTTTCATCCTAACAGGGATTACTGTCATAAAAAATGATGCATGTTGGAATTTAAAGAATTCTGGGGCCATGTCCTCAGGTGTAAACACAAGCAACTAAAAGCAGCTCCAAGAAAGATTATCTGACATCCCTCCCAACCCAGGCCTCACAAGGAATATGAATTCTCTGACACTTCAAGATGTTTTTCAGAAGTGTTTAGAACCTAATGAAACATTTATCTTTGAATCTGTCATGAAATGTTTGCTTTGGGTTTTGAAGTTTTTTAGATGATCTATGGTGGAAAAATCCATTTAAAAACTAAATACTGCTGTATTTTTTTTGAACAAATACTTTGAGAGGGAAACATTGAGAGCTGTTCTTTCAATCAGAATATTTTGTTGAAATCAGCACAAATTTGTGCTGCAAGCCCATTTGTGCAACCCCAAAATTACTTTTTTTTTTCTCTTATTTATGTTCTGCTGAAGAAGTTTCATCTGAAAACAAAGTCCATAACTTTCTGAATCAAGGGCTACAGTTAAGGACTGGTGACTGAATTCACAGGATGTGTAGATAATACACGCCAGCCCACAGCAAAAGACAGGACTCTATCAGCACAGAGGAGGATGGGGATTGAGCGGAGCCTTACTTAGTAACTATGCCTTTAATGTTTTGCTTGACCCCAGCATTTTAGCCCTGGTGTTGCTGACACACCAGCTGCCCAAAACATGTCCGTGTACTGTATTCAGCTGATTCCTCCAATGCACTCCAAAAAAGAAGAGGTTTTACATGAAGCAGTCTGAATAACGTGCCACCTTGATTATAAGGCTTATTCCATTGCCAGTTTTGCTGATTTGCATTTTGCAAATCTCGCCTGCCACATGAAATTGTATTCTTAGTCTAGTGTGTACATCAGCAGCTCTGTGTCTCACCTTTCAAAACGTACTAGGGAAGGGAAGCAGGATTTTTCACTTGAGAAGAATCCTCTCTTTGGGGAAAAAAGGGGTTTGTTCTCAGGCAATCACCGAGGAAATGATTCTGCAGGCAGCTTCTGCCAGACATACAAAGCCATATGAGTGATATCATGCACTAGTCCTGTGTAAATAAAGGGCCTTTAAAAATTGTGGAAACATTTAAAGCAGCTGGAGTTCTTGCTGCATTTTTCTTTCACAGAAAGCACAGCAGCAGACTCTTGGAGGAAAATATCAAGAAATTGGGAAAACAGGTGGAAGATCCTTCAGCAGACAGCTCTTAACCAGTCAATAGTTTTATATGAGTGAACGTTCTGATGCAGTGGTCCTTGTATGTAGGTACAATTTAAAGGACAGCAACTTCATTGGCTGTTGTTCTAAGATATATCTCTCAGACATACAAAATCCACCCTGGCCTGCATGACACTGTAGTTTGCTCAGTCAGGGCCCTTGCTTTGCTGCAGTCCATGTGTCCAGCTGTCCACTCTGCTGTAATCAATGGGGCTTGTTTAGTGGGGCACTGTGGCAAATGAGGCCAGAACAGCAAACTGTCACTTGTGTGGGCTGTTAGGATACATCCTTTGACAGGGTGTAGTGATGTGCAGCTATGATGATTCTGCTGCTTTTAAACCACCCGACTCTGCACCCACCACATGATCAGGTCCTATTTGTTAATGTCAGCGTCACAGCCATAGCTTGACAACAGACTCGAATATTTAGAAAAATTCAGCAGATCAGGACAGTGTTGAATGTTCTCAGCCAAAAGTCGTAAATACCATTAGAAAATCAGCCCCCTCTAAAGACACTTGAAAACTGCAGCAACTATAAGCACAAGCAACATTCTTGACTGCCTGTATGTTCTTCTTCCCATGCAGAAGCGCAAGGGATATTTATACTGCATAATGTCAACTCGCAATTGCATGCTACATTACATGTGCTTTATCCTTTTTTTTGTTTGTTTCTCTTGCAGGTAGAAGATGATTGGAAATATGTAGCTATGGTGATAGACAGAGTATTTCTCTGGGTATTTATTATCCTTTGTGTGTTTGGGACAGCAGGGCTCTTTATTCAGCCTCTAATAGCAGATACATAACTTGATCCACTGCTTTTTATCCATTTTTGTTCTCGTTTCATTTCGGTTCAAAACTGTCTCCTATACTTCTCTATTCTTACATAACCCCTCTGCTCGTCATCTCCTCAGCAGCCAGCCAAAAGGAAGAGAGAAAGAGAGGGAAGGGTCCTCTGGGAAAGCAAACAACCCAAAACAGAATGAGAAGAGGACTGAAAATATGGGATGAGCATGCAGCATCTCTAAAGCAGAACACCTGGGATTTTTAGAGTGCCTGCCTGTCTTTCCCTCAGTGAGATCAGCAATAACAATCACACTCAGGATCACAGGAGCAGATTCAAGTTATTGAGCTTTTCTCTTGGTTTCAGTACAGGGGGCTTTTAGGACAGTTCAGGCATTTCTGAGTGCCTTGCCCAAAGCGCACTCTACATGGCTTCATTTTGCTCTCCTGATCAGAAATCTTCCTCACCTTTGAGTTAATGTACATTTCTTCTCTATTTCTCTCCTTACAACAGCTAGTCTTTGTCATGGTACTTTTATGAAGTACCACAGTCCCACTCATTGGACCAATGCTCTTTGTAGTGTTCTTGTGTCGGGGCAGCCAATAATCAAAATAAAAGTACAATCAAACCAATCCCTTGACCCTGTAACATTTTCAATACAATCTAAAATAAGGGGTCCCCATCTTCTGCAGTGTATGTACACAAATGAAGGTCCCAGATGAACAAAGCACATGTCTACATTTATGTTTGAAGTCAGACATGTCTTAAGCACTGAATCCTAGTTGAAGACAAACTGAGTTAATATTTTGCACTGCATGTAACCCTGCTGACATAATTTGAAGCATTCTAGAGTTACCAGAGGAATAGCTGGATGCACTATGGAAAACCAGAAAAGACCTGAACTGTCTCTGGTTAACACATAAGGTATCCACATTTGAAACCTACATGCTTCTAAGACTTTTAAAAACTAGTTCATCTGCCACTTAACTTTGCAGGAGACCAAAGTCTTCTTTGCTTCCTGATACTGAATACCAAGACTTTGGTCAAGCTCCAGTAGGATTTCCAAGCCACATTTCTCTTGTCAGGTTAACAGTGGTCTAAGACCACAGCTTCTGCTCTGAAAACTCTTCCTTACTCATGCTCAGATATAAACCCAACAGGGAAAGCTTTGTCTGTCTCGTCACAGACAGAACTGACTTGGACAGAATTGGATTGATCTGACTTTTCCTGTGTTTTTAAAACCCAAGACCAACATGGATTACACACATCACGGGAGGAGAAGATTGGCAATCATGAATCCTATGCAAAGCTAATCCTATGCAGTAATGTTCTGTTTGCTGACTCCTCATGGGTCAGTGCTGTGTATGCAAACCTGTAACTGAAGGAACATTTCCTTTGGAGCTGAGGTTGCTGCTGTGTAACCAGGTTCCCAATGCTAGTGCGCTTAATCTTAAATCACTCTATAAATGTGCACCTGATGTGGTTTCTATACTATGTGGACAGTTTACCCTCAGGTCCCTTGTCTGTTTAGATTCCCGGTGGGTTTGAGCTGAAGGATTCTTCTCTGAAAGGCACGATTCCAATTAAAGCCAATGGCTTCAAGAGTAAAAAACCCTTATAGCAGTCTTATAGGAGGCTCTAAATTTAATTGTACAGTGTCAGTGCATTGTTTTCAATGTCTGCCATGTGTCAGTCTCTGCTTTGAACATCACCAGTCCTTGGAAAGTATGATTCCCCGTTTCTGAAGTCCCTGACTGGCCTTTTACTCTTTTTGATGCTCCATAATAAAGAGAACAGGTATGAATAAATGTCTATATTGGAGACAAAGGTGGAATGACAAGAATATAACTGTCTTAATCCAGTAGCTGAAATATATGATGTCATGTTTTTCTAGAAGAAAAACATATTTTCTGTAATCCCCTTGGATGTTGCATAATTATGTAGCGACTGAGACACAGATGTATGAACAAGCATGGATTGTTTTGTCAGCCTGTCAATTAAATTTCATTCCTGGAGTATACTTTCTTGAAGCATTTCTAATTTTTAAAAAACTCCCTGCTGTACAATGTGTTTAGAGATGCTACTAAATGACATTTGCTATGCTGGCTTTTTAATCAGAAAGGAGGTGAGGGGAGAGAAAGGGCATTTGAAGAGGAGAGCTGCATTCTGAGCACGAAAACTTAGTTTCTATAGGAAAGACATCTGGTTGCCAGCATTCACTGTTGCAATCTATGACCATACAAACAATGAAAGTATTGTGGCTGAAGGTGTACTGCATTGGTGTCTTAGGCCTGACAGCTACCACCTTACAGCCAGTAAGCTGACTTCAGCAAAATCCTTGGCTTTTTGTCAAAGCATTCACAATTGTACAGCTCATCATCTCCAGTTAGAAGACATCCATACCCTCCATACCCATAGAAGGGCTCCCTGTCCTTGTTACTTACAGTACTACACATCTCTCTGACTTGCCTCTGGACCTCAAACATGGAGTTTGGACAGTTTAGGTCATCAGCCTGGTATCCTAAGAAAGTAAGATTTACAAAGTCATGTTCTGTGCCTTTCTGAGTGTACTATTTCCCTTTTCTTCCCCCCACCCAGTAATTTTTGGATCATTCTTTTGTCATTTTCAGCTGTGTTTGGCACATTCAAGACTGGGAGCCTTGCATGCACTTGTCAGCTTTGTGAAAGTAGCCAGCTGAATAGAAAGAGTGGGAGTAGGGGACACAATAAACATCTCATCTTGGAAAAAGTGGCAGTAGGGGCCCACCTCTGAGCAGATGTGGAACGTGCACTGGCAGCCCGGAAAGCCAACCGTATCTTGGGCTGCGTCAAAAGCAGCGTGGCCAGCAGGGTGAGGGAGGTGATTCTGCTCTGGTGAGACCTCACCTTGAGTCCTGCATCCAGCTCTGGAGCCGCCATCATAAGAAAGACATGGACCTGTTGGAATGGGTCGAGAAGAGGGCCACAAAAATGATCAGAGGATGGAAGACCTCTACTATGAGGACAGGCTGAGAGAATTGGAGTTGTTCAGCCTGGAGAAGGGGGGCTCCAGGGAGACCTTATAGAGGCCTCCCAGTACCTGAAGGGGCCTACAGGAAGGATGAGGAGGGACTCTTGATCACGGAGTGTAGAGATGGAATGAGGGGTAATGGTTTTAAACTGAAAGAAGGGAGATTTAGATTAGATATCAGGAAGAAATTCTTTACTGTGAGGCTGGTGAGGCACTGGAACAGGTTGCCCAGAGAAGCTGTGGATGCCCCATCCCTGGAAGTGTTCAAGGCCAGGCTGGATGGGGCTTTGAGCAACCTGGTCTAGTGGAAGGTGTCCCTGTCCCTGACAGGGGCATTGAAACTCGCTGATCTTTAAGGTCCCTTCCAACCCAAACCATTCTATGATTCTATGACAAAAGTGACATTTTTGCTTGCCCCAACTCTTGTTGGGGGACCTTCTAACTGAAATGCTAAGAAAAGTTTCAACCAGAGCTGGTGCCATCCCAAGCATTGATTTGGATCACACATCGCGCCCAGCCACAGGGGAAGTACCTATGTTCGTTGCAGGACACACAGAGTGGTGTGTCTGTTCTCACTCCGTCGGCTCCGTAACCACACCAGCAATACCCCCTTATATGTCCCAGTGATATGTGTAGCAGTAGCAGCCAGAGAGTGGCCAGAGCACTCCTTGAGAGTGATGGCATCTATTAACTAATTTTAAAAGCACAGAAGCAATGCGACAGCTCAACCAGCTTGTTACATTCTCTTCCCAAGGGAGACCATCCTTCCACTTTCCCCCTTACTAAAAGGCCCACGGGAGTTTGTCCTGCTTGTCTGTTGGTAAATGTATGATACACATGGTCCTTCCAAGCAGTACCAAGGCCCTCGCAAATCAGTGCTCAGAAATCAAGGCAGTGTTGAGGCAGTGGTAAGGCAGAGGGTTGCTGTGGTTTTTTTTTTAAATTTGCAATTTGCAATGTTGTCATCCACAGGCAGAGCACATGGAGCAGAGGGAAGGAGCCCATCAGAGGACTGTCTGCCCAGATGTCCTCCCCAGTTGTGTGGTAGGCCAGGCTGTGGGACATGTTGAATGCATTTGTGGGCCAGCAGCAAAGAGATTCAGGGAAGCTCAGAAATGGTCAGCACAAGGATATAACTGGTAGTGAGACTACAGATGTAGCAGTCCCAGGTGCAATGCTTGGAAGACCATAAGCCAAAAGCCATAGCTCTGCAGTGTTCACACATCTCCCACTCAAAGGACCTGAGCCCTGCTGACCTTTACCAGCACAAGCCAGAAAAAGCAGCTTAGCATCAGACACAGCCACATGAGACATAGCCATGTGTTGCCTGTGAGTGGGCAACTGAAGTGTCTCAAGGTGAGGACAAGACCATCTGCCAGCAAAACACCTGAAGCACTCACACACAGAGCTAAAAAGTTATGAGGACTTTCCAAGAATGTAACAACCCCTCTGTTTGAACAGTTTTGAGAAGAGGCTTTTAAGCTGGGCTATGGTCTAGACTTTGTTGACAACAAAACAAAAACAAAGCCCAGCATATGAGCACTCTCATCCCAGGAATCATTACTAAATACATCTTTATTAATAATGATTGCACAAGTGAACAGAACTTTCTGCAGTGACACAACAAGATGGGATGATATTTACTCAGAGGTCTGGTGTGCATACATAATCCAAGCACAAGAATACCACCATGTATTTTTAACACCTTCTAACCTCCATCCCTAGGGAGAAAGTTTCAAGGCTAGCTAAAGCTTTTACTCCAGATTCACACTTAGATTGTCAAGAATTGGGTCT
This sequence comes from Limosa lapponica baueri, assembly GCA_002844005.1. Classification (NCBI taxonomy): domain Eukaryota; kingdom Metazoa; phylum Chordata; class Aves; order Charadriiformes; family Scolopacidae; genus Limosa; species Limosa lapponica. The sequence goes on from KZ505675.1 coordinate 526,898, forward strand.
CCAAATCCCTTGCTAGCCTTGAAAACATCTGCAAATTCTGAGTGAGATTTTCTAAAGCACTCCATGTTGGCAAATCATTGCCTCAGCAAAAGTGGTAAGAGCTTCACCTGTGTGTTTTCCGTCAGATCTCATTTATACTCTTAAGAGCTGTCTGTAAACATGCAGAAGAATCCCATTTAAATGAATTAAAGGAACTAAATTCTGAATTACAAGGGAAACATGAAGTCAAAACCCAGAAGTGTGTCTTCCTGGTAGCCAGCCCACCACAGGAGAAACTCAATGCATTTCTGCACCAAGTTTCATTTCCTGAAAGCACTGTCTGCAGCTTCCCTCCAACTGAACTTGTTTAGGAAGGTTCCTACTGCCTTATGAAGTAGCATAGCCAACTTTCTCCATGCAATATGCTTCAGGTGATCTTCCACTTGCCTTGTGAACAAGCAGGTGCAGGAATCATAATTTCTAAATGTGGAGCATGGGGAAAATCCTTACTTGTTCAGCCTTTTGGTACATTACAAAGCTGCAGGCAAAATTGCAAATAATACTGAAAAGTGCGTATGTAGCTTCCTGATGGCCAAGAGGAGAGACAAAGCGTGCATGCCATAAAGGCTGGTAGCAGGTGGGCAGAGTAGTAAGTTCTGCCGCTGTTGAGCTGATCCTGCAGCTAGGTGAGGCCAGAGTCAAGGTTTCGAACACCCCCTTCTAAAAGGTATTTGTACTTTTTCTGATGCACATGCTATGCAATTGCCAGTTCTGACACATACACAAAGCAATCTGTAGTGCCTTCATGGTTTTTACTTGGAAATGTAGAAAAACTGAGTACTGATTTGTGTTACTACTACAATGTCTTTCATAAAGTAGCATTTTAACTGACAGATCTGTCTTCTATGATAATCTTTGTGCCAGAAGTACTATTTCCAATTTTAACTAATAATCTTGGCTTTTATTGTAATATAACCAAGCTACTAGTAAAATACTTACAACCCAATTGTGCAATCGCAATTTACTTTAGGACTCAGCTGCACACCAAGCCTTTCTCCGATCTCAGCCAAATGTGTAACTGGTACAGTCATATGAAGACAGAAAACACTACTCAGTGCCCACTGCTACCATCACCTTCCCTTGTTCTTGCTGTTGCTTTCCATCCTGTACCGTAGAGATGCTCAAAGGCACGACCATCCCTTGGCATTGTATTTGTATGCTACTGTGGGAGCATTTTCTACAAGGTGCTGTTCAGCCACATCTGTAACGCAGGAGTAAAGATGAGGACTGAACCTGTCACTGACACCACCAGAAATAGCCACAGGAAGATGCGGTCCAGGACTTGAGCTACAAATTTCCAGTCTTGGACAACCTGGGAAGGAGAGGCAGAACAAACAAAAATAGTAATGAGTCCAGTACTCTGTTGACACTGCTACATATATTTCAGCTCCAAAAGTCTGTGTTTAAAATTAGAAGTCTGTAGCGTGCTGTATCCTAAAACAGACATGGATCACCTTTTTGGTACCCATAGCTGCAAGTCACTCAAAACACTGAAACAATTCCACAGATTTACACTCATGGTAATCAGACTTCTTTCAGCCTGTGCAAAAGCTTTTAGGTAAGTGCACATGTGAAAGTCTAAAGACCCAAGCTTGAAGATGGCTTCATAATGAACTGGGGTTTTTTTCACAGAACTGCATTTCCCTTGAAGTGCCAGGACCTGACTCTATCACAGCACTTTGATGCAGACATTGCTTCCAGTACAAGTGGTCCCATTGGTTTGTGTTTGCTTAAGTGCTCTGTTGGCTCGGATTGTGTGCATTCAGGAGGCGAATTTTGCATTGTGAGTACTGGCACAACCCTGCACACACAAAAGAGCTATTTATAAAAGCAATTCAAGGCATTAAAAATTATTTCAGCTTCGAACAGAAGGCTTCAGTCAAGGACACTATGCTCATAAAACGCATGTTCGATTTACTGGTCATCTTTCTGCTGAAGTCCTCTCAGCACAGCTTGAACAAAGCCCTCGCTTTTGCCGAGAGGGTGTTAAAAGAAGTTTTTCTTTCTGTATGCTGCTAGGTGCATTGCTTTGCTGTCCTACCCTTGCATGAGATGCACACAGTAATCTTCCATTGTAATAGCCAGGTGGATTGCTTGGAGGAGGAGAAAGATGGTAGTTAGGGTTTAATCTGAAGAGGTGGTAGTGAAAATCTAGAAGACCTCCACTCAAAACAGGGCTACAACACTGTGTATTGTCACTGGGAGGCCAGGGCTGAGACCTAGCTACTGTCGTAGAGCCTGCCTGTAAGTGTTGTGAAAGATACAATGTCAGAGCATGTGACAGTTCAGAGGTTTTCCAGATCCATATCTATCACCAACTTAAGCAGGACAAGCTTATTCAAATGAACCCAAACCAGAAAGTCCTCCAGGAGAGGCTGCTGTAGCCTCTCGCATCTGTGAAGAGTAGGGACTCTCACAGCTCAATACAATTGTCCTTGAAGCAATGCGTTTTCCCAAAAAAACATACTATTTATCAAGCAGGGGAAGTTCTGAGGACACATCTTAGATGTGAGCAGGAGGAAGAGGCAAAGGGAAAGGCATGCAGAAAAGGTAAGAGCTTGGAAGACACTGCTGTCAAGTAAAATGTGATCCCTCCTTGCCGCCCCTTCACCTACCTGTCTGATGAAATGCTCCTTTTTAACATGCCTGGAAATGTATCGAATGGAGTCAGCTGCCTTTTCCAGAAAGGCAATAACAATTTTCTCTCCATCTTTTGCTTGCTTGTGTTTCTGCTTCCCCAGGAGCTTTGGTTTCAAGGTGGTTTGCTTTTCTTCAGTCTCTGAGAAGGAGTATCGATCTACATGGCTCTTCATGCAGAGCAGCCGAGGCAACTTTTGGAGGAAGAGCCTTTTAACCCAGGGGGCCATGGGATGGTAAGTTGCTGCTGAGCGGTGGTGGACGTTGATAACAAACACAGTCACAATGATAGAGAGGGTCACAAAAATCATGATGAACAGAAGATACTCACCAATCAGAGGGATGACTTTGGAAGAAGAAGGAATTATTTCCTCAATCACTAAAAGGAAAACAGTGAGGGAGACTAGAACTGATGTAGACAATGAAAGCTTTTCTCCTTCATCTGAAGGCAGGTAAAACACCAAGACAGTCAGAAAAGACAATCCCAGGCAAGGGATTATCAAGAAAAGAGTGTAAAACAGGGGAAGGCGTCTCAACACAAAAGAGTAAGTGACAAACGGATAAGAGTACAGCCCATCCTTCCTGTTGCCTTTCATACCTTTGGCATTTAAGATCTCCCACTCCCCGTTATCAAAGAAGTCTTTCCTATCTACATTTTCATCCACTAAAATCAAGTCCACCATACTGCCATCATATGTCCACGACCCAAACTTCATGGAGCAGTTCTGCCTGTCAAAGGGGAAGAAGGTCACGTCCATCGTGCAGGAGCTCTTATAACTGGCCGGTGGCGTCCAGGTCACCACTCCATTGTACTTCACTATGGCTTTCGTCATCAAGGATCCTTCAAAACGTCCATCAGCACTGGCAGTTGGACAGGAAGAAACAGTACCAAGTTCAGGACTATGTTTGCCCCAGTCCTACTCCCTCACAGCTCTGCTTTCTACCCATCGCCTGGAGCACAAGGGAAGCCAACATTCATACTGCCTTCTGACAGCATGTGCAGGCTTCATGGTGGCAGATATGTCTTGCCCAATCTCTGGCCTAAACCCGGAGCAAGGAGGCATGCTACTCACTTTTCAAACAAAACAATGTCGGGAAGCCACAGGGACTCAGAGGGGACACGGATGGCAGTGATCCCACCGTATTCTTCTGGATTCCAGGAGAGCTTGTGGTCGATCCATTCCTGTAACAAGCCAGCAGAATCCTCTGCCCACTCATACACAACAGACTCATTCCTCCTCCCACCTCCTGCCTCAGAGGGACTGCATTGCACAGGACAATGGGCAGAACTTGGTGTAAGGCTGCTCAGCTGCAGAGAGGATGCCAGGGAGGCATGGCCAGGAGATATTAATCCCCACAAGCACTGCCACTCCAGCCACAGGTGGGCCCCAGCGTGCCTCCCTTCCATTTGCAGGCAACCTCAAGGCAGGCACTCCTGGGGAACACTTGACTCTCACTTCACTCACCACCCTGCCCACGTCATCTGAGGGTAGTCCAGAAGGAAGGAGCCACTTCCCTTGGGTATGGCACCTCTTCTTCACTCTGAGAACCAGCCCACAGTGTTTTTGGCTGGCACTGACCCCGTAGAAGAGCCAGCTGACATGGCTACTACTACACAAGTGAGAGGTGGCTTTTAATTATTTTTCAGTGGAAACCTGGCTTTTTTCAGTGAACAGAATACAACTCCTAATATCTGTACACTGTCCTTGCAAACCAAATCATTGTTCTTTCATCAGAAAGACCTGCATGCTATTGCAGGAAAAATAATATGATGCTTTTGTAAAGCATTTGGTTACAATCCTGAAGAGACAACCATAAAGAAGCAGAAGCAGGGGGAGTCCTGTCAATTTTTGTCATGCTGAACTCCAGAATAATTTCTCTCTCCTCTTTTTGCTTTTCAGTAGGGAGATCCTAGAAAAGTGGCTCTAGCAGCCTGGAGATTTCCATGGAGATGCAGTGGAAAACTAGCTCTCTGCTATTGTTGATGGGGGCTTTCACTTGCCCATGGGAACAGCAAAGAGAAGAAGCAACAGCTGTAGACTGTGGTCAATACCAAGAAGCGGAAGATGAACCACTTTCCATTAAGCTCCAGTGCTAAGAGATCCCCAGGGATGTGGGGCCTCGGCCTTCTCAGGGCAATTTCCTCCATGACTTAAGAACGAACTAAAAAGTTATATTCTCTGCTTCTTTTCACACCATATTGTTCTCCTCTTACTGAGAATCATAGGATCATAGAATTGTTTAGGTTGGAAAAGACCTTTAAGATCATTGAGTGCAACTGTTAACCCAGCACTGCCAAGTCCACCACTAACCCATGTCCCTAAGCATCACATCTACATGTCTTTTAAATACCTCCAGGGATACAGGCTCAACCACTTCTTTGATTCCACATGGTTTTCACAGCTATACGTACAGACACTTGCTACTACGGTCCTTTACAGTGTGACAGCAACCCAGTGCCTCAGTAGAGAACCTAAACACAGACAGTAAGAACAAGTGTCTTCTTCCTCCAGGTGCAGGGAAGGGATGGTGCCCAACGTTATGGGCAGGTGACTGCTAGACCCCTCCTAAAATCTGGCCTAAGGCCCGAGGCCCAAAGGAGGCAGTTGCCCAGGGTGGTACCGTAACAGGATTAATGGCCCCACTACCTGCACCCACTCTTGGAATTGCCAAATGGCTGGCATCAGCTACCAAGCACAGACCTCCGCCCCTGGTTCCTCCTGCTGCTGAAGGAGGGATGGGAGCTGTTCAGATGTGGAAAGAAAAGAGGGATCATTGCTGCTCTTAGCCTCAGCAGCAAGGACTGAGCACACCACTTTTAGCGTGAACTTTTCTCTGTGGGTGGGTATCTACCAGATGTTTCCAGCAGCTTGGGCTGTTAGGTAGGCACAGACTCACATGTGTCCTGGACACCTCCTGTAATAGGTGCAAGAGGGCTTAGGCTGGAAACATACCTGTTATGCAAGGGGATAGTCAGGGCTGACACAGTCAGCTCGTAGCCTGCGCTAAAACAACAGAAGCAAATACCCTGTGAGCCATCTGGAGATATAATCATCCCTCATGAATTGGAGCAGCCCCTTGGCCTGGGTTATTTGCTGCATCTGTAATATATATAATCTCCCTCCCTCCTGCTTGGCATTGATTTCTCTCCCAGCTAAAGTGCTCTTTCATGTCTGCAAGGCAAATGGTTGCGTGTCTTCTTACTAGAGCAGAAAATAGATTGTGTGCAGACTTTGAAGATGAGCAGTTTAAAACGGGAATCTCCCTATGGGCGATGCTGACACGAACTGTAGCCGCAGATGCGAAAGGCCCTTTCTTCTCCCTTTCTTCCAAGCTGCTCCAGACCCTCTCATAGCTCTCCCCTTTCTCCAGCTCTGCCAAACCCCTGTCTCTGGGCTGTCACACAGGTGCTTAACCCACAGCAAGAGGACCAAGAAACATTGGACCTGGATTCTCAACCCTTGCTAGAAGACTCCATAGCTTGCTCAAACCCAGATACCTTCTCAGCAACCACTTAAATCTCCTTTGCACCTTGTGTGTCTACCTGCATGCACATCATCCAGTCCCACTATCTTGAGCGTGTGGATGTTTGAGGTAAAAAAAAATAAAATAACCAAGCAGAAAAATCTTGGATTTAAGCTTTGCTCACCTAAGAAAAACCAAAGTCTTGCAGAGAAATGATAACTGTGATTCCCTCTCAACCTCAAACACCCAGAGTGAGGACCAGATTTGCATGACCTCTCCAGCTGCTGCAGAAGGACAGGGTCTGTGTCATGAGAGAATTCTGGTTTGTTTAAGTGTTTTTCACTTTTCTCTGTCCAAAGGAAAAAAAATTATTTTAATTCTGCTTAGTTTCCTAAGCTCTTCCTAGCTGTTGTGCTTATGGACTCTAATAATCCCCCAAGCACTGGACTGCACACAAGACTAGTTCACGCTGAGCCTACAGGAATGCATGACTCCCAAAGCAGGAACACCTGGGTCAGGCCACAGGTATTTAACACTTAGCCTGACCTCCTGGGGGCATCTGCATGTGGGAAAATCAGATCCTGTGTCTCACTTATTTTCTGCTCCCTTTACATTTCATTTAAGCCCTGATGTTCTCGACCCTTTAGATGGAGAAGGGATACTAGAAATCGTAACAACTACTGAGACCCCAGGTCAGCAATTCTGAAAATCAGTGCTTTGGCTAAAATCTGAGCACAGCCTCCAAAAGCCTCCAGGGAAATCAGCATGCCTATAGTGCAGACTCCTGAGTTGGTATTTCTTTTAGCCACAGCATGAGGCAGAAGGATCGGATAAAATGTCTTCCCCTTCATCCTTGTCCTCCCCAACACCCAAGAGGCAATGAGTGAATGGTGGCGCCTCCTGCAGCATCCTTGGAATAACCTGCAGCAGAACCTGATTTCCCACAGCAGGAGTGGTGATGCAGGCCCCACAAGCAGGTGATGGTCAGACCCAGGAATATTCTGTGAAAGGCTGCAAAATCTTTCTGGGGACACTTGCAGGAGCAGAGAGAAAGAGGAGGGTGAAGTGGGTTGTTGTTACACCTGCAGACTGCAGGGCTTGGACCTGCAGGGGGAGGTGGGTGCTGCAGCCTGCAAGGTGAGAGGATGGGAACCGGGGGAGGACAGACCTGGGTGAGGGGTTGCCTTTGTAGGAGTGCTCTGTTGTCTGCCCAAGTGGCTTCTCAGAGTAAGGAAGCCAAGATCTGCCCCTGTGCACGAGGAGTTCTGCAATTGCAGCTGAAGGTAGGGAAAACATAACATCGCAGCTCTTTCACGGCAGGGTCTCAGCAGTTGGATTCAGATCAGGAACAAATTTTCCCAGCAAAAGGGGAAATTCCCATCCTCCCTGCAGCAAGGGGAAGCCTGAGCTTCTCCCTCTTCAAGGGAGACACCATCTTGGCATGTAACATCCATATGGCCTTTAGGGGTCCTGCTCCACCCAGAAGCTCACACTCACTGCAGCTCTACAGCCAGTATCAGATAGGGAACAAAAACTGAGTTGCATTTCTCCTCCACCAGCCCAGCAACCCCTGGTAACCACCACTTCCCATGGCATCATTTCAAGTGCGGCTTGTGTTTTATGTACTCTGCCTAGGATCAGCTGACGTTTATAGATAGTCACATGGCTGAGGAACTTAAAATAATTGTCACAAGGTCAATAAAATGGTGCAATGTAATCTAAACCAATTGCAGTGTTCTTCAGGAGTGAAGAAGAAAGGAGACCTCGCAGTTCAACTTGCACCTTTCTAGCATTTATATAAATTATTGTCACTTACAGAAAAAATTATATAAGAAAGATCTGGTTAATTTGTCATGGATTTTAATTTTGGGGGGAGTAATACGCTGGCCTTTTCTTTCTCTTTACTTATGCTGAAGAAGAAATCTATCCGAGGCATCACTCTTAGCTCAGGCAAAAGAGACAGTACTTGTGTGACCTCTAAGTTTGAGACAGGATAGTCCCACAGGGCACTCACACAGCATCCCAGGGACAGCCACTGCAGTATCAGGAGATGTTGCTTCTGTGAAATACAGGTGGCTTGAACACACAGCTGGGGTGCAGACCAGGAGAAAAGGGTACCCTACTTCCTAAAGGCCCACATGCCTGCCTTTCTGCTCCTTTATGCAATTGCTGAAGTGAGAGGAGTAAGTAATATTGTCAGGCAAGATAACATGGTGCTGCTCTTGTCCAGCCACTTGGTGTCACGAAAGGGGATGGATGGCACAGTGGGCAGCAGGCTAGGGTGGCCACTCAGCTCAGCAGCCCCACACTGAAAGGGGAGATCTGATTTGGTCTAATTTACCTGCTTCAGCCACACGTTGGTTGTCATCAGCTGATTCTTCTCATCCTAGGGTGACACAAGGTAGAGAGGATTGCATTACCAAAACAGACAAGAAACAGACCCGATGCCTGCTGAGTCCAGCCCTGTGCTGAGCAGATGAGGACCCTCTGCTTCCTGTTTCCCCATGGATCTAGGGTCTCTAGTCACTGTTGGGGGAAGTGAACTGACTTTCTAGGTGCTGTCCCTGCTCTCACTGGGAGCTCCTGAGGCTGGAAAGCCAAGGTCTGGCATTCCACAGCAGCCCAAAGGAATCAGAAGCCAAAGAGCAGGGAGGCAGCAGGGCTCAGCCAGCAAGTGGGTTCAGGACACACATGGTTGTGGGCTCACAGGACAGCTCATCTCCCCACACTGCTCAGCCTGGAGTGACTTTGGGAAGATATAAGCTGAAATATTGTCCTGAATATGTAAATAAAGCACAAAATTAGAGTCTGCCTTCCATGGCACAAGAGGATGCTGCCAGGGGCACGGGGATGCGAGGAGCACACTGTTGTGTGGGTACCTTTGGGTCCTGTACAAATTCCACTGGGCTTTGCAGTGATGGAGGGGAAAGGGAAGAGAAACTTTCCACATAGGTAAAACCATGGGATTGTTTGTTTTGCCTCTAGTCTCTTATCTGAGGGGCCAGCTGAGTCAAGATACAAGCTGCCTTTGGCCTGGATACAAGATTGCTTAGAGTGAGCAATGTCCAACCAGCTCTACCCTTCCTCACATCTGTCCTGTAGCTGCAAAATGTCATTAAACTGCAAATGTAGGCACCAGGGACTGTCTGGCATCATGGACTGCTTGATTAACACCTGATGCAGCAAGGCCTTATTCCCTGAGAACAACAGGGAAAAAAGGACCTTCAGGTTTGCTGCAAAATAAGCGAGTATTATGGCTCATGCTGTGCATGGGACAGGAGGTCATATCTCCAGCACTGCACCACACTTGGCTTTTTGTTGCCTGACCATCACTTCACATTTCATGTGTCAGGAAGCAAAAGCCAATGGCATCACCAGCCCTCCCAGGTGGATGCATGACTGTCTATAAAAGAAGGGATGTTTTACCAAGCCAAACCCAGAACTTACTACATCCACAAGCTGTGATATCTTTAATCCAAAAAGGACTTTGATGGTGTCATTGGAGTTTTCCACAGGGCGGACCCATTTCTGATAGCCTTGAAATAAGTGCTTGAGAAGCGCATCCTCATTTTCAGCAACTGAACTGAAGGCAGCCACATCTGGAAAAGAGCAACAGAGAGTTGCACAGGGATGTGCTGGGAAGCAGACATGAAGAATGGCACGACCTGAAGAAGTGAGGCAGAATGATGATGTGAGACAAATCCGCCTCTGGGCAGCTCTTGTCAGTAGAATCTGTAGGAATCCAGATGCAGAGACTCTCAGCAGAGCCAGGACGAGGAGAGGGGAAGGCAAGATGGCCCAAGCCCAGCTCACACGCACAAAAAAAATCATCAGACCAGAGCAGTGATGGCTTTGTATTAGGTTTCTGTTTTCTATGGCCTTTTTGTCTTGAGTCAACATACTCACCCCATCTTTCTTGTTTATTATTCTTTAGAAAACCTGCAGCCTCGGAGCATCAGTTGCTCCCTTTCACCCTTGACTGAGTAGCAAATATCCAGCTAATAAATGCTCTGAGAAAGAATTCTGGTTTTTCAGATACCTGTGGTGTACCACTGACAGCTGGGGCCACAGGGAAAATCTGGTCACTGTGGGGCAATCCCTGGCTGGTTGGTCTATGTGAGACCATGGGCACGGGGAGACCTGGCAGGAAGCGGCCCCGCTGAAGGTCTGCCTGAAGCAAAAACCTGCTGCTACACTAGACCGTCCCATTGGACAAAACCCCTAATTTAGTCTGGATTCTCTCAGGATAGCACAAGGTCCAACTAGCACCGTCATCCCCCTCTTCTAGCCACAGCAAATGCCTATGCCTTTTTGAGAAGCTGTAAACTCTGAAGCCTGGAGACTGCCCTTCATGGGGTAACAATTAACTTTACTGTCAGATGTTCTAGCATAGGCTGTGCTTGGCCTCTGTTGTTGGATGTGCAGTTGTGGTGGGGTTAACAAACCCTGGTGATCTGGAGGCCAGCTGATCAGAGGGAGCTTTCACACTCCTTTCCACCAGCTCTGCACCGCAGCTGGGGAAGCGCCCATGCAGCTAGCTGTCAATACAGTCTATAGCAGCCTCTGCGGCCACCCTGTGTCTTGCCGCTTTGTCACAAGACTTTGAGGTCTGCTATTACCAACTGGGAAACCACAAATGCCCCTCCTGCTTGCTCCAGGGTTTATTCTTACCCCAGGGCTAACCCTAGCTCCACCACAGCAAATGGGGATCAGAGTTTGGGGTCTGTCCTAGGAAACTGGATTGTCTGCCCAAACGTGCCAGAGAGGCATTGCATCTGGAACCAAGAGAAGAGAAAGAACACATTTCTCCCTCCTCAGTGGTCCAGTCCCCTGACACATAAGAGTCTCTGCAGAGACCCGGGCTCCCAGCCCTTTCACTTTCCCTTTAAGAGGTTCATAGGAGTGAGTGGTTGTTAAACACAGGAGATTTAATGGGAAATCTAGTGAACAGAAAAAATCCACACTCCCAAAACATGCAGGATCAAGACCAGCTTTATCCTAATGCTGGAATACGTTGCCCTGTGTTTATTTGAGTATAACTCCCTGCACACACATGCACAACCACACGTCCCATGGGCACAGTGTCCGTGGCTGCGTATGAACTCTCTCATAGGAAAACGGTACTGTTTCACAGCCTGTACCTCGTATGAATTCCAAGGGCCCTAATGCTCTAAGAGGGTATAGCACAGAGGTGGTAAAGCTGGTTTTGGGGCTGGATATGTTGATTCTCATCTTCTGGGGAAGCCACAGAAAAGAGTGAAAAAGAGTTGAGAAGTCTCACAAAGGAAGCCAGAAGGAACAAGGCTGGTGCCCTTATAAGACAGCCTCAGTACTCACGGGAGGACAGTTTAAGAGCAGAAGTTTTTAGTGAGAAGAAAGACATACCACGCAGAAAAAATACCCTAGGAGCTCCTTTCATCAAGCCCAGTCTGATGATTAAGTTAGATAAAGCCATGGAGAAAATACTGAACAAAGTAGCACTGACTTTGAAAGAACAGAGAAGCGGCCATAGGACAGATGCTTCTCTGAATTTACCATACAGTGCACAGAGAAGGCAAAAGTTGGGAAGCTCCCTGGCAGGTTACTGCACATACAAGTAACCGGGCAATCTCCCCTCTCCCCCAGGTTCCTGTTCCTCTCTGTGGTCCGTGCCAGGAGCACTTCCCTGCAGGTGCAGGGGCAAGTGTGCTGGGACAGGGAGTCTGCTAAATAAACATGCAAAACACCCCGAGAAATGCAGACAGGACATGTAGCCTTTCCTCAGCTCGCCTGAGGCATTTCAGTTTTCCTCCTGTTGATTGAGATACTCCCATAACTCCCTTTAGCAGTGCAAGTCAAGCTTAGGATGTTTTTGTTAAATTCCACCCAGCGACCACCCCTCCACCCCAGTTATTAAAGCCTTGTTGCCAAACTGGCCGTGGTTGCAGTACAAAGGCAGCAGTTGACACAACCCTCCTTTGCTAGTTAGACAGTGTTCAGAGGACCAAGGGAAGCCAGCATCTACCTTGTCCTTCAAGCAGCAGCTAACTGGCCAGCAGAAAAAAAATCGTGAACATCTGCAACTCAGCTTGGAAGAAGAAGAAATTGCACTTACCTGAGCAGCTCAGAAACAGTGCAAAGAGCACTAGGCAAAGCATGGGCACCACTGTGGCTTTTCCTTTAAATCTGATCTTTGGTTTTCATAAGCAAATCGGTCTCATCCTAGTAGGAGACTAATAAAACCTAGTTAAAAATCAAGGCGGACAATTGAGTCTGCAGGGCAAGGCAGCACCTTTTGAGCCTTGTCTTGCCTCATCATGACGCTCTGTAAATCACACTTCATTGATTTTCAGTCAGCTGTCACATCCCGTAAGCCTAAAACAGGGCTCTGGGTCCTAAACTCTGACTGATTTGTTTGTGGCCGTATTTGGGCGGCTATAGCCATTGCGGTCTAAGATCAGAAGTGAGGCAAGGTTTTTAAGGAGGAGAAATGTCCTTTATTATGCTGCCAGTTACAGCTGGGGAAAAAAACAGGCTGCAGTTCAGACCCAAAGATAGTTCACATGCCTGAAAGATTGTTTGCTCCAGCCCTATCAGTTGGTCTAATAAAAGAGACAGCCTCCCTACAGACTGACTTAGCTTATTCATTTTTCATACTTCACTTGCTGTTTCACAGCTATAAAATGGATTTGGGGAGGAAAAAAACCAGTAAGATATAGGAGGGAAAACAGGGCTGTTTTCTAAATTTATGTTTTGTCACCATACACAAATCATCATAGACAACAGCACAGAAATGCTTGCACAGTACTACCTATTGGCACAGCTTAACCGAGTATGTTGCTCCAGGGCCTTGTGTTTAGCAATGAGAGTGAGTGGGCCTTTGATTATTTAATGCGTTCCTCTGTAGCTGTCCCTCTTCCCCAGCGATGCCTTGGACAGGCTCCTTTCAGAAGCTGCCAGAAATTGCTGCTATCGAAAGGGTTGCAGGTTCCTCTTTTCCTGTCCCCCTGCCACTCCTCTGCCAAGGGATCTCAGGATCTTCTCAGTTTCCATCCCAAATGAAAGTTACTTTGCCATCTCTTTCCAAAGAGGAGCTTTTTGCATGAGCTTTTCAAGTTCAAGAAAGAGTGGTGCAAAATTCTTCTCGTTTGCACCCAGACCTGAAGCTCTTCCTGCTTTTATTTTTATTCTGGCTATTCTTTCTGTCTGTGTGCTGGCAGAGTTATCCCACACATTTGTTGCAAACAAAACCGTTCATGGCGATTTACATATCATCAGAGTTTGTCTTCATCCACTGATTCACATTTGTAACCTAGAGGAATTTAATTGCTTGCTGACTTTTATATGGGAAGCCTGTTTTTTTCAGCAACTGCTGAGCACATTTCTTGCAGTGGCCCAGATTTTGGTACAGTCACAAGCTATGTAATTCAGATTTGCCTTATCTAAGGTCCTCACAGAGGATTGATAACTGGCAGCTGTAACCTTATGAGATTATTCAGCTTCCTTTAATGAAAAAGATGTCATTTCAGTGTGGTTCGAAGTCACATTGCTGCTACAAATAACCTTCTTGTAGTGTCCTACCACCTTATTCATGCTGCTGTGGACTTGTAGTGTCCTACCACCTTATTCATGCTGCTGTGGACTTGCAGCCTGCCTTGTCCATACCTCTCTGGCAGGCCACTGGCAGCAGCTCAGTGGGTTTGCCTTTTCCACTACTGGGAATGGGAAGTCTGCAAGGACCTTTGTTAACTCCTTGGCTCTGCCAGCAGGTCTGGAGAAGCAGCTGATTTCCTCTGCACCTTTCCTTATCCCAGCTGCAGAAAGCAACTCCAAACAAACACTGCTATCAAGAGACTGTCTTGAGTGAGGTGTCTTGTTATCACCAGCTGCTGTCACTACCAGACTGCTCAGTCTACCCATTAGATCCAGACCTGATCACACAACTCATCGAAATGCACAGTAAGGGTCCTTTTTTTATGCTGGCATCAAGAGAACAGCGGATGTTTGGCTGGAGTGCCACGGACAGACAGCACCACAACCTGCCATAAAGTTGAGTGTGGATTAAACACGATTATCCTGCCTGATAATCATGTTTGATTCCCTGATGCAAATTTTTCTGCAACAAAGCTACCCCTTAAAAATGTTCTGTGCCAACTACCCCACGCTTTCCAGCATGTTTATGGTCCTGTACAGGGCTCAGCACCCTCAGACATCATCCATCATCATTGCAGAACCACAGCTTCATGGCTGCAAGCCTTTGCCTGTTGACACCTCTGATAGTAATTACTGCCTGAGATCATGTCCAGGCACTGTTCTGTTCAACAATGCTGTATCACAGACTGGAGAGAAACTTGTTTTCATACGGCTTTAGCCTGCTGCCTTGAGGTAATGAACTTAATCTATTAGCTGGCTATAGGGGTAGGGTTTCTGCTACTACATGGTACTTGCTTGGAGGGAAATATGATGTATGCTCACTTTACCATCACCCACCCACTACCTAGACCAAGACAAGAGGTAAGGACCCATCTTACCTCTTGGTTACTCTTTGGCTTCCAGAGTTACTTGGCAACCAGAGGAGGGCACTGGAAAAATAATTCTGTTTGCTTGTTGATGATGCTTTCTGTTTCCCAGTCTTTATTCAGTCACGTTCTCCAACGTTTTGGGAAGGGAATACACACAAATACTCCATTTTACCAGCTGACCCATGAAGCATGAGAAGAATCCACCCTGAGATAGCAAATGAATTCCTGGGTAAAGTTTGAATCTTCTCCGTTGAGAACCTGCCTTTTCTTTTCCACAGGTTTCATGGTATTTGTAACTGACATGAGACTGCAATTCCAGGCTGCAAAGAGCAAGAGCTGCCTGGGCACAAGCAATGCTGAAACTGGGTCTCGCTCTCCGGGCGGCTCAAATTCCTGGGAGAAAAAACAACAGAAAAAAGAAAAAAAGAAAAAAAGAAAAAAGAGAAATCCACATAGAGGCACAAATCCATCAGTTTGAGCCCACATGGTTAATATTAGGAGCAACTGAAAAATTGAAATTATGATGGAGAGTGCCAGGCCATGCTACCTGAAGGTGTCATGCAGCTGACTCTGGAAAACGCATATTCCAGGGAAAGCTGGCAGCGCTGTCTAGAGACCAAAGCACATGGATGGGAGATGCTGTGAAACAGAACAGAGAGGCACCAAGATCTGGAGAGGGATTTGCAGCACCGGCGGGGTTGTTAGCTTCAGGGAGGAGAAAAGAGAGGCTGCAGAGGCAAGGCTTTTGCAGCAGCTACGAGGCAGGAGGCTCCTTCCAGGTGGATGTGTCGTCTCCCTCCCCAACCCTGCTCCTTGGGGCTGGTATGCCAGGAGCCAAGGGAGGCATACCTGGGGTGCCAGTATTTGGGATGGAGCCAGGCTCCCAGAGCTCCCAAGGGACGACTGAGTCACCTTAGTGCCATCCTGCACCACACAGGCAGCCAGCAGGTGAACACGAACCCCAAAGGAGTGAGGGGCAGTTTCTGGAGCAGAAGTGTGGTGGAACAGTGCAGCATGTCTGGAGCCTCATCTTTGCCCTGGCACTTCCCCTCCAGTCCTCTCTGCTCTTCGTCCTCACTGTCAGCAGGCGCCTTTCCCCATCAGCAGTTTCCTACAACATGCACCTTCAACAGGCAAGGGATTTCCTTAGCCCAGCTTGCCAGCAACTTCTGCAGCACCAGGCACTTCCATGTAGGAGAGGGCGCAGTCTGCAGCCAGCCATCCACCCACCTGCCCATACATCCTGAAGCCCCTCCGCTCTCATCCAGCTCTCTGTCTCCCCCAGACACCTTCCTCCTCCTCCTTCTCCTCCTCCTCCTCCTCCTTCTCTTCCTCCTCCTTCTCCTCCTTCTCCTCCTTCTCCTTCTGTTCCTCCTCCATTTTTTCCTTCCCTCACGCCGAGAGAAGGTCCTTTCACCACGTCCTTGCCTTTTTCCCTTCTCATGCTGAGTTGCGGTCTCTTCCCTCCCTCCTCTCCCGCGCAGTTCCAGCACCCCTGCCTGGCAGGAGGCGGGCAGTGCAGGCAGCCCGGGGCCCTGCCGTCTAAGGTCTGTGGGGTATCATCCACCTCCTCGGGCTACAAGGCAGGTAACATGCTGTGTGAGCTTTGTTTGGGAGCCCAGTGTAGCACCTGTGGTTGTGAAAAAGTCGTGCTTTGAATGATGCTGGAGCTCTGCATAATGTTAACGGGGGCTAGATAACAAGCCCAAAAAAGATGTAAGAATTTTTGCACTTGTGCATGGACCTGTTTGTGGCAGCAATTACATCTGGCCTGAAGAGATTTAACCTCTCTCACACAGTGGGCAAGGGAAAAAACTCTTCATGTCAGCTAAGGAGCAAGCAGCCACTTAGCACAGCACGCTGGGAGAGGGAAGACAGAAACCCTTCATGGAGGCTGCCAGAACTAAATTCACTTTCAAGCTACGATCAGACAGGTTTTTTTCAGTGGTGACCAGGGTCTGCAAGTACAGGGACAAGATTTTGCAGCGCAAGAGCTGTTCCAGTCCTGGGTTTCCTTGGTGCCTTCCTACCATGGCAAACTCCTGCCTGCCCTCCTTCCAATTTCTACCACATTTACATGAATGCAGAGTTGAGACAGCTTTGAGACTCTGTGCCTTCTGACAGTGTACAGTCCATACAATCCCCCGCTGCCCATTTCCCTGCAAAAACTTTCCACTGCTCCATCGGGACTGGAGACACATTGGGAGATGGACCTTTTGGAATTGCACAAGCTCTTCACCACTGTATGCACATTAACATTTCTAATAAATAATACATTGCCCTCTGCATTAGACTCTGTTTTCTTTTTCAGTTCTAGCTTTACAGTGAGATCTCGTTCAGGATATGGCACCGTGTCTTGGGGCTTTGTGGTCAATTTCTGCATTTTAGTGACACTAACTAGCTCTGAAATGTGGTAATTTTCACAACTGTTTGGTCTGAGTTGATAACTGCAAACGAAGAACTGCCTGGGCTCTTCTATTTTCTGAGCTTGTCTTTCCGTTATATCAAGCTTATCCCTACTTTGGTAAATGCTCCTCACAGCCCAAATTCTATCTGCAGCATCATGGACTTGCTGTTCAGATGTCAAGGCTTGGAAGACTCCAGCGGTAAGCAAGGGTCAAAATTTTGCAGGGTGTGAGAGGAAACTCTGTTTCAAAGACTACTGCTCCAGGAATGACAGAAGCACTTGGTTTGTGTCTATCTCTGCATTTACCTCTCAGCCTCTCATTTTCAGGCCTAAAACTTGGTGCCTGGGAGCCCTTATCCCAACACACGCAGTGCTCCATGGCAAGAGGGAACACCATTATCCTCTTTTCTGCTTTCTCCTTCCAATTTAATACAGGCTTTCCATCCCCAAGGCATTAATAAAACCCAAAGGGCAATTCCTGTTGCATCCTATCACCTCGATAAGCTGCCTGAACCCTGGTGGCAGCTTTTTCACTTCATTACTTCTTTTTGGAGGCAATAGCCCCGCCACACGGCCTGAACAGTGGTTGCTGACAGACTTTCTTTTTTGGAGCTGCTGTATCTGGTGTGGGAGGGTGACACCAAAGCAAAACTGAAGGCTTCGTCAGAAATTGGATGAGGTCTACAAGCTCTGCTCCTGTCTGTGTTTAAGGGCATTTGTTCTTTATAGTCTCCTCCTGAGTTAGCAAAGATGGTTGCTTTGTGGGTCCACATTGTTCACACATGATTTACAAGGAAGTTTCTTTTTAGCTTTATAAACATACACTGACATAGATAATAGTTCTCTGTTGTCCAAAGGATTAAAATGTAACAAATTTGCTTAGAATGCTTGGAGGACCATATTCTTTTGTCTCTTTCTTCACTACATTACTGGATGTTTTTCCAGCACTTGTGGCTTTTTTAATGATGTTTCAATAAAAAGAAATGCAATTGCTGTTGAGCATTTTCCTCTGCTGCTCTATGCCTCTCGCTACCTGCTTGGACTACAGAAAGACAGTTTTCCACCATGCACATTTTCAGCATGTGTATTAGGAATTGCATTTCTGGGGAAAAATGTTGAATATTGTATACTCAAATCTGAAAGTACAAAATAGTCTTAGCAGATCGTGCTTCATGAACATAACCCTCATACTTGAATTTTTGTACATCGTGAGTTATTCTACCTTCTTTTTTTTAAAAGCTACTGTTTTTAAAGAAAATGCAGCACTAGAACCAATTGTCTCAGCCACACTCAGCCTCACAAAACTCAGGGGCTGAGCAACATAGCTTCTCAACATGTGCTGCTGAGCTACAAGACAGATGCCTGTGCCTTCATCTTTAGCTTTCAGAAATAAATTGGAAGAGGCCAGGAGAAAAAAAAATAATAAAAACAAACAAAAAAACCCCCCACAAGTATTAAATCCTTGCTTGGGTGCCAAGGTGGCCACTTTTTGGTTGATTCAGATTTGTTCTGACCATTTTCCTACAGTTGAGGACTCTTCAGAAACTCTCCCCTGCCAACCGTTCATCAGCATCGTGCCTCATTACCCCTTATATGGCCTCCCTCTCAAAACCAGAGCCAAAAACACTAAAAGGCTCCCTCTTTCGCTGACAGATGATGTGAGTGCAGTATGGCCACTTCATTCAGGCAATTTTTTTTTATTTAACATCCCTGACTTTCTATGTGCCCACCAAATGAGAGGATGCTGAAGTCCAGCAAAGGTAAAATGAGCCTTCTCTGCTTAGAAATGCTCCATCTCCAAATGGTGGCTGGCTTTGCTTAAGTTAGGAGCCATTGGCAATGCCAAGCATCTTCAGCAACCCAGGATCCAGGCTGTTTAGTCCTCCTGTGAGCAAGACCCCTGAAGTTTGAGATGCACCCACCTTTCGGATGATATCAAATGGTTGCAGCTCTTCCCCAGGAAAAGGGACATCTGGGCCCTGGGATGGACCCAGCCTGGACTCATATTTTGACATGCCAAGAGCAAGCGAATTTCCCCACTCAGCTACATTACAGCCAAGAATTTTACAAAGTGGGAATTTTAGCATTGCAGTCAGGACACTCAGGTGAATGGGAGAGCTCCTATGAAGTGCATGCATTTTACTTCAGACCAGCCCTGCTTAAAAAGCAGAAACTGCTCCTGAAGCAGCCAGTCAGGTTCAGCAGTCACAGACACTGCCCTCTGTGACAGTGGTCACCCTAATCAGCATTGTAAAGCCAACTTCTCCATGGCAAAACAGTGGTGGGGGAGTTTGTGAGAGGTTCTGCATTTAATAACTCTCACTAACTCACTTCTGTCCCTCTCTACTCATGTCATAGCAGGGCCCAAGTCAGCCCACTGCTGTTCTGAAGACTATATCCTGATGGTTTAAGCTGAGATGTGAGCCTTCTAGCCAGAGATGCCTGCTTGCCATGCTGAGTCTGTATTGCTTGGGCTAATGTCAAATAATTTATAAGCAATAATATTTACTCCTTCTAGAGGTTTTTTAAGATTGGATAGAAATGTTCACAGGTAGGAACCAAAGAGATGGAGTATATAGGACCATCATTTTGAGTATCTGTGGCAAATTTTGGGCTTCCATTTTCAATCACTCGTGAACAGACAGTGCATTTAAAAGTACATCCAGAAACCAGCTGTCACACACAATAACTTCTGGAATTTCCTAGCCTTAATAACTTACTATGTGAAGCCATTATTTCCAGTTCAAAAGGAGACATAGTCCCCTCGCATGTCTACCTATGTGCTTAAAATTCAGTGTTGTCTAATTCCAGGTATTTGCTTGTTACATTAAAGTTTTTCACAGTTGTGCTCATGAATATGTACAAACAAAACCCAGTTAGACTTCTGAGTGGCACAAACAAAATGATGGATAGTGATTTTTCAGTGGTTTTTCGGTTTTTATACCGAATGTCTAAGAATATTGAGTACAGAAGAAATAAAGGCCTTGGACCTGTTGCAGTAGGTCGAGGGGTAATGGTTTTAAACTAAAAGAGGGAAGATTTAGGCTAGATATAAGGAAGAAATTTTTTACAAGGGTGGTGAAACACTGGAACAGGTTCCCCAGAGAGGTGGTAGATGCCCCATCCCTGGAAGCATTCAAGGTCAGGTTGAATGGGGCTCTGAGCAACCTGATCTTGTTGAAGATGTCCCTGCTCATTGCAGAGGCGTTGGACTAGATGACCTTTAAATGTGCCCTCCAACCCAAACTATTCTATGATTCTATGACATGCATGCGTAATAGCCTGTATCTACAACAGAACAGTTCTGAGTGCTACCAAATAACCTGAGATTATTGAAACATTTGATATTAAACAAGTGTGTAAAAAAAGCACAGCGTATCAGAATGCCTTCACAGTTTCTGAGTGAAGTCAAAGTATGTTTTTTATGTAATTTGCAAAAATTAACTTTTAGGCAATCGTAACATAAGGGATGTGAAGGTAATGTTAGCTAGTAGAATGTCCTGTCATTATTTGGTGACATACGTAACCAACGGACATATCTTAAAACTACTTAAATTCATTGAACAGTTTAAAGTTTTTAAACAGAAAACAGAGGTTCTGAGACCCAAAAAGCTATCTCTATAGGATGACATCTTTGACATTTGTCATTTATCTTGCTTCTGATGGGCCAGACAAGCTGAATACAAAACCCGAATGTTTACAGCTTCTCCTCAACGAGAAAGAGTAATTGGTGTTACTTAGGAAAATATGTAAAAACTAGATTTGCCTTTCTACCATGCCAGAATACCCTGCTTCCTATAACTGTTTTAATGGCCTATCTGAGTCTGGTCTGAAGAATTAACCTAATTAAAGGTATTTAGGTAACTTCATCTAACAGCAAACAAAGGCTGGGTTAGAATAACTCCCTGAACTGGGAGCAGAGTCCAACAGTTTGTATCAGGAGGAGGCAGCAGGTATGGGACCACAGCCAAAATGCTCTGCAGGCTCTTCCTCTGGTGCAGGGGGACTGGGGCTGGGAAGAAGAGGTCCAGCTCTCTGAAAGAAGGCTGATAAGCGCAGGACCAGACCCTGGCAGGTCAACGGATGATAAGGAAGAGTGCCAGGAGACAACTTGCCATGGCTCTTGTAGAGTTTGCAGAACAAATGCCACCTCCACTAAACTACGTGAAGGCCCCAAAAAGCCTTTTAACTGCCTCAGGCCCCAGCAAAACAAACTGGGCTGCTGTCACCCTTCTCCCCATTATCACCCTTATTTGTCCTCACTGGGGCAACTCCTTATATTCACTTACAATGCAACGTGCGTGCCTCAAACAGCGTTTCAGTCAGCCAACAGACTGGTTTCATAAGGTCTGCAATGTTTTGAGGCTCTCAGCAAGCCCAGAGAGCATGATGCATTAACTCCAGTTGCATTAGATAACCAGCAAAATCAACAGGAGGGAAAAAAAAAAAAAAAAAAAAAAAAAAAAAAAGCACTGCAGGAATGCTTCAGAGTTTAATTCCTCTGTGGGCAATGGGGGTGACTGTTTGGCTAGGAATGCTATCAGACACCTTCTTCACTCAGGTAAATAACCATTTATCACTGCAGCTGGATTTTCCCTTCCTGTGATCTCACAGCAGCGCAGCAGACTGTCACAGTGCTCTGGAGCCCATCTCCCATTGCCACATTATGAGCAAACACTGGCTGAAGCTGTGTATGGCTTCATGACTTTGTTGCCAAACAACGATGCTGCTTAGTCTTGTCTGAGACAATGACTCTGCTGCAGTGTCCCCTCCTCTGCACAAGGCTGCTGAGAAAATCTTATGGTGGACTCTCTAACGGTACACCAATACCATTTTCAGCAATACAAAGCAGAAATTCCAGCCTCAGGGGCTCAGCAAGGCTTTCCCCAGGATGTTCAGAGTTAGGTTTTCAGCATTTCAGCACAGGCAGGACTTTTACTGTTGATTTCTGTGGGAGCCATGTTACATCAGTGGTGAAGACATTGCTCAGAAAGCTCTCAGCTCCCCTGAGAATGACTGAGCTCACTTTTATACCTATTACATACAGGAATCAAGAGACAAGCAGAATAAAAGTAAAAACTCAGCTTAAAGGCACAGAGAGTAACACCCATTGAAATAATAACCAACCCTCCTCTTTCCTCAGGCCAAACTCATCCATTAACCTGAAGACTTCAGCTGAGACATGCTTTTCATTCCAATGCTGTTCCCAACGGTGTTTTGCATTTTTATCTCTGTGGTGCATTTTATAGTATGAAACAGTAAAAAGTTACCAGTCCATAACAAGAGGTTACTGCCCCATGTCCCAAATACCCCAATGTTCAATTGCTGACGACCTCTGTAACTGAGAAGGTCAGTGCCTCATTACCATATATGAAAGATCAGAAAAGGCAAATGTGGTAAGATAGACAAATGTTTAAATTCTGAAAGTATTAATAGAATAGATCAAAATACTCTTTTGTAAGAGAGAAGAGTGATGCTGTAGAGAAGCAAAGCAAGGCACAAGAAAAAGAGAAAACGAGATAACATTCAAGAGTAGAAAAGATTTCTAATGGGAGAAAACTCTCACTTCTACAGTTATAACTCATCACAGAGATTGTGGGTTCAGTGGTCAGCATGCTCTCAAGACATTGTGGTGATTGCAATGTGAAAAACAAGCAAGGCCAATGTCATTTGCTGCATGTTTAAGCTTATGATTTCTTCTGTGACTGAAGGAGTAAAAGGTGTCGAAGGAGGCTGTTTTTTCAATTGGTGTAAGAATCCAGACTGCCAGGCAGCATTGGGAACAACACAAGAAAGCCTGATTTGCAAATATTAGGTTCATTTAATTATATCTTATCACTGAAGTTACATAAAAGTCAATTACCTGACAGCTATTAAGCTGGTATATCATGAAGCAAAAAAATCAAGTCATAACAACTTTAGTCAACAGGCCAAGAGATAAATGTCAATATTGATGGAAGAATGGCTATCAACAGTGATACTATTAGCTTAATTATAATGTCATCATAAGCTTGCTTGTACACTGGAGTGTAAAACATATTACATATATACATATATATAGATAGATTTTTAGTTATATGAAGTGTTACTACCAGGAAACCTGATTTTGTCAGCTGATGGCAGTATCAAAGAAAGATAACTTGACTGATACGGTAACTGAGGTTTGTGTGTGTGTATATTTTAAATAAATTACTTCCAACTAGAGTTCCTCAAGCTGAAATAACGACATGCACATTCACTCGGGGGAACAGACATGTTAGACATATCTATATTGGGGAGGAATAACCCCATGCACCAGTACAGGTTGGGGGCTGACCTGCTGGAGGGCAGCTCTGAGGAAAAAGACCTGGGAGTCCTGGTGGACAGCAGGACGACCATGAGCCAGCAATGTGCCCTTGTGGCCAAGAAGGGCCTGGGGTGCATCAGGAAGAGTATGACCAACAGGTCAAAGGAGGTTATCCTACCCCTCTACTCTGCCCTGGCGAAGCCCCATCTGGAGTACTGTGTCCAGTTCTGGACTCCCCAGTTCAAGAAGGACAAGGAACTGCTGGAGAGGGTGCAGCAGAGGGCTACAAAGATGATTAGGGGCCTGGAGCATCTTTCTTACAAGGAAAGGCTGAGGGACTTGGGTCTTTTTAGTCTGGAGAAGAGAAGGCTGAGGGGGTACCTGATCAACACCTATAAATACTTAAAAGGTGGATGTCAAGAGGAAGGGACCAGTCTTTTTTCAGTGGTGCCCAGGGATAGGACAAGAGGAAATGGGCACAAACTTGAACAGAAGTTCCATCGAAACATGAGGAGGAACTTCTTCACTTTGAGGGTGGCAGAGCACTGGAACAAACTGCCCAGAGAGGTGGTGGAGTCGCTGTCTCTGGAGAGTTCAAAACCTGCCTGGACAAGTTCCTGTGCAACCTGCTCTAGGTCGACCTGCTTTGGCAGGGGGGTGGGACTAGATGATCTCCATCTAGTCCAACCCCGTATCATTCTGTGATTCTCTTACTCTGTGATTCTGTTTCCTATTGTCCACGAGCAGGAGTTGTCAATGCTGTAGTACCTGTAGTGCAGAACCCGCCCAGTTCCTCACCATGCTGGACATATAAATAAACTCTGAGCAATTTTTGTCCACTGACAGTCAAAGGAAAAACCCTAGTAACAAGATTTTCCTGTCCGGACTCAGAAAGATAGAAAGGAAGATAAGAACTGAATGTACATAAAGACTATAGAATTTCAGGTTACTGTTAACTTAATTCTTTTTCAGTCCTTGGACATAACACTACAAATAATTCATTTACCTGGCAGTGACTCCTGGAGTCCCTCAGTTAAACTGTCACTACAAAATCACTTGATAAAACACCGTATCAGCTCAGGATACCTATCAGACAAGCCTGCAAGTGTGGATCAAGCTTAACACACTAGAAATGTAAACAGTAATCAGTAAGGCCAGCCTCTGTGGCCTGAGCTCACGTGGCATGTGCTCTAGTCAGAGCAGAAGACTCCATCTTGGTGTCTCACAGCCAGCTTGGGAGCAACTCTCAGGTTAGATTTTCTTTGCATGCAGGTGCCATTCCTCTGGACCTGACAGTATCAGCATCAGTGAATTGATGAATGAAGAGTCTGATCCTATCAATACAAGAAAAAAAAAAAAGAAAAGGGGGAAAAAAAACACAAACAAACCAACAAAAAAATCCAAAACACAAAAAAGAGTGAGAACTCTGGACTGAGCTGTGAAAGTGGGGATTCTGAAGCTTCCTTCTCTGCAGATGCAGTTCCTAAGGTTGTTATCCTAAACCTGAAAGTGCAGGTGGAAGTCTGGTGATTTCTTAAACCCAGAATAAGATCCCTTCCTCTTAACAAGAAAAAGAACCACCCCTGAAAATTCCTTCCTTTCTGAGCCACAAGTCCAGACTGTAAAGCACCTGAAGCCAAAAAAGTTCACTTCTTCCTGCAAAAGGCATGTATGAGGAGACTCCTGAAAAAGCATGGTGTGGGGATGTGTGACTGACCCCTACAGTGGAAGAAGAACCAGAGGAGATGGGCAAGAATGATGAGCTCAGGGAAGAATATAACAAATAATGTCAATCTCAACACAAGGGGGACTGGATGGTCACCTTTGTTTTTGGTATTCAGCTCTATCACTCAGCCATCAGACTGCATAAACAGCCTTCCCTGAAATAATTAGTCAAAAGTGATGTTTTCCTGAGCTAGCCAGACCAGCATGGGAGAGGAGTCTGTATGCGACTAAGTCCAATACAAAGTATAAAAACTGAACAACTCACAAAGTCGCCTTGGACGAGAGAAAGTGGCTTGCGCTGTGTTTAACCCACATATTCCTTCCCAGCAACTGGGAACACACAGTGTCATGACAGCAAGCATTTAGAGACCAATAATGGGAATTTGAACACTACGTTTGTGTTGTGTATCCACTATATGTTGCAATTGCTATACTGTGCTTGTGCTGTGATTTCAGTATACCGTTGTGTCACTCTGCTAAGTCAGTCCTGGGCACATCCATGAGAACCTGGTTAGGGAGCGGTGGACTCTGGCTGGGGGCTGGTGAATAAGCCCAAGATGAAAGAATAAACTATTCCTGATGGCAAGACCTCCTCTTTTCTTCTGGATTACCTGTCCCAGGTCAGTGAATTGAAGATCTCCCAATGGGAAATCACATGTCTTTTACAGACTCAAGTACTGAAGAGTTGGTTCATCTATAGAGGACTAGTACAGCCAGAGACCCTGAAATACAAATAGTCACATTCAGTGAAACCTCAAAGGAAATGAGAAGCCTGCCTGATTTGCTCAAATCTTCCCCAAGGTTAAAAAAAAGAAAAAAAAAAGACACAATAAACCCAAATGACTATACCCACATGCTACTATCCATGCTCCTACCTAACAAAAGCACCTTTTAATAGACCACTAGAACCAACTAAGATGCACAGGACAATCAATTTTCCAGAGGTTCCAGGATTGTGTGAGCCCAGGCCTTACAATCTATTTTCCCTGTACAAAGGGAGGAGGCAGCTACAGAAGGATCACTAGATCATTTTGCCCAACAGGCAATAAAAGGTTTGATACTCAATGCTAAATGAACTAATAGTGCCAGGACTGTGGAGAGATTTAATTATTGCAATGATTTAATTATGACAATGTAATGTATCTATTCTCAAGAGAGGTTCTTGAAAATTTCCTTCTGAGTAACTGATTTAAATATTTTCTTTGACTTAAGAATATTTAAGATGACTTTCCTTTGGGAACTGTTTCAAGTTATTCATAGCAGATTAAACAACGACTTTGCAATACATTTTTCCTGCACGCTTCTAAGCTACCTCAGTCTGTGTAACACTGTAAGCCCTTCTGCCCAATTTGTGCAATAAAATGCTGCAGTTCCATCAAAAGGTCTCTATAAGAAGATAAAATTTCCATTGAAAGCATTGAACAGGCACAAAGAGAAATCAGTAAGAGCAATTACTGTCATCATTGTATTTTTGAATCATGTATCCTGTTTTGCTCTTTCCCATTTATTAATAAATCATCATCATGGCTGAAGTATGGCAAATAACCTGCTGTGCTTAAAACAGCAGGAGTCACAGACCTGAACTTGCAGTTACGGCAGACTGCGAGCGTCAATGTGCTTCAGCAGATTGTGTTTCGGTTGTTAAACTTAAACAATAGGTCAAAACACCGCCTTCCACACCACCAAAGCCACCTGATGAAGGTGTAAGCTGATGGGAAACAGGTCAGCCTACAGAATAGAACCTAAAACAGATCTCAGGAAAGAAACAAAGCAAAAGGGCAACCAGGAATAACTGCCTGGTTCCACAGAAGCATTGCACTTTCTTCAGCTGCAAGAGAACTCCTTCAACACCCACACAGGGCACCTGTGCCCTAAACCCTGTGTAGAGCTAAAGGAAAATGAAATCTCAGTAACACAGAAGATTTCTTGGAAATACCTGTTTAAGACTGTGCTAGTAACAATATAGACAAAATGGCAACTGGAAGCAGAGGAGAAAAAAGGACAGTGACAAAGAACTCCCCCAGTATGACAAGCCATAATCCAAGTATTTAGCTATTCATTTTTTTCCTCATAAAACGTATCTGTGGATTTGAACTGTCCTAGTTAGACAGGGATATCTAATAGTTTGCAGAAGTGTAAGGAGAAAAAAGGTAAACACTACACACAGGTGAGAGCAGCAAAAGGGAATGTAAGGCAATAGGGGGAGGTAAGCAACAATTCTCTTGTTAGAAGCAGCTTCAACTTCTGCCTGTTGAAGTATCAGTCCATTTCAAAATAAATGTCTCTGTCCAGATTTTAAGGGTAGATCATTTTTGCCAATTTTGCTACTTTTCAACTCCCTTGAATTGTTTGCTTTATAAAATAGGCTTCAGTGAAGTGCAGTTACATGTGTTCAAACGAATGTCACCTACTTAATGAGAAATTGGACAACCACATGCCATTCTACATTCCCACCTCTGCTTTTGGACTCCCAATCACTTTCTTCAAAGATGTTTATGAATTCGCCACTATGCACAGGTACCAGGTGTAGCCAAACAGTGAGTGACGCAGGCCCTTTTTTATAGCTAATTGTGTGAATTGTGTAACAACTCATACTTTAAAAAAAAAAAAAATGCTAATAGATGCTTGGATGAACAAACTGTTCTTGTAAATTCTACATTAAAAGCTAGAATTCCTTTCCTAGCCTGGCCAGTAGCCCATAGCCTTTATCTTAAGATCTTGCAGACCTTAGAACGACCTTGCTGTACCTGAAAGGTGCCTACAGGAGAGATGGGGAGGGACTCTTTATGAGGGAGTGTAGCGATAGGACAAGGGGTAATGGTTTTAAACTGAAAGAGGGGAGATTGGAACTAGGTGATTTTTAAGGTCCCTTCCAACCCAAACCATTCTATAATTCTCTTTCTATACTGCTATCAGTCAGAGGGATTGCAGTACAGTGCATGGTAGGGCACAGCGCAGGAAAAGTCAGCTGCTGAAAGACAATCAGTTGTTTTGGTGCCAGCCTTTTTTTCCCACTTCAGTGCTCTGTGATATTGACAGCCTTCATTGGCCTAGCAGATTCCACCCCTAGCACCACTGCATCAGGAGTTAACAAGGGGTTTTTTAAGGAAAAAAAAAAAGAAAGAAAGGGTAGCTGCAGGAGAAATTCAAGCCCATTGTTAGAATTGACTGTATCTCTTCTTAGAAAAAAAACTTTAACAATAGGAAGGGAAGTATCAGCAATTGGGCACCAGTCCATTCTTCAACCTGGTACTACTGAAACTCTCAAGACAAACAATAATCACCCTTCTCAATCAAAGGAACATTTACATGAGTCAGCCATTAAACCAACTTCACCAACACAAAGAGCTTAAACATACAAGAACCCTCCACACCAGCCATCTATCAGTGCCTGAAATTTACCATGCTGACTTAGCTTTGTCGGGTTGCTTTTCTGAAGGGCTATGAAGTTAAAATACCTGAAGGAAGGGCACAACAAGCACAGAAGCCAGAGCATAAGGTGCAGGGAGACAGGGATCTTTGGCGAGGCTGGAAGGAGACAGTGCTGAATGTCAAAAGAGTATGAAGTTACCTTTATTTAGTTTATTTTATTTATTTAGTTACCTTTCAGACGCAGCTGACGCAATGCCACAGCTCATTGCAGCTGGAGGAGAGGACTTACTTCTCCCCATCCCCAGCTCATATTGTTGGTCTTCCTCTGCCTCTACACTAAGACCCAAAACTGCTACTTTAGTGAGCTGAATTGCCCCACAGAAGGTCTCAACCAGCACCATAACTGGTGTCAATGAGAAGGGCAATAATGGGAGTGCATAGCCAAATGGTGGGGGGAAAAGGGAGGTGGCAGGAGCACCCCAACTAGAGCGGGGTGGGACTGGAGCAACACACCATGCCTCAGGAAGACACACTTTAAATTCCCAGGGAGTTAGAAGAGGCGGTATTTTGCAGAGAAAACAGAAACAATCTGCTATCTGGCCACACATGCCAACAGCATAGCAACAGTTGTTTAAGCGTCTCTTCCTTGCTGCTTTTTGAATTTGAGCATTTTCAAGTTTATTTTAAGTATAAAGCACAACAGCAACAAGACGGGAACACTGTGAGAAAACCCCAGTATCTAAACCAAGGGACTACTCTAGAAAAGACACAGAATGTCAAGCTAGTTCTGGCAAAGTCCTGGGAAAATAGAGAGTGAGCAGTTAAAAATCTAACACACCATTTGCTTTTTATTTTTAATCAGGTATAATAAATGTACACAAAAGGATGCATCAGCATTTTTGTTCATCTTAAGTATATGAAATGGTAGGGAAAGTAGATACATGGCATGAGTGAGGTCAAAAGTATCAAGACTGGTTCAAAACATTTCAAAATGTCATGCTAACAGGATGTTAAGGAAAGATTTTAAAGCCATCATGAACAGGGCTTGATTAATATCAGAGCTAGAATCCACACAACACACAAGTTTGACACGGACTGAGAGAAATAATTTTCCTCATGTCCAATGTATCCAGGAATTTCACCTGTGAAGACTACGATAGGGTTAGCATGATGCCACCTTCTCTGATTTTGAATGAGTCTATTGACTACGCAAATTATTAAACCGTAAGTGCAAACTGCTGCACTACTTTGTGATGCTAAGTTCATTTTTAGAAAGAGTCTTAATAAGGCTGAAGGAGAGGCAGCAGCATTTGAGATATTAAAAACCAGTCTAGCACCACGCAACTTCCAAAGTCTAATTCCATAACTGTCCTTTGGTGAATGCCTTGTGGGGAGCAGAGGGAAAAAAAAAAAAAAAAGGAAAGAAAATCACAGTGTACTGCAATGCAAGTCACAAATGCCTGACACCCTGGAAAAGTAAAAAAAATTCTTCATTTCCTGAAGCTACATACGGTTGAGATGGGAGTTAAGATCAACAATTTCAAAGAAAAAAACAACATTCTACCCATTACAGTGCTTATGGGAACGTCACACTCCAACATACTGGGGACTGTTACATTATCAAGGTACTTGTGAAAAGCAGTCACCCTAAACAGAATACTGTCTTCTTGATCCTGCTAACAGGCCATTAACATACATGTTCAGTGCAGCACTGCACTTCAAGAGTATTTTTAAGTGCCATCAAAACAAAGACTCTCCCACAGCTCTCGTCAGCTATGCTAATGAATTCTCCTCATCTCCCTCACAAGACATACACGGCGAAAGCTTACTCCAAAAGAAGAGGTTCATTTACATACCTCACCAAAGGGATCCAGGAATTAGACTTTTTGCAGTGCTTTGAAGGCATAGCAAACTGAGGTTGGAAGCTTTCTCAGGCTGAAATGTGTATCTTATCTTTCTGCAGCACTTGCAGTGTTCTTAGCTGGCCTAATTCTGCTCCTTCTGAAATCAGTGAGAACTACTTCCTGAGGGACACCAGACACAACATTAAACGCCTTAACAAAGCTTTGCACTAAGCGTACAACAACCTCAGCTTCAATCTCAGCCAGATTCAGTTCCTCATCCCCTTTTAAGTATAAGACAGCCATTGTAAATAAAAAAAAAAGAAAAAGAAATTAACAGATTTTAAATGTATTCAACCTTGCATCACTTCCTTCTGTAAAGCAATTCAGATTTTGTAAACTAAATGCATATTCTAATTCTGAGATGCTTGCATTTTCAATACATTAAAAGTGTATCAAACTGACATGATAATGAAGAAAAACTGTGATATCATTTATATGACTGCTTATTTCTTGTTTTAGAATTCTGGAGAGTCTTACACACAGAATTAGAGAGCATTTAGTTTTTAAACTAAATTTCTTGGCCTAGCAAAGTGAAAACTGATGTTCGTGACTTCTAGGCAGGTACTTCTACAACTTCAAAATAGTCATTGGGCAGAATCACATAGCCTTTTCCTGTCAATATGTCTTTTTCTTTCTGAAACTGAACGATCTCTCTCAGTTTTTCAATTTGTCTTTCCTGACGCCGGCATCGCTGTTGCGCTGTCTTGAGCTTCTTCCGCAGTTTTTCAACTTGTTCTTCCAGCTGCTGAATTCTTTTTCGCTGATGAACTGTATCCTCTACGGTATAGTTGTGATCACAAAAAACAGCAAGATTGCTAGGGGTCTGGAGAGGAGGCATCAATAATCCAATACTTGGATCTACAAATCTGGCATCTATTTGAGACAAATGAAAAGAAGGAGTTGATGGAGATGGTGGTAGTACTGGAGCTGCTGCTGGTGGTGGTGGTGGCGGCGGCGGAGGTGGTGGTGGTGGTGGAGGCGGCGGTAGTGGGTCTTCTGGCTGCTCTGCAAATTCTTCAGGCTAGAAACAACAAGAAAAAAAAAGTACATTTTCATGCTGAACATTCCTTACAACACAACTCCCTTACTACAGCCCCAGAATAACACAACCAACCAGGATTAAAATTAATAAAATAAATTTCAAAGCCTACATTTTCAAATTGACAAACAGTTCTGGACCTGTTTTGTCTGGCTTCTCAAGTGGAGATATTTTTTAAGTAGTTTCATTTTCAGGGTTCTTTGAAACTCAAGTCCTTGATGTCTCAAATAAATCAAAACCCTAAGAACATAGCAATTACTCTCACTTGAAGACTTATGTCAAATACATAACCACGATTAGCTAAGAATCAAGAATGCAGGCTGGAGTTCCACAAAATTAAATTCAGCTGACATAATAACTCGTCATTGCTGTCCCATTCGCCTTTGTCCCTCCTTCTTTCCAGTGCATCTTACCATTATATACCTTGAACCTGTTAGCTAACTTAATCAAAACCACAACAGAAGTGGATAATCTTCTGCTCAGGTAGAATAAGAGTCACCTACTGAGGGGGCTCATAAGATGGATGAGCAAAGAGGTAGACAGAGTAGGGCCTGCTACTCAACAACTGGAGGGGACTGTGTCACTGGTGTCGGGCTGCAGCGTAAGGGTTTGGTTTCAAGAGACATGATGAGCCAAAATAAATAACTCTTTAACAGCAAAGCAGCCCTCCCAGCCCTGGTATTTGCTCTTTGCTCAAACATAGTAGGTTGCTAAGATGACAAAAGACTATTTGCGCTCCCACCACCACTGCGGAAATCTTCTGTCCTTTATTAAAAGTCAAAGCAACGCAACACAAGGTATGACCTACACCTGCGGTGGTGTGTGGAAGGAGTGAGAAAAAGGACTGCATGGCTGGCAGATGGGATGAAGAAGGGAGAAGCATGATTCTCCCTTTTGGCAGCAGCAGAGTATTGATTGGCTCAACTCCACACGAAACTGCAGTCTTTATAATTCTGCTCTCGACAGGTTCACTTGTATGGTTCAGGACAACATGGATCCCTCACCACTTGAGGATAGGCCAGAGCAGAGAATCAGTTTCTTTCGGCCCCAAAGGATGCAGTATAAATCAGAAATGTCTCTGTGCATAGGGTGATTTTTTTATAAAAGCACCATTTAAACAAAAGACCTTGCATATTGCCTGTCAAAAAGAAAGCCTGAGACTCTCTCAGTGAAAGACACACTGAACCAACTTTCTAACTACCCACCTGTTGCCAATATTATTACTACACATAAAATCATAAGGACAGGGACAATGTGGACTATAATAGCAGCAGACAATCCTCGTCGTCTAAATATAAAGCTCATCAGATCTGAAGGTCATGTCCTTAACCTCCCTGGCTTAACAGGCGAACAAGCTAATACGTGATATTCAGCGGTCTAGATATCCCTCTTGTACAAACTACGATACTTGGCAGACAGTAACTGAGAAGGCAGCTTTGTGATTGGTCTTGAAGGGGTGTTTCATACGCACTCAAATATTACTGCTCACTTTAAAGTGAGCCAATGACCATTCCTGTATCTCAATTATGAGAAATCACTGCTAAGAGTCTGCCTATCTAATTCAGACATGAATATTTTAAAGAGTTGACCCTATCAGCTATTACTTTCAAACTTTTCTACTAATAAAAATACAAGGCAAAGATGTAACTGGCAGGGAAGTTCACCCTTGTTAGAAGCACAAGCAAAAATCAGGTCATTGCTGGACAGCTGAATTCACACAGAGACTTCTATTTGCAGCTTATGCAGTACATGCTACAGTAAATACGTTACTATTGTCACAAGGTATCAAGGAGAATGGATGATTGCTATCACTGACACATCATAAGTGACTTCTAATTAATTCTTACAGCCAGTAAATGGTTCCCCCAAGACATAAGAAAAAGAAAGTATTTCAAATTACATAATGCAAAAGATAAAAAGCTGTATTTCAAAATCGGTGTGGATTTCATTCCAAAGCAATCACTACCATTCTCTGTTACTACATTATTTCTTGACAATATGTGGCAGTTCACTTAAAAGTGTCGTGAGACAAATAAGAATAGCACTAAATCCTTCTCCATAATTAAAAGGCAATCTTTTGTGGTTTTGGAGATCCAGGCATGATAACAAAATGGGGAATGAGGCCCAAAACTAATCCTGCTGCAGCAATCCCACTTTTGCAGATTATCCCCTAAACACATTCAGCTTTCAGACTGTAAAAAATTTTGCAACTATTTTACATGTGACAAAGAAAATGTGTGTCATGCAGACAATGTGGAAGTGTAATAAAAAAAAAAACAAACTTGACATGGGCCTATTTACCCGGAAATTGTTTATCTTTCCTTATATACCTTCTGCTTTTATCCTCTTATTAGCCACTTTTCATTTTTGAGACACATTCCCTTTTTATTTCTGCATCAAATCCCATATTGTACATAAAGAGCAAAATCAAACATGCAAAAGTCCCTGTTTTCCTCCATGCACTCCATCCCACTACAGTCTTTCACCCCCAGGCCTACCTACCATATCCATTCTCTTGTTTGCCACTTCCTCTGCAGCAGACGGTCAAGAGACCTAATATTTTATCGTTTATAGGAGTTAAGAATCAATCTTTTCCAGTCTTGTCTTGCAGTTATTACATCAAGAAGGAGGAACTCGTAACTGACTTCCATCTCACAGTAAGCTGTTTTAGCAGCACCACTAAAGGCTGCTAAACACATCTCACAGGAGACTACCATGGAAAACTCAGAGACCGAAGTTAGGGACCACTCTGGTTTATGAGCACAAAGTAACTGTTAAGGCAAGACAGAGATGGTTTCAAGCACAGACAGAGAGCAGGTGCAGTTCCTGTTCTGCCCCTCTGTTTCATCTCACTTTAACCCTGCAAAGCCAGAGGACAGAGCCCTTTACAGAGGAAAGTTTCAGAACTAAGGTCCGTCACCTCTTACATTAATTCTACATTAACAGCTGCCACCAGTCAGTGTGGGAGAGTACAGTGCAATTTGCAAGTTCTATTGAAGGCTCTCTAAAACTCCAAAGATGTCACAAATACAGCTGATCAACTAACTACAGGGCAATGCTTTCTTACTTCGCTGCCATTCCATATAATTCAGCACAAGGTTTCAACTGAAGTTACGCTGCTCAGGCTTCTGCGTATGCAGGCAAGAGCAGATCAGAGCCACTGCACAGCTGTACAATGCTCTGCCTGCTCCAGAGCCTCGGACAGCCTACATCTCTGCCCTGGTCAAAGCACACGAGAACAGCTGTTGGAGGCGTTTCGGCCACCACAGCCCTCCATGTGCCTCTAGGTGCACATGCCAGCACCCTTCACAGTCTGCTGCTCCTCCACATCACGCCCTGCCAGGCTAACAGGAGCAACACACGCACACCCACACCAGTACCTTAAGCTACGGGTGCTTGGTGTTTACCTTTTCACTGGGTTCTGTGTAACAAAATATTGTGGGCACAGCATTTTCTTTCAGAAGCTTGTTGTTGCACTCCCTTTTAAAGCAATCGGGAGTAAAGTGCTCCGAACAAATGCTGCTGTACTTGGTTGGCTTGAAGTTTTTCCTTTTAACAGCGGCCTCCCACTTCTTGCACAGATCGGGCCTCGTCAGAGGAAACCTGTAAAGGCGAAGCACTTTCAGCTTTTCTGGCGAGCTTTTCAACTCGCCAGGGTCGGGTTACAGCTAAGCGCTGCCCTGACTGACTGCGCCACCGCTCGGTTCTCCCTCCGACGGGCTCATCTTGGGCAGCCGAGCCCCTCCCGCCAGCCCAGACCCCCGCACACGGGCCGGGCGGGGGGTCCGGGCCCACTGAACACCCGAGGCGGGGGAAGGGGTGCCCTGAAAAAGGTGGCGAAGCCGTACTGTGTGTCCCCCCCCTCCCCGCCCCTTTCCTCAGCCAGGCCCCAGGACGCGGGAGGGCCCCCACCGCAGGGCCGCGCTCC
>KZ505675.1:567609-596568 GCA_002844005.1 Limosa lapponica baueri
TTAAAACATAATATGGCTATGTATATTTTCTTGGTATTGATAAAGAACTGATAAAGAACTTTTTTTAAAATACCGTCTTTCTCTAGAGCTTTAATTTGCCATTGAGAGTTAAGACAACTATGTGGGTGCTCTTGCACTTAACACTGCTTCAGTTTGAAAATCGAACCCTGGAGGGAAATGATTTTTGTTGTAAATCTTAAGCAGGATGAAATGCATTGCTGACTCAGTCATATGAAAATACTTTTCTAAACTGTATGCTTCATATTTCTTGTGCCAGTGCAAAACTGGGGCATTGATAGTTATTTATTGAAACTTGAACACTTTTGGATGTTGCCTAGACCTTATTTTTCTAGATAACACGTTAGTAGTGGAAATGGTTACTTTGGCAAGAAGAGCTTTACTTTTTTGTCCTTCACTGTGTACATTCCAGTAGTATTTGCTCTTTACATAGTATAGTAACAATTCAGTGCTATACAGAAAAGGGCTCAGATACGGGGTGGGTTAGCTATAAAGGTGGTAATTCCATTGTACTCTGTTTGAATAAATCACAGAAATATTGTGGAGAAGTAGATTTATTTTTCAGTAGAAATCTGTATCTTGCTTCTTGGTCTACTTTGTTTCTAAAGAAACTTTCCGCAATACTCTAGAGACAGAAAGAGTCAGCGCTAGAACGTGAAACTTTTTTCTAGTTGGGAAGAATTGGTGTGATTTATTTCTTTGTCAAGATTTTACTAGTAGAAGAGAATCGTGAAGGAACTATTTCCTCTGATTAGACATAATCCTCAACAAGTTTTTGAAAGCTTTAGATCCCTTGCTCGGTACTACTGCCTACCTTGCTTCTGCTGCACCTGTGTATTTTGAGCATAGCCGCTAGCGCAGTGCTGTTGAGCCCTGTGGCGTGGTGCAGTGGGAAGGGTCTGTCGGAGTGTGACAGTCACCCCAACGGGAGCCCCTCGGCGCAGGGGCTGTGGGCTGAGCCTGCCGCTGGGGGAGGACAGGGCTTCTCCTGAGCAGATCCAGCTGCAGAGCGGGGCCCGCTCCCCTCTTTGAAACTGTGCTAAAAACTCAGAGGCAAAACTTACATGGGGATATGTGTCTGTGCCAGCTGGTGAAAATGGGGGATTGTATGAGGAACCAAGAGGGCATAGACATCTTTATGTGTACAAGCCATTGCTCAGATCTGTTAAACCCACTCAGGAGCTGTTAAACATCTCTTACTTCTTCTGAAGGCTACACTTGATGCTTTGAAATTCAAGAAGAATGGGATAGACTCACAGTTTTTCTTGCTTTTATTGGGGATACGTGAGCGCTATCTGTTCAGAAAGTTGAGCTGTGGCAGTCAAGTGTGTGAGCTTTTTCTTTTAGTGCATAGTCATTCCTGGCACACGTGTGAAATGACATGACAATGCATAGTAATTGTGTTATTGTAGCTGAGATGCTCTGAGGATATTTCTTTTCTTAATGCATATGCAAATTAGGTAGAAGCCATATTAATCATTGTATAACTGTTTAATCATGTCACCAGAGCCTTTTTTGGTGGTTGAAATGATTGCCTGTAACAGTACCTTCTGCTGTTAGAAATACTAATGAACAGATAAAAAAACTATTTGGATCTTAACACAGGTTTAAAGACTTCTTAAAGGCATTCTGAACCAGACAGCATGCAATCTGTAGCACTGCCTGTTATATAATAACTGGGTGAAAAATAAATGGTTTTTACTATGTGGCAGGCATCGCCTATCTGCAAAGATACTGCAAGACTGGAGCAACTGATAAAGACTTTCCACACACACACACACTTTACACACTTTCCCTAGTGAGAGAGGTAACGCTGCCTGGTAAATGCATTGATGTGAGATGCTTAGCTTTACTGCATGCATAGTGAGATGGGGTTTTCTTAAGGAATCCTGGTAAAAATCATAAAAATTACATGGATTGACACTTCTGTTTCAGTTCTTGTATTTGCAAATGAGTGTAGATCTAGGTAAAGATCTTGTGCTAGGGCACAGGACAGTGATAAATACAGCTGTGCAGTACGCAGTACTTGTTCTTTACTTATTTTACGATTTCTGGACAGAATAAATTAGCAAGGTGCAAGGAGAAGTGGGTGATCCATAAGACACAGGAAATCAATGCAATTCCCCTTCCCAGCCAAGGGCAGGGCTACGGTGGGCTCTAACCTGGCAGGGTTATAATGAGCTCACACTTTTCAGCATGGTAGTGTTAAAGCTGGAAAACACCACACGTTACCTGTCTCCCATTTGAACTTTCTGCAAGAGCAGTCCTGTGTCCAACCTCTCAAAGATCTTGTGTGGTAACTTCTTTGATAGCCTGCCTTATGTTCTAGCTGACATCTGTTAGGTGGTAGAAGCGCTGACAGGCCAGCTCAGTTACCCTGATGACCGATGAGAGGTTGCTAGTGGGGCTGGTGGCTCCACTCTCTGTCAGAGGTGACTATTCTGGTAGTAGAGTTGTCCGAAAGAAACACGTTTTCTGTGTGGCAGGTTACCTTCCTAAATGCCTTCTTTTCTCTGGTATTTAGGCTAAGACATGGGATGTAACACTGACATGACCAAAATCGGAGAATAGTGGGGGGGGGGGGGTTGTGTTTTTTTCCCTGTTGATTCTGGTAGAGGTTGCTGCTTCTGTAGCAGAGATAGGAGTGGATAGCCAAAGCACCTAGCATTTTAAAACAGTATAGCAAGACTCAGGAGTGCTTGCCTACTGCAGCTTTCAGGGTTGATTGTTACTGTCTTCTAAAATGTATCAGTACTCTGAGTTTTACCCCTGCGGTGTTCCTAAATCTTTAAATATGGCTTCTTTATTTTGTCCTGCCTTCTTTACTCAGTTAATTGTAGCATTTTTTCATGTCTGTTTCTTTTAGGTCTTGATTTTCTGCCTAAAACTTCGGTCACTGTGAGATCCTAAAAGATAAGATACTGGGTAAAAGTTTTCCAGACTGTTTATATGATTTGCATCAATGTAGCTCCTTTTCAGTAACTTCAGGCAAGTTGGCTGTATAAATGTCACTGTAAAAAAACCAACCAACCAACCAAACAAAAAACCCAAACCAAAACACACACACACACCCCCACACACCAGTTTATCTTCAGTGGAACCTCAGTGCTTTTTAACATCTTTCTTCATCCTTCAAAACTGTACCATGTTTTTTTTATACTTGTGCACACTTTTCGCTAGTCCTTACAAAGAGTCTTACTGCGTGACTTGATTTGCAGGCTGCCCTCCTGCCCTTCTGATCTGGTTTTGCATTCCAGGTGCAAACCCATGACAAACAAACACCCCTCTTTGTTTCTTTGCCCTAGGTGTAATGTCTGTTCTGAAGATTATGCAGTCCCTTCCTTTGCCTGTTTTGGTTGGTGGATTTGCTCCTGTGGAAATCTCGATTGCTGCTCGTCAGCCAATTTAGAATGCACTTGAGCTGATGTCTTGATCTAGATGTAAAGTGCCTTCCTATTTAGGTGCTACAGCAAAATAGTTTGATTCATAAATTACTTTCATTTCTTTGAATTGTTACCAGATCTTTTCTGTCTTGGAGAGTGGGAGGAGGAGAGTTTGTGGCGAGAGAAGTCTTGTTCACTCCTTCCTTGGGCAGAGGGAGGAGCTTCCATCAGGTCTGCCCCTGCTTGCTGTGAGTACGGGGGAAGTACTCTGCTACGAATGATTAAAATGACGCCACTACTAGAAAGTTGCTTAGTTTACTCCCCAGCATAGAACAGGTAGTGAAATTTGTCAGTATCACAGGGTGTCCAGACATGTCTGGGTGGTTGGTGAATGGTTACAAGTTTCACTGTGACTCCAGTTCGAGCCCATTTGGCAGTCTTAGGGAGCAATTCCCAAAACAGAAGTACTTCGCGTACTTTGAGAAGTGTAGGTGTTCGGGGGTGATAAGTCCTGATTACTGAGAGGGGTGATTCTGGTGGTGGTGGGCACATTTTTGTCATGAGCCTTTGGTAGTCTTGCAAGAAGCAAATACCTCAAAGGATTTGGACATTTCGCTGCATGTCATAAATTACTACTGATGGTCATGCACTGTTCAAGATCAAAGGGTGGCCCTACTACAGTTCTCCGTTATCTTGCTTCGTGCTTATTTCATTAATGAAGGAAGAGTCATGAGGCATCCTTTTTTGTTCATTTAAATATCTGGCTGACTTCATCTGTCTCACCTTTGACAAAGGAGTCATCTCCCAAAGTTAAGCCCTGAGGTATTCTGCAGTTTGCAGCTGTTAAAGTGGAAATTCTATTTGGCAACTAATTTCTAATCAGTTACATAGCACGATAATACTTTCCCAATTGTTGTATAGTGTTGTTGCGTGGTGTTTGAAGTACAGATGCATGCTATGTCTGAATTACTAGTTGTGCTGAAAGTAGTGGCTTGGTTGCTGTAACCTGAGTCTTGGCCATTTGAATCCAATGGCTTCTTAGAGTAAATTTCTCTATGTCTGAAATTAATATGCAAGAAAAAAAACCCATCTACTGGTAACATAAGTAATTCTTCAATGCATTTTATGTGTCCTTCTCCTTCTGGAGTGTAAATTAAAAAAGAAAAAGAGATTAGTTACATTTTTGTTTATTCTTACGTGCAGCCGTAATTGCTGCTGGGTAATTTTGCTCTCTCCTTACTTGATTCTCTTAGTTTCTATGTTTAGCAAGAAGACACATTGGAGTATGGCATATCTGTGTACATATTTTATTTATACAAAACCACTTCCATTTTCCAAGTATTTTGTTTGCAGTTTTACTGTAACAGAGAATGAGTGTTGAAGAGTTCCTAGGCTGTTTTGACACCCTTCGATTATTGCTTCCTCCGATCAGTATTGTGTGCAGTGAATGTGCATCTTACAGCAGAGGTGGACAGTAAAATCTGCCAGAGATTCACCATTTTTAACATTTTACAAGACCTGTATCAGCAGAAAAAGCCTTGAACAGAAAGCTTTCACAGTGCACAATAATCCTGCAAAAAATTGACAGATCTTTCTAATGCCACAGTCACTTGCTGTGGGGCTGCATCAGGGTTTACTGTAGCTGATGCAGTATGATAAATGTTCCTGTGTCAAACTGCAGAATCTGAAGTTTCTTACAATGTTGTTAGCCTTATTGCACATGGTGAAACTATACTGTGACAGGGTTGATGAATTTAATCTGAATTTATGGAGACTTAGGCCGTTGCAGTGCATTATGGGAGATGAGGTCTTACTAATTCCCAGTTACTTCTGTCCTGTGTTTCAAAGGTCTCTCTCTTTTTTATCCTGCCTATGAAGTGGCTTGCAGCTGTTTGTGCTGTGAAACTTCTCATAATGGGTGGTAGTAACTCTGAGGCGGGACAGAAGTAACTTCTGTGGAAAGTGGTCGTGTGTGACAAAGTAAATGTAGGTTTCTGAAAAACACAGCAACGGCGAATGCATAGTTGAGCACCTGCTGTGTCCGTGTGTTGCTAAGAGAGTCTAGAAACAGTTACACCTAATTCATAATGAGGGTGGCTTTCTGAGACAGCATCCTGTTGATTTGCTACAGGCACTGATCCTTCCTGCTTGCTTTAGTCTGGAAGTGCTTTTCCTAAGTTACCAGAAGGTTTACTTCCTGCATCAGCATAGTCACAAACTGGATCTCTGCTTGTATGTTGAGACAGTCCACTGCATGTAGGTCAATCAGAATGCGATGCTCTAGCTGTCTTCACAGGGTCCTGCTGACGAAAGAGTGGCGCGGAGAGGAAGGAAACCAGCCTAGGGTCTGTATCTTCACAACGCTGTGTTTTGCAATGCAACTTTCTGTTGAGTAGTCCTGACAAAAGTGTGTCACTGATGTAAAAGTGCTGAATCTTGGTCAGGTGCCTGCTGGGAACATGAGGTCTTGTGCTGGAGTTCTGGTTTGGGTGATATCCTCTCAACTCAGTGCCAGCCACTGATACGGGAAAAGCCAGCAAACCTAAACTTTATAAACAAATCCTTCTGAAGCACACAGATACCCGCAAACACATGTCAAGGTGCTGTGCACAGACACTAGGATGCATAGAGAAGGGCATGGTCAAATGGAGGAACTTTGATTTCTTAGCTGCAGCGGTATATGACGGGTGATCTTCATATCCTTTGTCGTGGTTGAGTTCTCCCAGATGAAAACTAAGCTGCAATTCTGTGGGTGATTGCAAGGTGACTTTTGAGACTTCCAGTCAAATTGGAGGACGGTCAAATCCTGCAATGCTAAATTAACACAAAAAGATCATTTATTTTAAAGTCACATTTAGCCTTAATGTAATCTGAAGTGCTGCAGTTCATATGTAGTAATTTGCTGCAAAGTGAAGGGAGGATTATTATAAATAATGTTTGCAAGGGAATCAACCTAAATAATTACTTACCTGCTGTTTGCTCTTTTGTTTGTTATTTGAAGGTCTGTATCTGTAGTGTGGCTGTATCTGTAGCTGTAAATTGAGCTTTGCTCTGAATTTCTAGTACTAGAAACAAACGTGGTCTGCAATAGTTTAAGGAGTATGTGTGCTGGCTAAATGGCTTTTCTGGAGGAATTATAATTGCTGTAGGAATGCTTTGGAGTGATGGTTGACTATGAAGCCTTGCTAACACATGGAGATAATAGATATGA
Source organism: Limosa lapponica baueri (assembly GCA_002844005.1). Lineage (NCBI taxonomy): Eukaryota > Metazoa > Chordata > Aves > Charadriiformes > Scolopacidae > Limosa > Limosa lapponica. The sequence goes on from KZ505675.1 coordinate 574,222, forward strand.
CCAGTTCACTGTGCACTAATACACTGCTGGATTCTGATATTTAGCACGCTGCTGATAAGATTTACTTCTACTGTTAAGTAACAGGTTAAGAGCTAGTTCAGGGTGGAACTGTAAGCCACCTAAAGAAGGTCCACACAGTCTGGAGACCTGTGTCACTGGAGATCAGTAACAGACCCTCCATCCAGTCCTAGGGGAAAAAAAAAATCTTTGCTTGCAGTCTTTGTTTGTTTTGGTTTTGGTTTTGCAAGTTTGGTTACTTTTCTAAATTAAGTCCTATTTCACTCTTCCCTTGAAATTTGTTTAAATAAATTCGAAAATCTTTCTGCTAAGGACCTTGAAGCATCTCTTGCAAATGTCCTGTTACAATCAGCGAGATTGTGGTATTCTGTCATAGATGGAGAAAGCTGAAGCTGTTAAAAGTTAGGCTTCTCACTGCAACCCTGTTCTTAAACCACGGACTGAACATTTGAAAAATCACAAGCAGTAGCTTGAACTCTGTAGAACTGTTTGATACCATTTTCTTGTCCTTTCCAGACAGCTTCCCACTGCCCTGAGGGATGTGTGGCCCTCCTGCCCGACATGGAAAATTGACCTTTAAGAACGAACAGTCTTTTAAAAAAAGGCTTGTAAAGGTAGTCTTGTGGTTCATGCTGAGCCTTTTAAAGGATAACATGTTGAGCTTGAGAACATTTCCCACGCCTCTGTTTCATAAATCTCCAGATTTTCTTGTAATGCAGGACACAAGTGACATGGTGGCATAGAATAAAGTTAATGGACTGTTCCAGAGAGCATGTTTAGGACACTCTCCTTCCTTTTCCCTGGTATCTGCTAGGGAAAGATACCAGTAGAAGCTACTGTTATAAAACTTACCCTTCTTAATTAATAGAGCCAGAGGTCGAACTCTTGTCTTTTCCAGCTTTTACCATTCTGTCTTTTAATACCCTTCATAGAATGGTGACAGAAATAGTGGGAACATACTGAATACCTGGGAGTTAAATAATCTTGTTATATATAATATGTCACATAAGGTATGGCCATAAGTAGATAGGACACCTATTCTATTTACAGTCTGCATCATGACACCTTCAGAACAGAGATTCCTAAAACGCTGCCTAAGCATCATTACCCATCCAAACCATTTTGTGCCAGTTTCTAAAATGTTACTGTAAGTCCTTACAATGTTTGAAAGCCTTTCTGGGCACACTGCAACTGAAATCACAGCACAAGCTGGTATGTCTGTGGTATGATACCACTTTTAGCCAGTAGGCTAAAAGTGTGTAATAAAGTCCACTTTTTTATTCCTTTCCCTATGATAATAGTTAGAGATGACAGTTGGAGGAATCAGCAACAGTAATTAAAGAAACCAAGGAAGAAATAAAATCTATCTCTGAAACAGTATTTAATGCTAAAATTTATTGTATGTTTAAGTGGCAGAAAATTAAGATTGCTCTTCATAATGCTTTTTAGCTTTTTTTTTGTTGTTGTTACTACTGCTTAAGTGTCTTCTAAACTTCTCTTCTTTGAAAACCGTGCCCCTCCCTGTTTGGCCCGATGACTGGTAATTTCACGCTTACCCTTATTTATTTAAAGCCATGGCAACCACCATGCTGAAATGCCATCAAGTGAAGCCCAGGTCTGAATGCTAACTGATGATGCAAAGGTCTGCTCTCTAATAAAATGTGGCCTGTGAAGGACGAGCTCCAAAAGACAGCTACGCCCTGTCTTCAAGCATTTGCTCTAATTTCAAGGCTTTCCCATGTGGTGTTGCTCAACATGTAGCAAAACAAGTTCTTGCGAGCCCCTTGAGCATTCCTCCACATGTAATAGATTAGATATTCAGGCTTCAGTAATTTCCCTCTTTTCCTCCCCCCACCAAAAAAAAGCCCACAAAAAACTCAACAAACCAACCAACCAAAAAACAAACAAACAAAACCCCACACACACAAACACCAAAAAAAAAAAAAAACCCGGAACAAAAGATGCAACACAAGCAAATCTTGGAGAATTGTTTTGCTTTGTTGCAAAGCACTATTTGTTAATTACAGGGACACTTAGCGCAGTTCTGACATGCGAGCCATCAACGTAAACACTTACTTGCACCAGTGATTTTGCTTTGGTTGCGCTTAGCTACTTTGTAGGGGACAAAGGGAAGGGAATAAATGTTGCAATATACTATTGTGCAATTCCTGGCTTTCAAACAGAAAATGATGAGCAAGTCTGCATAGGCCTCTCACCCACCAAAATCTGGCCACTGATTCTTACCACTCCCTCTCTTCTTAATTAGGAATGGGTCTACTGGCTTCTTAAGGTCAGAAGGAGAGAAGGGTAGAGATCTTAAGAGAGGGCAGTATCCTGCCAGTTGTGCTGTGAGAGGCCCTGAGGCTCCTGGGCCTTAAAACTCATGTTAATCTGTTAGATTACTTCTAGTTTATGATGTCTGAAGGTAGTCCTTAGGCTCCATATGCAGGGTCTTACCAGGAGAGGCAGCTGGGTCTGTATTACTGAATAAGTATTGTCAGTGAAGTAGCTCTTCAGCTTTCTATGTTTTTCAGTCTGTAGAATTGTAGGACATTCTTCCAGGGCAGTTTCTCTTTCCTCAAGTGGTTCGTCTAAGGCTAAGGTTTGTTCTGCCTGCAGCTTCTGCCTAGGCTGAAAATCTTTCTGAGGTTTAGGAGACCATACATGTGCCCTTGCTGTGTGGTGTTCGTGATGGCTGATGTAGTAACACTCAGACCCCTTCAGAAAGGAGCAGCTCCAGATGGGTGCAGACCAGGAAAGCTGAAGTCTGTCAGCCTTTGAGCCATATGTCTTTGCACCTGTTGAACAGCGCAACTAACTCCCATCAGCTAAAAAGGATAGAACTTTTGGGCAACAGGACCCAGCTTTGAAGGTGCTCAGTGGTTTCTGGTGCCTGGTTCTTGCTGAACTTCTGCAGTGCAGAAAATGCTTAATGCCCCGCAGTATCATAAGCCTTGCAATATTGCGGGCTGCGGCTGCTGCCAGGATCACGCAAGCCCGGTGGTCCTCATTGGGCTTGCAGTTGTGCCACACGCTGATCAACAGACCAAAGGGATCTCCTGAAAAGGAGAAGCAGCCCCTCCCTGCTGGGTAGCCACCAGCATCCCCAAGCTCTCTTTCTGTTCAAAAGGAGAAGTGTGAGCAAACTGCCACTTCCTACAGCTCTGAAATCCAAACTGGTTCTTCCCAGGCCTTCAGGCATGGCGCTGAAACTTTCTTGTTCAGGGTAGCTGTTCAAAACGAAAGGTGGAGACAGAGCAGTTCAGATTTGGCTTTGCTCTTCCAGCAGCTTACGTGCCACTAGTCAGTGGGTGGTTGTCTGCCTACATCCTTTCCTGGGTTCTTGTAAGTTGGGTTTACGTGCACCTTCTTATTCTGCCTTATTAAATTAGCTGGCACAGAGGAAGCCTCTGAGAAACCCTTTCAAAATCTCTGCTTTGGGAAGAATTTTTAAAAAATTGCCGTATTTGAATAGATTAAAAAAAAAACCAAACCAAACAAAAAACCAACAAACAAAACAAATGACTTTGTATGGATACAGAAATACTTCCCCCTTTTTTTAAACCTGATTATTTTGGGGAACACTTCAAACAGGTGTGCTGGCAAGGACATTGCACACAGATGGAGGTAATAATAACGGAACAAAATTCAGTAGCTACTAATTTGCTGGATTTGGTCAGGAGAGGTTTATCAAGGGCACTTCTGACAGCTTTTTTTCTGATGTGGTGATATTCTTTTAATGTAAACAGAAGCTACAGGGCTTAATAATATACAACTGAGGATTATGTCCATTGTAATTTTTTTATGTTACTTTTACAAACTATGTAGTATTATATTCAAAATACTTATTTCTGAGACAAAGTGAACGATATTAGTTGGCATCTTGCACTTGATTAAATGTAAAACATTTTCTTAATTTAGTGATGTGTTTAAAAGAATCCTGTAACTTACTGAATATACAACAGTGATAACTGTGTTTACAATAATTTTCCAATTCCTACTGTTCAGTGGTAGCAACTTGTTTAAGAATTAAAAGTAAGGCGTACTGTGATTGGCAGTCTTGGAAAAATTAACTCAGTGCTGCTACCACTAAACAATGTGGGATGGATACCATGGGTTTAAATGGCAGCAGAATTGTATTTCAAGCCTCTGTCTTAAGTACTTACGACTAAAAGGCGACTTGCCTTGTGCTCTTTTATGTATCCCTTTGTGTAGTACATCAGTTAGAAATCTGTTAATGATTGATTTGTAACACTAGGACCTTTATGGAGATCGCAGTGAAATTTTTGTTTGTTTTTGTTTGTTTCTGAACAGACACTTAGACATTTTGGAATGTATAACATTGATCCTTGTGCTGGAATTGTTTACATGCAAAAAGGTATTTATGATTTTTTGCAAACTGCAATGTGCAATTTTGTACATGTGTTTTAAACTAAAGAGTTTATAAGGAAGATATTGTATGTACAGTACTTGGACATGAGTATTATTTCTTTGATATAAATATCTACAGGAAGATTAAAACTGCTTTATATTCATATTTTTGGCTGTGTTTTCATTATTTCAGCAAGAAATTTAAAAGTTAGCTTAAGGCATAGTTGTCATTTTGTTGGAAAATCCAACAAGAATTTGTTGATCTGGGCTTTTTAAAAAATATTTTTAATCGTGCATAATAATTTTTAATATGCTGCTTCTTTCAATTGTATCAATATTTTGAAGTGCGATGAAGGAAGAATTTCTTCTTGTAAAAATGCTGTTCTTCAGGCTAACTTCCCTATACGCTAGAGCAGATGTAACTCAAAAAGTAAACTTTTTAAAAGAGCAAAAGAGGAGAAGAGAAAGTCCAGCTCTGGTGACATCAGATTTCAGGCCATTCCTAAGGAAAAACTGATGGGAGTCGTCAGCATTGTGGGATGGGACTCCAGTTGCCCGTGTCTTCACTTTTCTGTTTCAGCAGAATGCACGATGTTAAAAACTTTTTGCCATTTAAACTGTTCTGAAACCACATCTGGAGCAAATCTGTTGAATAAGTCAACTATTTTTCTTTCCCATGATCATTCTTATGCCCATTGCTACGTCTTGGCATATTCCCACAGGAGAGCTACTCAGTAAACATTGCCACGTGCTAGAAACACTTCTGAAGTCCCAGTTAGAAAGCTCCCTTGCTCTGGGAAGGCAGCCCTGCCTTCCGGATACATCCTTCCAAACTGAGTGACGAAGGGAAGGACTGAGTGCCAAGCCCCACCAAGAATGCTCCGAGGACGCCAAGTTCAAGCAAGAGTTGAGGAGCGCAGCAGTGCTGGTGGCGTTTGGTTACAGCAGCTCACGCCCCAGCACACGGCTGGACTCTGGCTTGTTCTCCAGGGGTGCATAGGTTCCAGATCTGACACTGAATCAGTGGTAGAGGGACTGGTTTCTTCTGGTTTAAGGTATGAGTACTAAGATTTCAGAAACACGGAAAAGTCAGAGAGGGGAAAAAAATGGAAGCTGTGAGCGCAGTGTATTCGAGCTGTTATATGTTGGCACTTACGGTTTATGACCACATAATCATTTTGGTGTGGGATTAGTGTGACTTCTAAATGTGAACCATGCCTCCTTCAGCGTTCTGGGAGTTAGTTAATGCTTTTTAATCTCCATGTCATGCATGACTGCAGGCTGTGTTTCACACATGCTAGGCAGACCACTCCTTTTCAGATTTCCACTCTGCTCTAATCCAGATTGCTTCCTGGGACAGTCTGCAGCTCTTTTGCAAAAATCTTGGTGCTTTCCAAATGAAATACAGAGGGGAGGCAGAACAACAAGATGGTGAGAGCCTTTAACACTTTGATAGAAGCTTGAGGGTATTGTTCCTGGTTTTGGGTGTCTATCTGAGATTCAGAGCCTAGTTCCATTGAAAAATGTTTTGAATATGGGGTATAGGAACTGATCTACTTGTTCTCTTTAAGCTTTCAGTTCTTCTGGCCTTGAGTGTCTCAGAGTGGTGCCTTCAGAAGTCCTCGGGGAGGAGATAGTTCAGACTGATTGTGCTATATTACCCACAGGGTGGGGAGTAAAAGCTGGGCGCTTTATATATATTGATTGAATAACCTGCAGGATTGTGTTCATTTTTTTTAATGCTGAGATTGCCCTTTTCTCCTCCCCCTCTGTTTCTGGGCTCCTTGCAAGAGTGGAACAGACAGAGCCCTTGCATGGCTTCCAAAAACAGTGTCCTAAGGTAGTAATTCAACAAGTCATCACTTATTCCTGGGCACTGCCCATCTTCTAGACTAAGTGAGGCAAAGGCCCAGTGGTGCTCTCGCAGTCTACTGTTTCTTTTCTTTCAAGTCTGGGTGACTCAGGTTCTGGCATATGCTCCTCGGGCAATTGCATCAGTTGCCAGAAGTCAAATAGTAAGTGACACGCAAAAGCTATGAACTTCTTTCACTTGTCCTCATGTGGGCTGGTTACTTTCTGTTTCACCTGCAGCTGGCTGCATTAAAGTAATTTTTAGAAGTTTTCCCTTTCTCTGGTGTGACATAGCAATGTGCAAGTTATGACACACAAGTTGCGTTGGGTTTCCCCCCACCAACTGTAAATGGGGTCAGGAAGTGTAAATGACAAGATTTCAGCACATTTGGGCAGATGTCTCATCATCTGAGCCATCCTGCCGAATCCAAAATTCGTGCCTTTGTCATTTTTGCTGCAGTTCTCAAATGTCAGTTTCAGAAAGACCCTGCTGCAGGGGAGGTGGGGAGCCGGAGACTGTAACCAAGATGTGTGTCAGTTCAGAGAGGTGGTTGGATGGATGGAGGCTCTTCCCTACTGTCAGCTTGTGGTCTGGAGGTCGGACAGGGTTGGAGGCCTGATTCCTTAGAGTCCAAGTTGCAAAGGCCAGTCACAGCTCCCTGGATATATGTCATGTCTCGTGATTTGACTGCTATGGGTAATGCATCTTAATGACTGAGTTTTGGAGGGTATCTCAAAGCTTATTCTCCAGAAATAAAGTAACCTGGACCAGGAGGTGCAGGAGGAGACAAATAGGGCAACCAGGTCACATTAGTTCTTACCATCTCCTTGCACCTTTTATTAATCTGTGGACCCACTAAGAGACAGCCACTCTCCGAGCCGTTCCGTTGTGTTGAATAGTCTCCTGCTGTGCTCAGACCTAGCATCTCCTGTGCACTTGTAGCCTGCAACACATCAGCTCTGAATACCACAATACCTAAGCTAAATAAGCCTGGGGTTAAATATCCATCCTTTGCTCAGCTTGTTGTGGGTTTTTCATTTTGTTTTTCTTTAGTCAAGCAAGTTTTTTTCCTTTGGACTTGGTAGAGCAGTGTCTCTGCAGCTTCCATAGGGAGCTTGCTGCTCCTGGTGGCTGGCAGAGAGGACAGCAAACAACTCCATGGCCCTGAGCTGAGCCAACTGAAAGGAGCATGAAACAGGTTGTTAACTGCAACCATTGCATCTGCTTAGCAGCCTCAGTGAGGGGCCTTAAGCAAATCCTACCCCTGAAGAAGGTTTCCGGCTACTCATGGCCTGTGCTCTACAGTGGAATAGCTGTGCCCCTGCATTACCCTATTTCTCAGCAAACAGCTGGACTTCCAGACTTGCAGATGCTCTGCAAGTCCTGATGCTTATACGGAGCTGCAGCAAGAAACTCCTTGCCTTCCTCTCCACCCCGTTCCCATCCTTTCTCTACGCCTGAGCTTTCCTTCGGTACCTCCCACTCACTGCTTTTCTCTAACCCTAACGCTGCATCTCCATCTGCTCCCTCCGGCTGCAGCTGGCAGCTTCCCCAGCTCCCCGGCTCCCCTCCCTCTCTCCTTGCGTTCCTCGCCCAGGTGCGCGGGGGTACTTCTCTGCTCTGCAGCTCACTGAATACTCCCTCCTGAAGAGGGAAGGACAGGGAGAGTGCATACTGGCGGGAGTGTTCCCCTCCACAGTTTCATCTCTTGATGTACAAAAGAGGAAAACCTCAGTTCCATGAACGCGTAAACTGACCAACCATCGCAGCTGTAGGGGAGAGACACACTGCCTGGCAAGTGAGTGCTGTGAGCACGCAGGGTCAGCATGGCCATGCTGTCCTGTGTGGGTCAGGACCAGGCTAAAGCCACAGTGAGAACGTGGCCCTAAAAACTGGGTAGGCTTTGCAGACTTGCCCGTTGGCTCCAAGGAACTCTTGGACCTCGCTTCTCTTCAGGGTTTGTGTTTAGCATGCTTAAATGGGGGAGAAAATGAAGGAAAGTCCCAGAGGGAAATTTACAGAAAATTGAGACTAATGTAAATACTTTGGGGTAAAACACCAGCATGGGGAGACTTGTAACTATTCCCCAAAACATGCTTTAGAAAATCGGCAACTTGAAGGTAATTAAGAAAGGACTACAGAGATGCCAGATTACCTCTGCTGTTTTGCCCCAGGGCAATGCTCTCCAGTGTTTGCAGCTGGATATTAAGTAAGAATTGACTTGGGGGGTGTGGGGGGGTGTGTGTGTGTGTATTCCAGCTTTTTTCTCTCTCTTTCACAGTGTAGCTATTTTTAGTGGGTGGTGGACAAAATGCTTTCTTACTGACTATTCTGAAGTCTGTTTCCAGACTGCCTGAGAGCATGCACTCTGGATAAGACAGACCCAAGCCAAAACCCAGCCATGCAAATGACTGGCCTTTTTATTCAATCACTGAACGTCTTCAACCCTCAATATCCCCCCTGGATAACCCCGTGCCTTTCTCAAAGTGCTGGGGTTCTGCTGATCACCGATTCTGGAGACTTTAAGGGACACTCTTGCCCATGTGCTGCTGCTTGGGAAAGCCATGTGGGTTTTCCAGTGCCTGCGTAGCTATAGCTCTGGCAGCGTGACTCATGACAAACCTTTCCCAATGCCTTACCGGTTAATACTTTCAGTTTCTTTAAATGAGACACAGGGCAAATGTGACTCATTGTCATTTCAGGAAATGACAGATTCGCAAAGCGTGGCCCAGGGGAGTGCCCGCCGTGTGCCGTGCAGCTGGGATTGATGCGCAGCCGCCTCCTGCCCTCGCTCCTTTTCCCTTCAACTTTCAAAATTAGCATCGGTACATTCCTTTTGACAGCCAAAACCAGGAGAGGCTTTCTACTGGGCTGCATTGCCTTTATTTGAAGTGAATGTGCCGGGCTAGAAAGAGAAATTGCTTGAAGGGCAGAATTCACTACATGTATTTACCCCTTTGTACTGCCTCACGCCGCTGCAGCAGCCACACTGCCTCGCCAGAGCAGGCATCCTGCAGCAGAGCATGTCTGCCTGGCCAGGAACTGTTGCAACAGCTGGAGCCTGACCACTCCATGTGCTCTTCTTCCCCAGTCCTGGCCAAATTAAAATCCTGTGGGGCCTTTTGCAAAGCCGCTGCTCCACACCTATAGTTCTTGGGGTCTGCATCAGCGCTGGGTGTTAGCCCTGCCTAAACTGCCCCGGGTGCATCAGGGCTATTGTTGCCATCAGGACACACAGGGAGCACTTCAGGCATCTTTGCCCCGCTGCTGTGTAACAGGGAGGACCTGGCTGCACTTCTGAGCCTTTGAGGTTGTGAGCTCAGGAAAGGAGAAAAAAAAAAAGAAGGAGGAAAAGAGCACAGGGAACTTCATTTTTCACTACAACAGGGCTCTTCTCAGGGGAGTAAGATGTACCCAGCCAAACTGAGGACCCCGTTGAGAGACTCCCAGGAAGGATGGACCTGCAGCTGCCTTAATCGGACAATTTTGCCAAGAGAGGAGACCCAGGTGGCCTGCCAGGCTGTTTCAGGCACACCACTCCTCGTGGTCCACAACTAACCATTTTATCCAGCTTGCATCCCTTCACGGAAGCACAGCCCGGTGGAATAAATCTACACACGCAGTTAAATGTAGCCCTCCCTCCCAAGAGACAGCTCTGCTCACAAGGCACCTGCAGGCGAGTGAAGAAGCTGCAGCACCAAGCCTCCACGCGTCTGGGCTTGCAGTGGAAACCAGAGTCCCACCACACCGGGACACAGGGGCTTAGCATTTATATAAAAGTCCATGGAAAGCAGGCCTGGTGTCTGCCCCTTCTCTTCGCTTCCTGTGCCGGGCATGGCTGGCGCGCTCCTCAGCCAGGACACGCTTGTTGCAAAGGTGGGTTTGACAGCCCGGACATCTCTGTCCCTGTGTCGTCTCTTCCTCCTCCACGTTTGCCGGGGCCGGGGAAGGCAGGCAGGCAGGAGAGGAGGGCGCACGGAGCCCGTGCCCTTGTGGCTCGGTATCTATTTGAACACCCCAGGGTGTGGGCGGAGTAAGCACAATGTTCAAGGCACTGAAGTGAGAACTTGGGCAAACAGGAGTGAGGTAGCGTCTGAGGCCACAGAGCAAATATTTGCCTGTAACGCACTTTGGCAGATAACTGAAAGGCAGCCAGCAAAGGGTGGAGAAGTCCAGCAGAGACAAGGCACTACTTGTTTTCTCAGCCATGCAGAGGACAGAAATGCAAAGCCGGGGCCATTGAGGCCTCTCAAGCAGCCATAAAAGGTAAAAAACAGGAGTGGGCCAGTCACAGCTGGTCTACACTAAATGCCTAAATGCCCTCCAAGCACATGTATGAGCATAATCTCAGAGGTGGTTCACCTGCCTCTGATCTGTTGGCTTGTTCATCTGAGAAGCAGATTTCCAGGCAGGAAGAGGGAGGGAAAAGACCTTCCTGTGCTGTCTCTCTTCCTCCACGTCTTCAGCAGGAGCTGCACATCACTGAGCTCCAGCTGGGAAGGTTGGGGTGGAGAGGAACACAAGCTGGCACCAGCTCCTGATCCCATCTTGAGCCTCCAAACCTACTGTTTGCTTACTGCATGGTCAAACAAACTGCATTTACCTCCTGCCGGGTCTGGGGCATTGAGTGTTCCATGATCCACCCAGCTGGAAATCTTTCTGCTACCTGGTAAGGTGCAAGGGCAGATCATTCATCACTACCCCGCTTGCCCCTCTCCTCCCCCCAAAAAAGCACTGGACTAGGCAGAATTAGACCTTCAAGGGATCAGATTTAAACGGCAGAAAATTGTATTTTGTGGTGCCTTTTTCTGAGAAATAGCAAAACTTGGGCTCAGTCTGGATCAGCAATGTTCCGGTTGCAGTGAGAGGGTGACTTTCTTCCTTTTTTGGACCTGGTTTTGCTGTTTGCAAAACCTGTGTGTATCCTGCTTCCTCAGACAGATTTGGTAGCACAGGGGAAGCTTCAACCTGCTGGTAACGGCTGTCATGGCCCCAGAAGTGGGTGTTGTGATGTGTCTGTGTCCTTGTGCCCCTCAGCACCAGGAGCCACCGGACCAAGGACCCCTGGCTCCAGGCCAGGCAGGGAACACAAGGGCAACCTTGTGTTTGAAACTGCCCCTCTCGGAAGAGATTTCATACATTTCTCAGTTTTCTCCCACTTACCCTTTCACTGTGAAAATCCACATTGAGTTAGTCACCACCTTTGTGTTGAGGGGTGAAAAGCTGTTAATATACAGCTTTGGGAATACCTCTTGGACCCTCTGTAAATGAAGAGGGGCAGAACGATACTCTCTAACACCTGAAAAAAAAGAGAAATGCTCTTGTTTCCCCGAGGGATGGTTCACCCTCCATCCCTGGACTGGAGAATGTTTGCTCCCTGCAATAAGTGCTGGGAGTAGGAGGAGACCACATTGTGGGGAGCCCCACGTGAGGTCCAGCCAACACGACCTGCCCTGCTCCCTGCGCTGTTGTCTTTCTCACCACCTCTGGGCTGCACGAAGGCCATGGCAGAACAGGCTCTGCCCCTGGGGGAAAATCCTGCCCTTGCAGGCATCCACCCCACACCCCCCAGGGAGAACCCTGGGGGAGGAAGGGCTGTTAGTACCGTGGGGAGGGAGAGCATTTTCTCAACCAAGCAGTGCTTCCTGCAGGATAATGCAAAGGATTTTTATCTGTTTCTTTTCACTCCCTCGTGGTCCCAAATCTGTTGCAAGCTGAAAACATGATAACAGATTTTGGGAAACTGCTGGTCCAAAGTTGGTGAGACTGTGGGGCCATTTTACACAAGCTCCCTGGCTGACAGCAGCCAGCACTTCAGAAAAGAGTAAGGCGGGATAAAAGATCTTCTTCCCTCTCCTGCTGAAGAGCATTTGGGAACTTTCAGAGGGAAGGGTTGCTCTGGGGCCTCCACATTTAACAGCTCCCATGGAACTTGTGCCATGGATTTGTTTAGAAGCTTTCAGAAGCTGCTGATGTTACAAACTCCTGATGTCACCAGCTTTGGCAGCAGAAGTTAACTGTGCATCTTGTGAAGCACCTCATCCTTTCACTGAGTTTAGGACCTATTCTCTGCTAATTCCATGGGGTGTTAGACCTGGTGGCATGAGAAGCAGTGAATATTCGTTTCCCTGTTCACATTCCAGCAGCACACAGTAGATATGGTAAAAAACAACGAGTGCCAGTAGCGGGCAACTCCCTGATAAAGGGCACTGAGGCGCCCATCTGCCATCCTGACAGGGAGTCACTGAGGTATGCTGCCTTCTGGGAGCTAAGGTTCAAGATGTTGCCAAGAGGGTGCCACAACTTGTCAAGAACATGGACTACCACTCATTGTTACTCTTTCATGTGGGCATGAATGACACTACAAGTGAGAACCCGGGCAGAATTAAGGAAGACTATAAAGCCCTGGGGGTGCAAGTGAAAAAAATTGGTGCCCAAGTTATCTTTTCCTCCATTTTACCAGTTGGAGGAAAGGGAGCATCCAAAAATGGATGGATAATGCATCAGCTCTTGGCTATGTGGCTGATGCCATCGTGAGGGTTTTGACTTTTATGACAATGGGACGTTCTTTGATGAACACTGCCTGTTAGGGAGGGATGGGGTCCACCTGTCTAGAAGTGGCAAGGGGATCTTTGGCAGCAGGCCGGCCAACTTGATGAGAAGGACTTTAAACTGGAGGACTTGAGAGTGGGGTCCAGGGTGGCAATGCTCACCAAGTGAGGCAATGCCAACTTAGCCAACTGGGAAATAAGCCACGCCAACCAGAACAGGGACAAATGTTCCTTAGCTGACTCCCAAGATGAGATCCAGAAGGCCAACCACCTCAAGGGTGTGAATGGCTGTGGTGGATCCCCTTGCTCCCCTCTAGGGAAACCTGCACACTCGACTGCCTCTCTGAAATGCCTGTGCACCAATGCATGCAACATGGGGAATAAACTGGAAGAACTGGAGATCTGTGTGAGGTCGGAGGGCAACACTCTCATTGCAATTCCAGAGACATGGTGGGATAGCTTGCATGACTGGAATGCCGTCATGGATGGCTACGCACTTTTTAGGAAAGACAGACCAGTGGGCGGTGGTGGTGGAGCTGCTCTTTATGTAAGAGGGCAACTGGAATGTAGCGAGCTCTGCCTAAGGGTGGATGAAGAACGTGCTGAGAGCTTATGGGTAAGAATTAAGGGGCAGGCCTATAAGGGAGACAGTATTGTGTGTGTTTACTACAGGTGACCAGTTCAGGAAGAGGAAGTCGATGAGGCCTTCTACAGACAGCTGGAAGCAGCCTCATGATCACAGGCTCTGTCAACCACCCTGACATTTGCTGGAAAGACAACACAGCCAGGCATGCAACCAGAGATTTCTGCAAAGAATTGACAAGAACTTCTTGACACAGGCAGTGAAGGAACCAATGAGGAGAGGTGCTCTACTGGACCTTGTACTAACAAACAAAGGTCTGCTTGGGGATGTGAAGGTTGGGGGTAGCCTTGGCTGCAGTGACCATGAGATGGCGGATTTCAGGATCCTGCATGGAAGAAGCAGGGCAAAAAGTAGAATTACAACCCTGGACTTCAGGACAGCTGACTTTGGCCTCTTCAAAGACCTGCTTGGAGAAACCGCAGGGGCTAAGGCTCTAGAAGGAAGCAGGGTGCAAGAGAGCTAGTTAATATTTAAATACCACTTCCTCCAAGCTCAAGATTGGTGCATGCCTAGAAGCAAGAAATCAGACAAAGGAGTCAGGAAACCTGCATGGATGAGCAAGGAGCCTCTGAAAAAACTCAGATGGAAGAAGGAAGTTTACAAAATGTGCAAAAAGGGACGGGCCACTTAGGAGACATACAAAAGAGTTGTCAGAGTATGAAGGAATATATCAAGGAAGGCTAGGGCCGACCTGGACCTGGCAAGGGATGTCAAGGACAACAAGAAGGGCTTCTTCAAGTACATCGGCAGAAAAAGGAAGACTAGGGAAAGTGTGGGCCTGCTGCTGAATGATGTAGGTGCCCTGGTGCGGGAGGATCCATAGAAAGCACAGTTACTGAATGTCTTCTTTGCTCCACTATTTACTGCTAAGGCCGCCCCCCAGGAGCTCCAGACCCTGGAAGTAGGAGAGAGAGCCTGGAGTAAGGAAGACCCTCCCTCCATCCCAGAGGATTGGGTTAGAGATCATTTAGGCAAACCTGACACCCACAAATCCATGGGCCCTGATGAATGCAGCCATGAGTGCTGAGACAGCTGGCAGATGTTATTGCAAAGCTGCTCTCCACCATCTTGGAAAGGTCACGGAGAACAGAAGAGGTGCCTGAGGACTGGAGGAAAGCCAATGTCACTCCAGCCTTCAAAAAGGGCATGAAGGAGGACCCAGAAAAATACATGGCAGTCAGCCTCACCTCCATCCCAAGAAAGGTGATGGAACAGCTCATCCTGGATGTCACCTGTAAGCATGTGGAGGAAAAGAAGGTCATCGGGAGTGGTCAACATGGGTTCACCAAGGGGAAGTCATGTTTGACCAACCTGATAGTCTTCTATGATGGCATGACTGGCTGGGTGGATGAGGCAAAAGCAGTGGATGTTGTCTACCTTGGCTTCAGCAAAGCTTTTGAGACAGTCTCCCATAATGTCCTCATAGGTAAGCTTAGGAAGTGTGGGTTAGATGAGAGAACAGTGAAATGGATCGAGAACTGGCTGAATGGCAGAGCTGAGATGGGTTGTGATCGACGCAGAGTCTAGTTGGAGTTCTATAGCTAGTGGTGCTCCCTAGGGGTCAGTACTTGGTCCAGTCCTGTTCAATATATTCACCAATGACCTGGATGAAGGGATGGAGTGTACCCTCAGCAAGTTTGCTGATGGTACAAAACTGGGAGGAGTGGCTGACACACCAGAAGGCTGTGCTGCCATACAGTGAGACCTGGACAGGCTGGAGAGTTGGGCAGAGAGGAACCTCATGAAATTCATCAAGGCCAAGTGTAGGGTGCTGCACCTGGGGACGAATAACCCCCTACACTGGTACAGGTTAGGGGTTGACCTGCTGGAAAGCAGCTCTGCAGAGAGGGATTTGGGAGTCTCAACAACTTCTTGACCATGAGCCAGCAATGTGTCCTTGTGGCCCAGAAGGCCAGTGGTGTCCAGGGGTATACTAAAAGGAGTGTGGCAAGCAGGTCGACAGAGGTCATCCTCTCCCTCTACTCTTCCCTGGTGAGACCATATCTGGAGTATCTGGAGAACTGTGTCCAGTTCTTGGTCCCCCAGTTCAAGAACAGAGAACTCCTGGAGAAATCCAGAGGAGAGCTACAGAGATGATCAAGGGAATGGAGCACCTTTCTTATGAGGAAAGGTTGAGACCTGTGTCAGTTAAGCCTGGAGAAGAGAAGACTGAGGGGGGATCTTATCCATGCTTATAAATATCTAAAGGGCAAGTGTCAAGAGGATGGGGCCAGACTCTTTTCAGCAGTACCCAGCAACAGGACAAGGGACAACGGGCACAATCTGGAACACAGAAAACTCCACCTGAACTTGAGGAAAAACTTCTTGGAGGGTGCCAGAGCACTGGAACAGGCTGCCCAGAGAGGTTGTGGAGTCTCTGTCTTTGGAGATATTCCAAAACCCCCCTGGATTCATTCCTGTCCAGCCTGCTCTAGGTGAACCTGCTTTGGCAGGGGGTTGGACTGGACGATCTCCAGAGGTCCCTTCCAAACCCTGCAATTCTCCTCTGCTGTATCTTCTTAGTACCTTAGGGTCTTAGTACCTTTGCCGTGTCCTGGCACAGAGCTGTTCCGTACTTCCAGCTCCTTGGAGTCTGTCCTGTCCTGTCACTGCACCCATCTTAAGATGGGGACATCAGAAGTAGATGGAGGGCTCGTGATGCAGACACACCAGAGAATTGATTACTTACCTTTTTTCCCTTTCTTGTAATTCCCAACCTTTTGTTTCCTCTTCTGACCACTGCTGAGCATACCAAACCATTCACAGAATGTCCTGGGTTCCTTAGTGAGTGGCAACAGCTGACGTGGAGCCCATCAGTCTGCAGCCATGGCAAGGGTTGCTGTTGCCCCAAGCACGTTATTTCTTGTTCATCAAAGCTGAGTTTCATCTGCCACTTTAATGCCCAATTATTTTGACGTTGTGGGAGCCTTCTGCTGTTGTTAAGTGAAGACATACAGCTTGATAGTTTCCTGGATGCCAGGTAACCTTGAAAACAGAAGTAAGGGAGCAGGATCCCTGAGTTTGCAAAGAGTCTGAAACAAAAGTATAAAGGTATAACTTACCCTGTCCCCAGCGCAGCCAAAATTGCTACTTGTCAGAAAAACAGGGAGGAAGGATTGATTTGCAGAGATCTACACCATCCACTCTTGTTTGAGTTGCTTTCATTTCAGGGCAGCCTTTGGAGCTGATTATGCCTTTGTAAAGCCTAAAACTGCTCCAAACCCTGGATTGCACTTCAGCACCCAGTGTTGTTGCTGGGGAGTGGTGACTTTCCCCACAGCAGATGGAGCACTCATGTGACACTCTGTACACTATGTATCATCTATTTACATCTTTTTTTACATTAGCAACAGATGGCTTGGCATAATTATTTTTTTTAAATTAGGGGGAAAATGTATCTAAAACTTTACAAATTATCTGGAGCCTATGGCTTTTACTTTTACAGCACCGGTGCTGAGGTCTCTAACAAGAGGACTTCCCTCATCCTTCCATTGCCTTCTGTGAAGAGGTGTCACACTAAAGGTACAGGTAGAGAGGATCACAGTAAGAAAGCAGAAACTCTCGTAGTCATGCAAAGGGGAGAGGAAAAGGCAGCTCTGAAGCAAGAAATACAAAAGGGAGAAGAAACAGACTTATGGGTAGTAGGAGAGGAGAGGAAGAGGAGACACATTAATGCTGATCAACTCTACCTTCAAAATCTGATCCTACTCAAGTCCTACAAAAGCATGAGCATGCTTCAGAAATATAAAACTTAGTAAAACATGAGTTCAACAGTTGGTTTCTTCTTGTTCCTCTTTTGGCATATAAGGCTTAGGCATTGGGTCCCTGCTATCAAATTTTTCTCAGGAAATATGAGGCTTGGTGGGGAGGACAGTTAATGTAAACCAGGACTTTCCCATGCTCACGTGACTCCCAAAGCTGGGGCTGTAAGCAAGCTGCCAGCTTCACTTGACTTAGCAGTGCTGTTGCTGTCAGAAGAAAAGAAGAGGTGCTTATTAAGGCCGTGGGAAAAGATATAGAATAGACCAAGAGCAGCCAAGGTACTGAGATCTCTTTATCAGACTACATTTGCCTGGAAAACAAAGGTCTTTGGTTGACTAGGGATGAAAAACATCCCCAAAGTTGCCAGATGCGAGCATCATCCTTGTGCAAGGCGTCAAGCCTTGTGCACTGGCAGGGTGCAAGGCTGCTGCCATCTGTTGGGAGGTGGCTGAGACTTGGAGAGGGTTGTCAGAGGAGCACATGAGAAGGCTGCTGGGACACAGGGGCTTTAATCCGCATCCTTACTGCCAAGGGCTGTATCAGAGGGAAGGAAGCCTTCCATGGGGTAGTGCATCTGTCCACAACCTCATCAATGCTGTAGTACTGTCCACAGGCAAGTATCTGATCTGCCTTGTGCCAACAGTAAGGAATAGAGTATAGTTTCCAGTATATCTGGAAAATATTTTTGACTGCAACAGTCCCTAGGAAACATTTCTTGGAGACCGAGAACACAGGCAATACCAAGATCTGTGGACAGAGCTCTGGGCAAAGGCTGCAGGACCCATCGGTGGCCAAAGGACCCATGGGTGCAACATTTGTAAGTAGGTCTTTCCCAGCTCAGGCATGTACATCTGCTGTCTGAGATGTCATTCTTTTGAAAGATTATTTTGACCCATGGACCTTTGCTGAGGTAAATCAAATGATGTGCCTACTGGTTCTTGCTTGGTGTTTCTTAGCAAGCAAACATGGTATGGTGGGTGGATGCAAAGCTAGTTTACATTTTTACGCTAGTTTTACTCCTCTGTAAATCCTACTCAGTAATGACTAATCCCCAAGTTGATTCCCTTTTCCCATTCGGATTATTTTATTTTCACTAGATTTTGGTACTTTATAAAATTTAACCATTTAGGGTCTACCTGTTGTGATTTTTCACATGCTGTAAGGACAAGTGGCTGGTTCTATGGCAGTACCCCAATACTGCTTACGTATAGCAGCAAATCCCAAGTTTATGGTAAAAGCAAAAGCAATGGAGATGATAAGATACAGCCCTTCCAGGAAAGCATAAATACTTAAAGAAAATGCACAGAAAGAGCAGATTGCAAAAGAAACTATAGCAAATGCCTACAAGGCATCAAGGGGAGACACCAACACTAGGTCCACCACCCCAAGGAGTCCACCCATCCTGCGTCTATTCATGAAGCTTCCCATAACGTCAGGGACAGGTTGGGCCATGCAGCTTCACTTACCTGCCATCATCTTTACCAGAAACAACACTATCCAGGAATCACTCCCCTGGCCAAAGCAAGGAGGACACAAACCAGCTGATACTATACTCCTTTTATAAAGAATTATGCAACTAACTAATTCCTGCTGGGCTCAGGTTACTCTGTCTGCAGCAGCCCAAAGAAAGGCAGCAACAGACACCCTGAGAAGCTAGGCACCCCTCAAGAAAGCTGGAGGGACCTGCAGCCACATCAAGGAGCAGACTGTGAGAAGACCCATCCTCCTAACAACCCCGCTGGCTTGCAGGGGTACTGGGTCAGCTGCCACTTCCAGCTCAGCACTGGCCCCAGGGATCAGCTTGCCTCTCTGGCATGCGGTGAAGCTGCTCTGCAGCACTGAGTATGCAGTGGGGCATATCTGGGCTTGCTATGGCTCTCCTCCGTCAGCTCACTGATGCTGGGACCCATTGCCCAGGCTGCAGCTGCACTCTGGCCTTGCATTTTGGATGTTGCGTACTCCTCATGGGATCAACATGGGCCCCTGTTAGGATCTGATCTCATCACCCTTTGCAAGGCAGCATTCCTTAATAAGAGCTGTTCTTTGACGCGTTTCCTGGCAGGCAGGTGGTCCCCTGGCTCACTCTGTCGTTCTCTCTCCTCCAAAGGGTAAAGGTCTGCCCACTTCTTCCTCCTGTTCCTGGCAATGAAATACCAGCAATCTCCTGGCTTATAAGGAGGTGTTTCAGCTACTCCCTACATCCCTTTGCTCCAGATCTACCCTGGTGTTTGCAGTGCCCCTGCGAGTCAGTGAAGCACTCTGTGTGGGTAGCAGCCCACCACAGAGCAGGAGATAGGACAGGAAGAGTTCTGCTGGGGCTGGGCTAGCGTGGCTACTTCTGCTGGTCATCTAAAATTACTGCTATCAATCACCCATTTCTTTCAAGCAAGGTGAAGTGAATCAACAGCAGAGATCTGAATCCAGGAAAGGGTTTGCCTAGCAGCCCAGAAGAGGAAGTTTGCGGGATTTGCAGAGAAGCAGCTTTTCCGACACTGTGTTGCCAGTGCTTGTGGTTTTAATCATGAGGGTTTTTTCTAGGGCTCTTGCAGTTGAAAAGTGATTACCAAGTTCTCTCTTTTTCTTTTCATATTGAGACAATCCTTGCTTGTGGGAGCTCTGAACAAAACCATGAGAACAAGAACCCCAGAGGTTCAAAATACCTCTATATAAATATAGGGTAACACCACAGAGATTATTTTCAAAGCAATGCCTTGGTTTTTTTTTCATCAAGAAAAAACTTGCACCCAACAACCTCAGCAACAGACAAAAACCAGTCTCTCCAGATCTGACTGAAACTATATGCAACAACTCTTCTCCCACCTCCCAGGCACAAATACAGCCCTGCCTAGCTGGAGGTCTGCCTTGGTGCTGTGCTTCTTCTGGTCTTCATTACCACCTGCAGTTGTCAAACCAGGAGGCATTGCTGAAGGAAGTTACAGGCATAAGCCAAAAGGTTGCTGGACTTCAGGTCCTTCATCTTTCTTGGGAAAAGACAGCAGACCCAGGGTGCTCAATTCCTTGCATGGGGAGGAGGCAGAACCACAGAGCTGTTCCAAACTGTCTTCTTCAGGTTGCTACATGAGGAATTTAACCGTTTAACCAGACACCTTTCTACCTTCCTTCCTGATGCATAGCCTATGAGATGCAAGAGAGTAAAGGGGTTGGCTGGAAGGAATATTCAGGGGTTAGGTGTGAACTGTTGTGGTATATGAGCAAGTGATTCATCAAAATTTGCTTTGTGATCTTTACTGTGGTCTTCACACACCACAATAAGAAAGTGGGAGGGGAATAAACAAAACTACATACACCTGCCAGGAAAAAAATAAATGAGACTAGAGCAGCTTCAGCTTGGTTGGTTGGATACTGAAGACCCTAGATGGGATGAAAACATAAACCATAAACAGTCATAAACCAGCTCACTGATGAGGCATATTATAATAGTTATTTTGAGTCAACCTGCATTAAATTGATACCATTACCTCCTTAGAGCCCGGGCTCAAAGGCAACAGCATCAGTCAACACCAATCCCTGGCACCCAGGTGGTGAAGAAGGCAAGAAAGACAAAAGTGTGACTTTCCACTTTGGAGACCAAGGACATGTCGCATGGGATAATAGGAGGTCTCTCCCTGAATAAGGCGATTTACTCAGGAATACTTGCACTGCCCTTTATAAAGTGTGCCATGGATTATTTTCAGGTTCTGCTGCCTCCCCATCTTAGCAAAGTTTCCAGAATGAAGGCAGAAAGGGGGAGGGGGGAGAAAATTATTCTCGACTGTGAAGCACAACATATGCTAGCATGAAGCTGAACAGCTTTCCATGCAACGTATTCTAGCCAAGCTATTAGTAACACCTGATACACCCATGGTTCCTCATCAGTTACCTGCCAGCAATGAGCAATTGACTCAATATTATTAATTATGTTCCTTTCTCCTCTCCTTCCCTCCCACCAATTAAGCATCTGTTAATCATGAGAAATAATCCTCTTCTTGGAAAATACGGGACAAACAATGAGTTTTTGTAATAAAATGGAATATTATTGTAAATAATCATTAAGGTGTCCTGAAATAAGGTGGAGCCATATCGTTACCCTAGGCATTTTAAGCACTGCTACTTAGCAAAACTCCTGGGGAAAGGTAAGCTGGTCAGGTCTGCCAGCTGACATGTACAGGTAGCATGTGTCAGAAACACCAGCAGCAAGACAGATTTCTTCAGATCGGGACTTCTCTGGTCCCATGTCTATTAAGGGCCAGACCAGCTGCCTTGAAAGCAGCCACCTTTTCGTTCCTCTGCCCTTTCCCCAGGCAGGACTAGCTGTGCAGAAACCAGTCCTCACAGATGTTAGCCTGCCTTCAGAAGCCTCCCGTCAGAGGTCCCACCAATGCCGCAGACACTATCCTCTCCTGATTCACTTTAGCAAGTTTCTTCTAATCTAAGTCTCATTTTTTTCAAGTTTGCTGATGACACTGAGCTCTGTGGTGCGGTCAGCATGCTGGAGGGAAGGGATGCCATCCTGAGGGACCTGGACAGGCTTGAGAGGTGGGCCTGTGAAAATCTCATGAAGTTCAACCAGGCCAAGTGCAAGGTCCTGCACCTTGGTCACGGCACAAATACAGGTTGGGTGGAGAATGGATTGAGAACAGCCCTGAGGAGAAGGACTTGGGGGTGTTGGTGGACGAGAAGCTCAACATGAGCTGGCAATGCGCGCTGGCAGCCCAGAGAGCCAACTGCATCCTGGGCTGCATCAAAAGAAGCGCGGCTAGCAGGTAAAGGGAGGTGATTCTGCCCCTCTACTCTGCTCTAGTGAGACCCCACCTGGAGTACTGCATCCAGCTTTGGAGTCTTCAGCACAGGGAGGTCATGGACCTGTTGGAGCTGGTCCATAAGAGGGCCATGAAGATGATCAGAGGTCTAGAGCACCTCTCCTATGAAGACAGGCTGAGAGAGTTGGGATTGTTCAGCCTGGAGAAGAGAAGGTTCTGGGGAGACCTTTGCAGCGGCCTTCCACTACCTGAAGGTACCTACAGGAGAGATGGGGAGGGACTCTTTATGAGGGAGTGTAGCGATAGGACAAGGGGTAATGGTTTTAAACTGGAAGAGGGGAGATTTAGATTAGATATTAGGAAGAAATTCTTTACTGTGGAGGTGGTGAG
>KZ505675.1:596626-622472 GCA_002844005.1 Limosa lapponica baueri
AGGCTGGATGGGGCTTTGAGCAACCTGGTCTAGTGGGAGGTGTCCCTGCCATGGCAGGGGGGTTGCAACTAGGTGATCTTTAAGTTCCCTTCCAACTCTAACCATTCTATGATTCTATGATTTGCTGCAATTCAAGCTCACTGCTCCTTTCCCCAGTCATACCCTATGCAAGCAATAGTATCCCTTTTTAACATATTTAAAGACTCATGTCTTCCTCAGTCTACCCTATTGGCAAAATACCTGTCTTTCCAACTTTTCCTCCTGGATTTATTTTCTAGATTTTTCATCATTCTTGTGCCTCTTATCTAGTATCAGCATAAACAGAGACAAGAATTTAGATGTCCTCATACAGGGCCATGCAGTACCAATAAGAGTAGATCACAAAATTATGAATTTTTTTAGGAGGACTCTTTTCATTTCCCCCCACCCTGCCATACCCTTTGTTTTAATCCACTCCCTAACACTTGCCATGAAAGTTGCAAGAGAAGTACCCATGGCAAGATCTGAGATTACCCATGCACGAACAAAATGTATCTGTGACAAACTTTTATCTGGATGGTGAAGTGACAAGCATCTTGCATAAGGCAACGTGATAGAGAGCAGGGGCATACAAAGAGACTGAATCCAAGCCATAGTATAGGAAACTCTACTCTAATCTTCTGTTTGCCTCATTTTGCAGTATTAATTATTTATTTTGTTGCTTGGGTGGAATTCTCACTCCCCGAATGAACAAAACCCCTGGTTTACATAAAGTACCTCTACTTACCACAGTGCCTCATGATGTGCTGTCCGTATGGGAACAGCACCTGCAGCCCTCTCTCTGCCCTAAATATCTGCAGGTCCCTGACCTGAGGGAATCATAGGTGGAATGAAATTTAGCAGCTACTTCCCCAGGTTAAAATCCCAGCGCCCACAGCAGGGAAGAAGGCAACCCATGAGGACGCTGCATCTCAAAGAAACAGGGATAGTGAGACTTACTGCCCTGTTTCCTTGGAACAAATGCCTGCATGGCTTCCAGTGTTGGTGATTAACAGGCAGTTTCCTCTTTGGATGGCACCTGGAAGCAGAAAACCTAGCTACAACTGCAGCTGTACAACAGACCTTCTAAAATAGCCACCTACTCTGGCAGCCTTGGCTGATGAACTCTTGAGTGTTAAGCCGAGCCTCCCACAGCAAGCACAGAGGCATCAGATGGAAGGACAAGCGTGTAGCCATCAGACTTTCAACCTGATTTAATAGCACCTTACCAAATATGTAATTACATGTTTTTCCACAAACATTGGAACTGTGTACCAAAGCAAGCTACAAAGTCCACCTACAAGTCCAGAAGACTTGACCCAACTTGGCCCTGGACTTCCCAGCTAAGACTTGCTGGACATTTCTTCCTGAAGCCCAGGGGCCTTTCCCAGCCTGAATCAGGAAAAGCACAGGATTGCAGCACGGGCCCATCACATCCAGCTCTTCCCTGCCCCACTGCAACCTTCATCCTTCCTGTAAACCTACAGAGACTATATGCTGTTTCCTTCAACTTACTTCACCAACTGGAAGTTGGAGAGAACCACTCTCATCCACCTGCTTCATGCTTTTGTTGGCTTGGAGGATTGATATGTGAAGGTACTAATTAATCATCTGTGCTGGTTTATCATCCTGAAAGCTTAGTGCCCATGGATCTGAAGGTACCGGTCAGACTGCTCAGGAAAAAGACTTCTAATGTACAATATACTTTTGGTACTAAGATCTTAGAAATTTTGTAATCCTTATAATGTCAACAATGAAGATGAAAATCACTGAGTTATCTCTGAACTTCCTGTCAATAGACACCAAGATAAGAATCGATCAAGACTGCAGCAGGGCTACCACCAACTCTGGCCCAGGGAAGGGGAAAAAGGAAGAATAAAACCATTTCCCACCCAGAAAGTCAATAAAATAAACCAAGAGAATCTTTCACTTTAATAGCAATTTATTATCATTAAAAGTAACAACAAGTAGTTTTAAATCCTTTTGTCTTAAAAATCTAGTGTAACACACAGGTCACTGCTACAGTTCTATGAAACCTATGGCAAAACTGTATCCCCAAATCACACCATTCTGCCTTACCCTCATAGACATCAATGGTGTGGGACACACACAACACAAAAACAGATTGCTCTATACAGCACTTGTCATAAGGATGATCATTAGGCAGCAAGATGCTACAAGTTATTCTGTAAGAGCTATTAAGTATAACTTTAGTTTTCCCCTTTGTTAATATTGCTGGAACAATCAAATATTTCACACAGTTTTTGGTGAAGCTGTAAGAATCTTTAAGAAAGAACTGTACTTTTTCCCTGTATCTCTTCTTTGCTGCTAAAGTTTTCCTTTTTTTCTTTTCCCCCATTGGTGACATGGCTGCCCATTTCAGGAGACAAAACCACAGCGATGTTTGCAGTCAGTTTCCACACAGCATCACACACTTCCTTCACATTCTGAAGCCAGTGCTCAGCTTTAGCACTCACCTTTAACGTGGCTGCCAGAACAACTTGGCAGCGCACAGATCAGGAATACTACATGCTCGTGTATTAATCACCAGCTTCTTGGGAGCTCTAGAGCTTAAGTTAAGCTCAAGCTAAGTACCCAAGCGAGCTAATTTACAGCTAGTTCAGATCTGTGTAAAGAAGCAGCAGCCAGACGCTGCAGGACAGATGCATCTTCACATTATACCTGTCCACAGAAAGGCCTAAGCAAGTCGTAATACTGTTCATCAGTGGCTTGCAGGAGCAAAAGGAAGTCTCCACAAGCAAGCACGCACATCACAAGGAAGGATGGTCCTAATTCTGTCAAGCATTTAATATGTTGATTTTAAGCTTACAATGTTACTCAATATTCAAAAGTAAGCAGAAGCCTCCAAGGGAAACCCTTCTGGCTAGCAGAAATGTAGTGAAGGAAGAAGTAGAACACAGGTAAACTTTATATAGATACTCAGATGTGGCTTGTACATGACTTCGGGAGCAGAGCCCTTAGATGGGTATTTCTGCATAAACTTCACAGTAGCATGTGGAATTGAGGAGCTCAATGGAAACAAATCAGTAAGCAGCTTCATGTACATCTATATCCACTCTGGATTTAGAGAGTCATGGGAAAAAGTATAAACACAATCACAGGATAAACATATGGAGGAGGTACTAGATCAACAGATTCTATGAACAGACTCCAGTTTTCTACCACAGCAGTTCATGCTCTTCCCTAAGCAGACACCCAAGTTAAACTCCAGGAGAAAAGGGGGTGTTAAAGTTACTAATTAAAAATACTTTTTTGGAGTTTGCTCTCAGCTGGATCTCTTGGGGGAAAATACCCAAACCAAAACAATGCTTAAAGCAAAACTGCAAAATCCTGTTTTACCTAACATCCTAAACTACTATCTTGCTTTGTAAATGTTCCTAAAAGTTTATGAATATCCTATGCTTACTCAATAATACCTTAATGACTTTTAACTGAGGTAGCCACTAACCATCACCATACATTAGCGATGCCAACAGAAAGGGAAAAGCTGAACTGAGATGCTCAAGAACAGTTAGTCTGCCAAAACAAATAGCATTCACTTCCAAAAAAGATCATTTTCTGTCTTGCTCTCCTCCTCCCACCCTTGTTTCACTTCCTGTTTCTCCTTTCGCCCATCTCTAACAAACAGCAACATGGAAAAATTTGGCTTTCCAGTTAATTTGAAATACATCTTTGGATTTTCAAAAGCAAATTTTCAGATGGCAAATCAGTGAATTTACTTTTACATGAATGTCATTTTAAAACACTGAAGCACAATCTCCACCCCCAACCACTGACATGTCAGGTGCCAGCTTTATGATCTTCCTGTACGGGCCCAGGTGCTAGAAGCTGTGGAAAGACGCCTGCATGGGCAAAACACATAAGTTGTGAAAAGGTTCCTTTCATTGTAAGTCTCATCCCATATATGTAAACACACAAAGAATCACCTGTCTAATCACTGTCTTTCAAGTACTCAGGAAGTTAAAATAAAATGGCAATTATCATTCCTCTGGCTAAAAAGCACGTAGGTCTATCATGTCCTTGACCTTTCCAGTGGCATTCATTTCTTAAAATGAAAACATTTTCAAATTACTTCTGTAGCTATGATAGTCTATATTCAAATTCAGCATGAAAAAAAAATCCCAAATCACCTTTAAGGAAAATTATTCCCCTGGTATTTCCAGGTTTTTTAGTGGTCCCTTATGACATCTTTTTCAAGGTAATTCAGGACCCCCTCTAGCCACAACCAAATCAACCAACCAACCAACCAACCAAAAAAAAGAACTCCAACTGAAAATCAAATGCCCCAATATCTAAGCTGTTTAATACCTGTATTGCAGGATGTACATTCAGGTAAAGTTCTGTACGATAAACATCCAGTTCTGACTTCTTTTCTTCAATCACTATCTAAAACTTGAGGGTTCTCCCCATTGGCTCAATGCTTTAATGCAACTAAAGGAATGCAAACTCTCCCTTCAAATACATTGCATTGACCCAAAGCAGCATAAAACCCCCGCTTCCAAGATACATATCTACCAAATAAATAAGCCTGAAGAGAAAAAAACATGCTCCTGTTTTAAAATAGGGCAGTAACCAGTCTGGCGTGCATAATACTGGTTTCTCTATCTAGATCAGATACTGTGTGTATATTCCCAAATAGAAAAATAAAATTGTACGAATTTCATGCAGCTGTACATAGTGCTGTTCAAGCAATATTGAGCTGTTCTCCTGGTTTTTGTGATGCATGTGGACAACAGCAAACTGCAGGGTGATAATTGTAATGTGGTCCTTGGGTTTCTTTTTCCACAGAGACACACAAAGCTACTTACATTTTAAAAAACTCTAGCCCACAATAGGGAGACATTAAACAATTTAGTTGTGATAACTGGACTGTTAAGAATTTCTGAACTTCCTTATACATGTCTAGATTACCCAAAGGGAATTTTTATTAGAAGTCCTTCATTAGAACTCCTCTTTCACAAACCACACACCAGAAAAGGTGTTTTCTGCTTTGATTACATACAGTTGTTCATCAGGTGGAAGTAGATGAAGGTTGTTTATTACATTATAAAACTAACCTCATCCTCATGAAGTGTATGTAATACACAAATTAAAGATTCCAGTTAAACATCACCACATACTAACCCTTTGTATTTGTATAAGATGGCCAGCTATGGAATTGTAACTACTGAAACTGTACACAGGCGCCTTGCTATATCATACTTATGTTATAGTTACCCTTTTAAAACATTCCACAACTGCCCCTGCATTTGACTCATTTTCATCCATTTCATCTATTCAGCCGCTGTGTTACCACTTCTCGGTACATGATAGAAATATATATCAGCAGAAGGAAAATCACAAAGAAATCATCCAAGAACCCCAGAATTCCAAAGAGGGCTTCAGGAAGAAAATCCAAAGGTGAAGCCAGGTAGAGCAAGGCTCCAAGCAAGCAGAGGAATATTCTGATGCGAAACATCCAGAAGAGGCCCCCAACAGAAAACATCTCCCTGAAAGCATGCCGCAACAAAGTGGGCAGATCCATAATTCTTTCCATAATCTATGGACAAAGAAACAAAATGTTAGTATTTTGCTTTAGCAACAGGCCCATGCTAAATGTTTTTTTGGTTTTTTTTGTTTTGCTTTGTTTTGGTTTGTTTTGGTTTGGTTTTGGTTTTGTTTTTTACAATAAACAGTAAGATAAGACTTCCTCGATCTAGTTTTGCTGGTAAGAAGTCAGATTTAGAATATATATCTGTTTTCAGAAAACAGTCAAACTGTGTTATTCTATACCATAAACCATACATTTAACTCACTACAAAATACATTGACTTCTATTAAGAAGGAAAAGCAGTGACTACTAGATTAATGACTTAAGAGTAATAACAAATGACTAAGTGAGAAACAGCAAACAGGTTAACTGCAATGAAATATTGATCAGAATGGAAGACAACTAGGGATTGTGAGAAAAAAACCAATAGGCAAAGTAGAATAGGTTGCAGTTCTTCAGAAACACACCACCCCGTCCCCTGGCATTTAACCAGCGATTCACATAAGTTTCCAAAAGATGGATCAAGCTTCAAAGGAAACTAAAGAACCTTTAATTTAATCCATCCCTGCTCCTTCTCCTTTACATTTTTCTATTAGCATCCTGCCATCTTATTGAAGGACTGCTCAGTAGGAAACATGCAGGGCTTTGTTGTGAGGTGTAGGGAGAGGTGAACTTTGAAATTTTTTAATACTGGTTCCTTTTCTACTGTACACATTTTCTACACAGAGCTATGACAATAAAATGAGTTATTGCTAAGCTGAAAAAGTTCTCTAGAAAACAATTTTGTATGTGGTTAAGGCAATACACCATGTATAAATCAAAGTCAATTTTATCTAGTCTGATTAGGGCTTTAATTCAGCTTCTGGCACTATCTCAGAGAGGTTACTGGGGCCTAGACACAGAGCCCACAGAGAAGTCTAATGGAGCCTGAAAGGTAGTTTCAATCTATTCTGGATCAAAAGTGTAAGTAACTGCTTCACAATTTAGAACATGAAAAAGAAAAAATCCCATCTCACGCTTCTTTTGTCTTACTGGGCTGTAACTTTTTCATGCTAATGTTTTGTTACTTTATCCAAATCCAATGAACAGATGAAGACAAGCAGAGAAGTTACGAGTATGCATGTGCGTGCATTTCACCTTGTGAATCAGAACATGTTCATAGAAGACAGGCTCAAAAGGCTGAATTTTTGAAGCTCATAGAACTTCAACCATCTCTCTCAGCTATTTATCAAAAAATGCTGTTTTCTTCACTCAGAGAGCAGAATAAAGACTGTAGCGTAATCTCAGAGGAAAATAATCTTCTAATCAATGTGAAGAGATCAATCAAGTGAATATTCTTTCTTGCAGGTCATGTATTTCATTAAGTATTTTTACTGACTGATTATTAATCCTTTCAAATTAACAAGTCATAATTAAAAAAGAGCTTAACACATGAATTGGGAACTCAAGACTTATTAGCAGTTCTCACAACAAAAATACAAGTTTCCATACACTTCCACAAATTGCAAATAAATATTTTCAAGGTTGTAGGTCTGCCCTAACTATATGAATTTCCTAAGGAAATAAACATGAATTTCCCAAGAAAAACTTTCATAGTCCCTAAGCTTCATGAAGAGAAAAATCATAATCCAGGGGGAAAAAAAAAGAAGGAAAAACAATCACAAAAATGCTGTTTATCTCCCCTAAAATCACTGACTTCCCCCCAAATTTACCCAAAACTTACAGATCTGGGCTGTCCTGAGAATCTCCGATTGTAATCATTAACATCTTGAAGTACTTGGGTTGCATCCTGCTGATCTTCACCAAAGAGTGGTAAAAACAATGTTACCTGGGTACAGCAGGGAGATTTTGTTACACGTGCAACTGTCTTTTAAATGCAGGCATTGTGAAGTATAAATGGAAACAGTAATCTTCAGTTAACTACATAGAACAAACTTTGTTTTAGTTGAATATTTAGTAGCAAAAAAAAAAATTGAACACTATGGATACTGCTGCTAAGTTTTAAAAAATTAATTGCTTACAACTCTTTACAGAATATTGATTTTTAAAAAGATTGTTAAAGACAAGCATAAGAACCCTCCATCTAAGAGACACTGACAGTAATTTTTCTAAACACCTAAATGGCTTGTGTTTCAGAAGTGCGACAGATGACTTGGAGAATAAAGTTGATTTACCAAATTAATATAGTTTTATTTCTTAAACTGAAAAATCAAATAAAGCAAGCAATGAGGCCACTTTTCTTCCATCTTTAGACTGGCCTTGCATTTCAGCAAACAAGAAGCAAAACTCATGCTTTTCAACATGGACGTTCATACCAAGACCAAAGAGAATACTACGGAATAATAAGTTAACAGAAAGAATATATTAACCTTCAGCTCTTGTATAAGCACAGAGAATTCTGCTATGTTCTGTGTTAACTTTCATGCAAGCACAGAAAAATATGTAAGGTCATATTGACATATATGTTATATTATCTTTCTGTATAGGAGTTTCTGAGAACTTAAGACTTGCATTTGGAAGTGATGTTCAGGTATAAAATGCAGATTGTAATAGGAAACAGAAAATGCATGGTATTTTAAATTGGTACAATCTTCAACAGCTGCTTCTGTATCTGGCCACTAAATACATATCTTTTATCTGTGCAGCAGTCACATTTAGCAAATGACAGCACAAGCAGATCTACGTTAAACTCCCAGCCCTGACACTAACCTTCTGTATGACTCATGTTGTTCATGGGAACATACTGCCATTCCCCATTTATAAATCAGACCTTACTTTTCCTACTTTACAGGGTGAGAATGAATCAAACCATGCAACCAGTACCACCCAATTTACCTCAGAGGAAGGCAGAAGAATATCTATGTAAGAAGAGACACTAAAAAAAACCCACTTATTTTGCCCTTTTCCGTGTTTCTCACTTTTATTTTTTGTGTGTCTCTCCTCACTGGCTACATTCTAAATATACTCATTCTTCCTCTACTCATACCTATTTTTCTTTCCTTCCTCTGTGCTCTCACAGTCATTTGTCCTGCTGATACACAAAATTAAAGCAGGATATAATGTATGGGCAAGGGCGTGGAGCATGTTATATAATTCATCAGAAGTTACTAGCTCTGTAGACTGTGCACTTTAAATAAAGATGTACTTTTGTTAAAACATACACTATAAGACTCAGAGATCCCTAAGTGTTAATGAGTTGCAGGGACATATTTCAAACTGACAATGCAAGTAAGTTGCGTAGGAAGTAAGTTAATGCTTGTTCAAATTAATAATACATACAAACTAAAAATAGGGACAAAATAAGAAATTGACATGGGTAGGTTTTTTTGGCAGGCAGAGAAGGAATGGAGAGGGTACTTCTCAGAAACCAGTAGTATACTGCCTACTGGCAGTCTTTCACAGCAGCCAGGTCTTTCAGATGCAAGTTCTGGTAAAGAAGTTGTATCACATCCCAAACAGAAAGCATGGAAGACTCATAGTTAAGATCTTACAATTTTCTGCTTTCATATATTCCTTTACAGAAAATAAAATGACTGTTATCAGTGCTGTTCACTTTTATTTGAGTTGAAGCAACAATCTGTATTTTTTGAGCCATTTGCCAAAGTTCAAAAAACCTTAATGTCCACCATCTACATCTCGTATATCCATATTCTTTCAGCTTCTCAGACTTCTACTTCTGTCAGTCTCACTATTGCAGTTCAAATATAAGTGCTTTTCGGGTAAGCTATACTAGATAGCCAAACTACCAGGTCCATGATTACTTAAAATATTACCGTTTGTCTGCAGATTGGACAACGGATGGCACCAAGCCACGAGCCGTACCTCCAGTAGGCAATAATGCAGGAACCTGATGAAGGTAAGTTACAGACATTTAAACCACTGAGTTGAAACACCCATTGCATGAAATAATATGTTACACACCAAGGAAAACAACAGAAGTGTACAAGCGGTTTAAGTCTACCTTTTCTGGTGTAATTTTGTATACAGGATTCACCGAAGATACCAAGAACCTACGTGTTCAAATTCAATGCTATTAAAGAGAAAAAACCTGAATGGGTTCAACTGCATAATTAATTTTAAGGTATTATTTCCTGAAAAGACATAAAACTTCTTAACCATTAACTGAAGAAGCAAATAATTGAAAATTTTAGCAGTCTAAAATTTAGAACTGACAAAAATGTCAAGAGATGTAAAATTTATCCTAAAAACCTGGCTTTATTATCAGAGTTTCAGCAGATGAAGGAATATATAAAATACGAGTGCTTCAACTGTTTTCCAAATTTGTAAATTTTTTTGTTTAAATGACTGGCCATGATATGCATCATATACTCCATAAAACTAGATGAATGCAAAGAAAGAATCCTACTGGGAACCTGAAGGAGAGGAAGCAAAATGCAACATTGGGCATTTACATATAAATTTTAATAGGTGTACCTCAAGAAAAAAGGCAAACACTTTAAGTATTGTGAACTTAGTCTTAATTCTTCATGACTTCCAAGAAAAAAACCCAAAACACTCTGAGATAAAGATAACACCAAGCAGAATTTTTTACTCTTTCTAAATCAGTTTTTTTAAAATGGTATATTTCCAAGTGTTTTTCAGCCTCTTCAGTTTTTTACTAATGGGAAATGAATTATACCCTCTGTCCTTGACATTTTAAAATTAATGGCAGTTTCAATCCCGATAGCATAGGCAAAAATTCAGCACACTCTCAAAGTGACTGTTTATCCACAAGTTTATATAAAAAATTATTTCTAATGCAGACTAGAAGATAAGCAGTTAAAATCAAACAAAGCTTTGGATTAGGGTGACCGCACTAGTGCCAAAAGTTTGTACTTCTGTTCTGGTTTTATCTTTATAGCTTGGGGCTTTTCTTGTTTTCCTGCTTACCACAGAAGAGATGTCCACAGTTTGTTTCTATGGGGAATGTAGCCTGTTGCAAACACACTGGACAGGACATATCTGTATAGAAGTGATGTCTATCACCAGCAGAAGCATCCTGCTAGAAAAGAAGATAAATGCAAAGTGTTAGATACTACTTTTGTATAAGTCTACTGAGTTTAAAAAAAAACAATAAATACAGTATTCTTTACTAGAAGTCAGTCAAATGCAAAAACTATGCGAAATGAAAGAAAAATATATTTAAATTCAAAAATCAAACATACTGAAATGCAAAAACTCATTCACTAAGCCAGTTCTTCTTGCAACAAGCCCGTTATTTTTCCTTCATCTGTTATGTGTGTGCTTCAATCCCATTAAAGACCACAAAGAAAGAACCTCATTGGTCTTTCACATTAAGTTAGGTTAGACATGCTGAAGCATGAATAAAAACTCAGGTCTAGACTGCTACTTCATTATCCTAAGCAGTTCTGTTCAGAGCCAGGTAACTAAACTCCGTTGCCTACCAGCTGCAGTATTTACTGTTCCCAAGCCCAGGCATAGACATCATTGTGTATGTCACTGTCATGAAATGGTGTTACTCCCCATTTTGCCAAATTTGTCTTTCACATAAATATGCACTATAGTTAAGAGTCTGTCATTATTTCAAGAAGCACTGTGAAGAAACACTGTCCTCAATACTCTCCAAAAATATGGCTTTTCACTCTAGGCCTGTGACTCAGCAATTTCGAGTAACCTGGCGTAGACTTTCCCATCCTCTCCTCTCCATGTCAGAACTGGATGCGATCGTAGAACCATGGAATGGTTTGGCTTGGAAGGACCTTTAAAGATCATATAGTAAAAATCCCCTAGGGATTGGCAGGGACATCTGTCACTATGTCAGGTTGTTTAAAGCTCTGTCCATGAACACTTCCAGGTACAGGGCATCCACAACTTCCCTGGGCAACCTGGCACAGTGTCTCACCACCCTCATCGTAAAAGATTTCTTCCTTATGTCCCATCTAAACCTACCCTCTTGCAGTTTAAAACCATTGCCCTTTGTCCTATCACTAGAGGCTTTGGTAAAATGTTTCTCTGTGTCAATCTTTGTTGCCTGGCTCTTGTTGCTGTGCCATTGTTCTGCTACACACAGATTATCAGTCTAAACATCTAACCCCTGTCCTGTGGCAGCAAGCCGTACTCCAGATTTCCTTTCCTTTAACACCAAGTTCCCAGGAACGTTGCAGGAAGTACAGAAAATAATCTAAGATACTCCACCTTGTGGCAAAAATTTGTTTAAAAAAGAACCAGTCAAATATATAACTTTAATTATTTAACTTATCCATACCTTCCCCCCCCTACATTATCTCATTACTTGATAGATTTCAATGATGCCTCTGTATAGTAAGTAAGCTTCCATAACATTCAAGACTGGCTTCTTCCAGAATCTCAGAGAAGTCTACACTACCCCAAACCAGGCAATTCAATGACGCAAACACTTAGCACAGCACCTGCTCGGTTTGAAGCTGCTGACGAAGAGCCCGCACTAGCTCTTGATTTTCTGGGTGTATGTTCTGATGTTCATTTCTGTGAAAGGAAATATAAGCAATAAGGAAAACTGAACACTGTGAGCCAACACTGAAAAATAACTGATTGAAAAAAAAAAAAACGAAACTCGAACAAAGGGCAAAAAATAATTATTTCCTGCTATAAAGGATTTTAAAGGAAGTACACAAGTAATTAGGGAAACAGGACATTTATTCTAGATCCTAAAGTTACTCTGGACACTTAAAGCTATACAGCAGCAGCAAGATTTTTCAGAAAGACTCCATAATCAATCATTAAATCATGTTAAAACTAGATTTTCATCTGAAACAAAATTAAGCCATTAGCCTGCAAAAAATTAAGTTGCTTGAAAGCCTTTATATTCATCATAAAGAAATATTTTTAATTTTTTTCTCCACTACTAGTTCTTGTATTGTTGATCTACTTATAAATTTATTATTTTTTCACTCACTGCTTAAGTTATAGAGTTGAAAAATCCCAATTATTTCAATTTTATCTGCTATGTGAAAGATTAAGACATAACATTTACATAAGAAGGGGTAGGCAAATTCTTAGATTTAGAATGTTGAATTTATGTAACTATCAGCAGACTGGATATAAAAAGAAATCATTCTTTTTTAATCACTCTTCAAAAAAGAAAGACTCTACAGGCAAGAAAACTACAGGTTAGAGATGCCAAGGGGAATCATAGGGAAGAGACTCACTGAAGAAAGGAGACTGGATATATTACAAGTTTGAAATTCAAAAGCACAATGGGAACAGAATTAGAATTGAAAATGATGCTGACATTAAGAGGTGTTGAGTTACAATAAATATGAGTCAACAGCATCATATTCAAAGCTCTCAATTTTTATACATTACTTATTCATATGGATTTCACTCAACATGCTCAACATTCTGCTCAGCACTGTTGAGGTCTCAGATGGGTTCTGCCTTCTGTTTGGGCTAAATGTATAACAACACATAGAGAAGTTGAAGAAAGTTCAGAAGGGAATGAAAACTACTGGCCACATTTTTTCAACACTGCAGAAAGAGTGAAGAAATGTCAGTTCATATAGAAGACCACTCATGGACAGAAGAGGGAACAGGAGAAGGCTTTCATTCTGTAAATATGAGCAATTATTTCCCACAGTTATTTAAAGTTGATGGAAAAACATTTCTCACTGCTAAGTGTAAAAAATAGGAAAAGGTCACCTCAGGGTATTGTGATCTATCTTTGACTAAAAGTAAAATCTAAAAACAGGTTGCACTGGTTCCAGGGATGATCTAGACAAGCTGATCCTCTGTCAGAGCTGAGGGCTGGACTGGCTGAATTTTTAGGAAATTTTCTGGTTGGTCTATTTACGTAATTTCCTCAATGGCTCTAGGAGCTTCTGCAATATTTTCTTTCATTTGATGTGGGCAATCATAACAAGGCATTATGGATACCTTCAACATTTTGTTTCCTTCATCCTTTCTTCAAAAAGGAACAGACGAACAACATATTTTTCATACTAATAATTACATGGTTATCTGTAAAACGTAAATTTTATTAATGTGTGTTCATATATATGAAAGTTATATGATGGGAAGCTTACATTAAAACCCTTCTTCCCTACCCTGGGTCTTCCATGAGTCAGATTTTGTGGATGTTGTCTGTCATACATATTACGTGTATAAAAGTATTTTCCTGCTTCAGTGCTACAAATAAGCATATTTTGCACCTTCAGTCTACCAGAAATTTGATATATATATATATATAGAAATCCAATTCAAATCATACACAAGTGGAAGGTGTGTAAGCCAGTTTATTCTGATTCTTTCAGAAACATCTAATTGCAAATTTGCTGCTGTGTTAATTTATATGACTTTACTCTGATATCACATACTATGATGAATACATGAGAATATTTGTAGAGCTGTAGAAGTACAGTATGTACAACATCTGGCATTTATGTATAAAACGCTGAGGCAGCAGAGCATTGCACAATTTCCAGGAGGGGACAGGCAGAGCTCAAGACATATCCAATTCATAACTTGTCATGAGATTA
Source organism: Limosa lapponica baueri (assembly GCA_002844005.1). Lineage (NCBI taxonomy): Eukaryota > Metazoa > Chordata > Aves > Charadriiformes > Scolopacidae > Limosa > Limosa lapponica. The sequence continues at coordinate 610,670 of KZ505675.1, forward strand.
GTGTGAGAAAATAAATGAAATAGCTGAAAAATGGTATGGTGCTATGCAATTAAAGGCATTATCAATCACAGGCCAGAAATAAACAGTTAGGATGTGGAGTCTTTTAATTTCCCCATTTCTGAGCATTAACACCCTGTAACTTGAGGAAGAAGGTCCCCATGTGTATCACAAAGGGTCCCACCAAGTGATCGTTACCACAAAGGAAGGCTGCCTACTCATTCAGTACTGAGAGACAGTACCTATGGAGATTGATGTTATCACTGTGCAATAATGGCCATTGTTAATTTCCAAGGATTAAGATCTCACTTCTGCTGTAAATACTGACTAGATCATATGATCAAACCATATGATGAGATAGAAAAATACAGAAAAAGATCTAAATCTGCAGATCTATAAACACGGGTAAGTCATCTGGCACAAGTAGGGAATCTCTGATCCAGAACACTGGAGGGTCAGGCTGCCTTAATTTGTTGGACAAACTAAATTTTCTCAGTCTCATGTGACAACCTACTCACAAGTTTAAAAGATAATAGAAAAAATCTGGCTGCACTTTGTCAAAATTTATAACCCAAACACATACAGGCTTTGCAAAAGTATCTTATAGTGACTAAACTAAACATCTGAAACTTGCTATATGTGTTAACTATTACTAATAAGTTTCTCCACCAAAAGCACAGAGACCTTTGGCTCATGCTCTGATGTGATGCTTCATTGAATTCCCCCTGCTGGAAACAAACACACTAACCATATCTCTCAACAGTTCTTTCCATATTCCACTTCTGCCCCATAAAATCTACTGCAACATAAAATCCTTGCAGCCTACTTTCCCTTTTTATTCAGCTCCTGCAATCTTATTCATTATCTTAAGCTTTCTTTCATGTATTCATACCCAGGACCTGTTCCTACCCAACCTAAGTATTTCAGATGTTGCATACAGAAGTATGGGTGGCAAAGAAACTCGGGTAGAGGACACAGTATAAGGAACACATAGACCACTGTACTGCCTAAGATAACTAGAGAAGAAAAATAAAATTCTCCTTTCCTCCTTCACTCCCCCTTCAGTCCTAAACAAATAAAAATTACTATACTTTTTGTACTGCACAGATTTTACATTGTACTGTGCAGATTTTGACGGAGACAACACAAAGGAGGTAGAGAAAAAATGCTGCTGAGCAGACAATTTCAGAAGGTAGCAGAAGGCACAGTGGAGAGCTAAGAGGATGCTGTTAGGACTTTCAGTAGTCACTCATACAATACAGAAGTAAACAAGCTTCAAGACTTCCAAAATATGGAAGGTTTCTGTCTGAGTTTGTTTGCCCCTCCAGAAAATAAACCATCTGGGCATGTAACAGGATCCACAGGCACTTTTTACTTAGCTCATTACACTGCAGAGGTAACTAGCCCTTTTCTTCCTCCCCAAGTAGCCCTTCACCATTGAAGTATCCTCTCCCTGAACTCCAATCCTGACTGAACTCCTTGCATGCTGCTGACCCTTGTTCCACTCACTTTTTCTCATGTTCCTACCTTGCTTCTCTTCATAAAGTTCAAAAATATAATGTTTACTTTTAAACTAAACACTTAAAATTCAAGTCACAAATGCTAAAAATGTCAATATAGGGGGCAGAGAAAGCATAAGAGCAAAGGAAAAAGAGGCACTCTTGAAGCCCTCTGAATAATTGAAACAGCCTTAGAAAGAAAAGTAAGGTGAAGTGCATACTTCTTAGATTCCTTTGCTATCTCCTGGTCCTGAACAGCAGCACTGCCTTGCAGTCCAACCAAGCTTTCCCACTTCTGGTTTCTTTTGTAGCTTGCTCTCAAATACCTCCTATCCTGGTAATACTTCTCATGTTGACAGATCCTCCTCACTAAATTGAGAATGCCAATGCATCATCAAAATTGAGTTCTCTTAGTTGTTAAAACTCTTCTGTGTTCAGAAGTCTACAGACATCCATTAAACAAAAAGAGCCAATCTGAAGCTCAGATTTATTTTCCCAAAAGAAATAGGCTAAGATATTTGTTAGGTTGCAAGGAAAAACTCTGAAATTAATAATAATCTTTGATTACTTGACCTTAACATTACTTGACATTATTGAATACTGAACTTAACGTTCTGGTTTATGGAAAGCATACTAAAGTCCATTGTTTTCCAGTGTATTCATTTATAAACCAATTAGTCAATTTATTCAGGTTTGGATTTTTGGGGGGGTTCTTTTTTGTTAGAAGGAGACTGCAACTAGAATGTACATTGGAGGATTATACCCAATCTTAATTGCAGAGCCATTATCTATACTATGTAACTAAATATGGCACACCTGCCCTATATACTGTGAATTCAGCCATCGTCAGTCTTAAGGAATGATGAACATTATTCAGTTTGACCATTTGAAGATAAGGAAGAGTTAAACCATTTTTGAGAAATACATACTTCTGTGCACTGTGAATTAAATTATGAAACTCTGCTAAGCAATTAGTTAAACAGAGTAAGTGATCAAACATTCATTTCCTTAACATCACAAAATCACAGCTGTTTTATATACCAATGCAAAAATTTGTTGAGAAAGTTAGAATTTTACAAATGCAGTTATGTTGATTAATTCCTGTCAACATATTCTCACCTTAAAAGTGTATATACCAGAGCAGCAATGAAAGTGAAACTGAGCACAACTGCCACCAGTACCTGGTCACTTATTCCTTCAATAACTGAATCATTATCTAGCTTCAAACTCTGGACTTCTGCTTGGTGACTGGCCATCACAGCTCTAAAATATAAAAAGAAATATATACATATACATACATACATATATATTAAAGAAAACATGTGCACACATACATTTTAATCATAGTTAAAAATAATATGTATACACATCTATTCATACACACAATAAATTCTTGAAGCAACAAATTAGCCATTGCTGGGGGAAAAAGTGGTAAAAGAAGAGGGAACAGATGCATTTTTACCAAAAACTGAGCTTGCTGCAGAGGACTGCAAAACATTTGTCTTGCACAGCAGCAAACAACTTAAACGACTTTGGTGTGATCTAAAGATACGTTTTTTAAACATCAGTAATATACTTCACCTGGGAATCTTTACCAGACAACTTGTCTATGAATAGGTCATTGTTGAATTAGACATACTCTAGGGACAGTTCATTTAAAAAAAAAAAAAAAAGACTGCATTATCAAGAATTTTAGCTGTTACACAACACATCACTGCTGCCAGGCACTTTTTTGCAGTCACAACACAATTTTTTGAAGCCTAATTTTCACAACTTATGTGAAGAAAGAAACAAGGACGTTTGGAGTTTAGCTGGTTTTGGAGTGTTAAATGCACATTTGGATACACAGGAATCACCTGATGCTCTTTATATTTTATGTCTTTTCTATGCATTACCAACCGTCAGTTGGAAACATGGGAAAAACTTTAAAGAAGAATATTATCAGGCTTCCCTCACTAGACTAATTTGTTTTATATTCATTTCACATATGCAACAATCAGAATGACTTGCCACAGCTAACATTTATTAACCTACAGCTAGAGACAGGTAAAATAAAATAGTATCAAATACACTGTTAAATCAATCCTGTTGCAATCAAGCAGTGAAATGAACTAAAGCTGTGAATATTGTGAAAGCAGGAGAGTGAAGCTAATTCTGGTACATGATCAAAAAAGTCATATTGAAGCTGTGTCCATACACAATTAAAGTATTTTTCATATAGAGATGACATAAAATCTCAGCATCAGTTTATGAGGTCAGGTAGGACTGGTATCATTTACTTTATTTTTTAGTACAGTGTGTGTGCCTTAAGCTTGCAAGCTTTCATCAGTGTTTCTCTCTACTTCACAGCTGAGGTGTCATGCGTTAATTTGAACCCTGCTGCCTAGCAAACATCACCAGACACTGCCTGGCCCTGAATTAATTGCAAAACTGAAATGAAATACAAGTCTTTGGGATTTCAGTGGTACCTGTAGTGACTACTCTGGCAAGATTTCAATATACCAGTCTACTGCTAATATAAAAGTGTCATCTTTTCCATAAGATAGCTACTCTCACCCTCCAGCTCTTCTCTTGTACAAGCTGTGGAGCTTTTTCCAAGGCTCCTTACATTTGTGGGAGCTGCCCCCTGTAGCAGTAATGCAAAAGAAGCTGGTATATTCTAACATTATTGTAAAAACGTGTAAGTTGCATAATTAAGTACCATAAGAGCAGAGAAAATTCATGGAGAATGAAGGGTAGATTTATTTAATTGTTGTTGTATTTTTGGGCTTCCACTGTGAAAAAAAATATGAAATAATAAACCATATATGAAGTGAAAGAATAAATTAAGTTATCCCCAGTGTCCCAATCTGAACTAAGACTAGTATTTCTGTAACTATAGTCATAGTTTTTGTTAATTACAGCTTTCTACAAGGAACTGTGTCATGGTCTAACTACTGAAATGTCAATTAATATTTGGAAAGAGTAACTTTTCCCAAAGGTGGAACGCCAATGACTCATAAAGAGCCATGTTTAAAACTAGGTCAATATTGACACGTTTCATATATACTAATGAATAAAAGATCAAATCTTTGTGGAATGGTATTACATAGGCATAAGAGCCTAGATGAGCAGTTGTAGCATTTCTCTGTGTAGCTAGTTGCACAATTATACTGCTACAGTTAAAGCCATGAGGCTAAGGTATTGTGGAAGTTTTCTGAGCAGCAGTTCCCTGCTGCTGAGGACCTGGACTGGTAGGTGTGCTGTGATGCCTCCTCAGCTTCACATTCCCAAATTATATACTTTATTTCTTTGCATATCCAATCCTCAAGAAGCTTGTCTCTCATAATGCATCATTCTGGGATACTTATTTTCCGCAACTGTGTCTCAGGCAGTGTGCTTGTATCTTCAACTCCTACATTTTCCCTCCTCCCTTCCACTAATATTTACTGCGTCACACTGTCATTTCTGGGTTGACCACTCACTACAAAACCAGAAGGAAATGACAAGGAACCAGTATGTGACAATTCCTCTATTGTCCCGCTTCAGCTCTGTTAGAATAGACAAACATGCTAATAACAGCTACATGCCATTAGGTATTACACACTGTGGCAGACATACAGATGATCTAACTGCACTTTTGGAAGGTGTTTCTCACATTGACACCTGAAAGGCTTCCTGTGTCACTGCTTCCTTGGTGCACTCTGAAACCAACACATACGTTGTCAGTATCACACAAAGTTAACTCAGTTTCCCTGAACAGTGTTCACATCCACTGTAAAGCTCTCTCTCCCTCTCTGCATGTTCCTTGCAACAACACTCTTAAAATTTATCGACTTACCATTAATCACACCCACTACATCTGCTTGCCTTCATTTCTGCTCATGTACTCCTCTTGAAATGCCAAACTATGGTGTCAAGGTTAGTAGCAGAAAATGAGTAAGAAATACAAAGATCCCCACTTTCTCTTTCTTCCCATAAATAATGCCAGTTACATGTATCTACCTCACCCCCTCACTTACCACATATGACTTTCCCAATAACCATTTTCATTGAAATTTAGTACCCAAAAGAAATTCCTGCAAAGTCTCTCTGGCTACATAAAAGGCCACTCCCTCAAACACTGCCTTCACTTGATATATCAATACCACCAAGATGTATATCATGGGGGGTAGAATCTCTGCTTTGGCCTTCCTTCCAGCTGCTTCTATTACTAGATTCTAGAGAAGACGGTCTACTGACGCTTAAGGCCCATGTTGTTCATATTTTAACTTACTTGCTGCTTATGGACAGCCAACAAGTGCTAAGCGCACTTTTTCTGAATCAGACCATTGCACAGGAGAGCTGAGATCAATTGTGTAGACTAAGAATTACCAACAGAAGGGTTTAACTTCAAAAGATCAATACATAATTCCCCAGAATAGTCATTCAAGCCTCAGTGGAGACAGTAACAATGTCCCCCTACTCCTACCTGGGTTAGCATGTAAAAAAAGCAATGGTTAGAAGGATAACACTGCTAAAATACACTATTTGAAAATTGTCTGACTGCAGGAGGAAGGAATTTTCTGTTCTCAAGTCTGTTTTGAACATTTTCAAACAAAAAAAAAAATCGAGAACTGCAAGCTTGCAGCTGATGTTTCTTCAGGTGCAACCACAACATGAACACATATGCAGTGGTTTGAATGCATAATAGACTAACAGTCCTAAATAACTGCTAAAGAATCTTTGCCTCCTAGTGCATGTGTTCAGTAGTGGTGCTTTTTCAGTTGGTACAATTAATAAGCAGGCTATAGGAGACTTAATTCTTAAATGATGTAACGAAGACCTGTCAGTCTTCAGAGACAACCATCATTGACAAGGACTAAGTGTCAGAGCAGACTTCTAGAATGAGACTTCCTCACAGATACCTAATCTCTCCTAAAATAATAACTGGTAATAATTTGATGTCATTTAACAGCAACTTGATGTGGTTTGTATTAAATTCAAACTTTTTATGTTGATTCATTACATTTTTCTGGTTATGCAAAAATAACAGTATTTCATAAAGCTTTTCCTCATATAGTCTTTTTTGGATCAGCATTCTACACCACAGGCTTTTCAGACATTAAATAATTTTACAGCTGTTCTTTCATCTCTGTAGATTTATGCTACTTTTGTTTCTTTTAATAATTACAAAGGTTTGAACTTCATTAATGCCATGTCTCTGTTCTTTTATACAATAAATTAATTACTGTCTACACTATCTCTCCGAGAAAAGTACCAAATTACTTGGACTTCTGGAAAAAAAAGGCAGTAATTGAAAATAGATCAAATTTTGAGAATTGATTTTTGGTTAGACTCAGGATTTTTCCTCTTCTTAGCCATTTAACAAGGATACGTTTCTTAAATGAAAGCATAACCCTACCCTGTGTTCCAATTAGGGGATGAAAACCAAACCACATCTAACAATACTCACACCAAAATTGGAATTTATACAATCAACTTCAGAATGCTAAAAGTGTCAGTTGCAAAGTTTAAATATCTGACAAAAATGCTGGGCCTTTTTTCCTACATTAAAAGCAACAACTAAAAAGTGCAAAACTTAATTCCCAGTTTCATTTAATCTCATCTTCAAACTACTGCCATTTGTGTGAAGTAAAACAATATGACTGCACAGTGAGGGGAAAAAAAGACACAGAGTTCTATTCTGCTAGGGCTAGCTAAATTACAGCTGGACTTTGCAGCACAGTACTTAGACGGGAATCAGGTTTATCAGCATCAGGAGTCTTGATAGCTACAGAAAGTAAACAACCTCAGGCTGAATTGTCGACAAAATGCTTGGAAATAGAAAGGAATGGAATTTATTTTTTGTAAAATCGCATGGTTTTGTTTGTAAATCCACAGACTAACAATGTGAACACAAAATCACCCTCTTTCTTATTTAGTTATTATTGTTTATTTGATTTTGATTATTATTTTTAAAATCTCTTTATTATTATTCAGTTTTTCTGAGAGTGATCACCGACAGAAAGCAACACTAATTTACTTACATTTCAAATAAGAATCTGCAGGCCTTAAAGGTTACATTTCTCCTCTATGGTTAAGTATGAACAATGCATGCAGGTTTATGCAAAAAAGGAGAACCATAACAAGCAATACTGCAATTACAATATATTTTATTCTTGGAAACTCATACAGATCACATGGAAATGTGAGGGCATGAGAATATACACTAGTGTGGATGTATTATTTCTTCATTTTTCAGATTTGAAAAGTATTATGAAGACTTTCTGTGTTCAACATACAGCACAGTTAGAATAATACCCCATGCCATGTTTCATAAAGAAATTAAAAACAATCCAGCATTTGCAATGATACATTAAACGCTTCTTGCCAGCTATCCAAAGTCAAAATATCCCCGTAGCTTTCTCAAGTATTTGAACTTTTCCAAGTTTGTCAGGGAAGCACCATATGCTAATATATTCTCAAAACCACAGAGATTTTAGGACCCATTGCCAAAGGAATATGCAAGCATAGTGAAAAAGAAGAAAAAGAGGCTCTCTTCAGGTCTGAGAAGTAAACAATGAGATAACACACAAGTAATACTGCTGTGAGATACAAATTAGTAACCAAGAGCAACATTTTATTGACTTAAAGAGCACGGTACAATTTGCTGCGAAAGCAATCTGAAAAGATACATTGGATAACAATGTGTCCTTTCAGGGATGGGCTGGGGGCGAACCCGATGTGAACAACGTGGGGGGGTGGGGTGGTCGGTGTTCGGTTTCTTGGGTATGGGCTTTTTTTGTTTACTGTTTGGTTGGTTTATTTACTTAATTTTTGAGTATTTTCTTCTTGATAAAGTACATGCAACCACCCTCAGTGCTCGAAAAAAGTATAAAATGAAGATAGTGGTGGTGGGCCAGGATGTAAGTCAGAACCTTTAATACCTTTTGCCTGCAGAAGCATTAAAAATGCTGCTATATTTATAGAGATTGTGTTTTACAGGATAAGCAAATTCCTCTCCAACTAGTAAAATACTAGGAGTCACATTTTTTAAGACCAAAAAGGCTTTAACCCCTCAAAATTTTTCTCCATGGTAAAAGGAAGAAAAAAAAAAGTTTCATTTGTATCAATTCATTTGTTTCTAATAAGATTGACCAATTTTAGATAATAGAAATCAACTTTTAAGAACTTAAGCATACTAAAATAGAGCACATCTATTCTGTAACCCAACCCCTGCATGCATATTAGCTTATATTGAAATATCTAAGGCATAATTTAGTCTTTAAGAGAAAAACAGACACAAATTCCCCAAATAAAGATAAATTCTTTATTGGGCAATAATTGAGCCTCCTCTCATCAGAAGTTATACAATTACTTCCTACTTCAAGGTAGCAGCAGGTGATGGCCACTGTCTGTGGTTGAGAATTGGACTTTGTGAATAGATTTGACCCTGCAAACTGGATCCTGCAGTTATTTTTACCCTGCTTCACGAAGAGCTCAAATGCCGAGACTGCATTCAGAAAGCATTAACAACAGCAGGCATTAAGCACGCATGATGAACAGTAAATGTGTAAACAGTACTGAAGACTCCAGCATAAGTTTACTAGCCTAGATCCTAAATCAGCTAAATCCTGAGCTGATACATCTTATCCAGGTACTTTAGTGTACTGAAGTTGGACTTTGAAATAGCAGTGTAGACATATATAACATTACAAAACAGAACTAAGGAAACGGACGTGTATTGTACTCAGAAAAAGTGGTTTTGAGGAGACAGGATTTATTAGCTTTTCATTTTTGTGAGCACAGCCGTATTTGAATAAAGCACATCTCTAGTATTAAGTATCTCCATTCATTTTAAAAATCAGGAGACCACCCAAAGGGAACATTTACTAAAGGAAATTAAAAAAAAATAATCAACTATAGCAACATACAAATTGACAAGATACATTCTGTGAGAAGGTTGTTAAAACCGACTTGTGAATATCTTACTAGGATTTAATGCAGTTTGTTAATACCGCATTATTATGAGTTACCAGAAACTTTGGAGTGACAAATCAGCTCAACTGCTACAGCAAAATTATAGCCAAACTCAGCTGTATCATATTCAGTTATCTCTTCACCATAAACCACCTTTGCTTTTAGGACTATGCTGATTGTATTTATGTGCACGTATGCTCTCTGCAAAAGAGAAAGGAAAAAGCATATGGATTCTTGCCAAAACAGCGGAGAGGGCAATTTCAGTAGGCCACTAATAATTTTGTTCAATATAGCTTAAGAACTGACCAACTAAGGCACTTGCCTGGTAAAGCAGGTCTCTGCAAGGTCTGAGGTCAGCAGTCTCTGAGGCACATTTTTTCCTAAAGAGTTAAAAAAGAAAGTAGATAGTTTGTTTTTGCTGGTGGAATCATGCTTTAAAAGTTAAAAATACTACAGATGCAAACTCCAGATGCAATTCTCTAAGAGAAAATAATCCCAAGTTAATACACCATTCTATTGGGAAAACAAAAAGCTTCCAATCATTTTTCTCATGAGCTTGAAATCATGTTGATGGCCTGAAGCAAAAAAGACAAATTCAATGGTCTGTATAACATTACTATTTGGAATATTTGTCTGGGTGATGCCATGATGTGGGTAAAACAATCCCCAACAAAGTCTTTCACTGCTTTAAAAGGTTAAACATATTGAAAGGTACAGAGTTCTGAAAAAAAAAACCAAACAACAAACCCGAGGGCGGAACTGCATTCATATGCAGATAGGTACATGAGAAAGAGCCTGCCTATGCCTTCAGTTTGGATATCTGACTTTTGTGATCAGACAAGAGAAAGGAAATTATGTCAGTTAATTATAATAATGTTTACTGAAACACGGTAATACTTCAGCTATGAATGAAAAGGTTTTAAATTTCCGCTAAGAAAAGTGTCCAAGAATTCTTTATTGTAGAAAGCAATGCTTCCATATACAACCTCACATCTAAAAGAAACAGCAAGACAAAAAGCATTAATGTATTTGTTTGCATCAATGAAATACACATCATAACATCAGGCAAAGCAGAGTGGGAAACGGGTACATCAAGGAAGATGTGGCAGAAACCCTTAAACACTGAAATATACATGTGGAAGTACTGTTTGTCAAAAGTACCAAGCGCATAGCTTAAAGTACACATTAAAACCTGGAATGGAAAGTTATAGTTGCGCAGCTTACTTAGCTTTCTAAGACTTTTTAACTCATTCCTAAACGCGAAAGCTACCTTTAAACGGAGAGAGATCAACTTAAAAATGAAAACAGTGGGTTGTACAATGAGCTCCGTAAGAAGGTACTTTACTGGGAAAATACGAGAATTTTCAGAGCTTTTACAATACACTTTAGTTCAAAACAGGTTGACATAAACGAACACTCAGATTTTGTCTATGCTACTAACTTCTTTAATGAAAGAACTGTGAGAAAACAGGAACAAAGTGAGTTACTAGATTTGCAACCCTTCCTTTCTTGGTTGTTTATCCAACTCTGAACTGTTATCAGTGCACTGTGCTTGCTACTCCATGTTGTCACAAGTTAGGCTAGTTGCTAACTGACGGAACTGTACAGCTTATTATAACACGCAACATTCTCACTGCAAACTTTGGATGGGCCAAAATTCCACTGACTACCAAGAAGGAGTTTCTCAAACTCTTCAGGCAATCCCTTTGCAGCATGATGGAGAGCTACTCTGGCTGTGGCAGTAAGGGCGCAGAGCCACTCTGGCCACCCACGAAACTCACACCTTGTCTTTGTGATTAAAAATTAATTGAATTACCTGCAGCTAATGCTAAGTAAGTAACTTTTATTTTATATTAATTTTTTACTACAGCAGAGTTTTGCTGAGAGGAAGTTAATGTCATTTTCTACTCCAAAAAGAGAGGAAAACCTTGTAGAGGTGGCTCCTTCCACAAGCCAAGCCGTATTACTCACTAGCAAGAGAATGTGGGTGCAGCGTCCTCGCAAGCCCACGCTACCGAAGCCAGGGACAGCCGGGGCTCGGGGTGCTGCTGCAGGCCCCTCCCGACCCTGCCAGTGACTCTCCCAACCAGCTCCCACCCGCCAACGGCGACAGCCGAGGGCACACACGGCCGAGGGAAGGCAGCAGACCCCGCGGAGGGCTGCGGCCCCTCCAGCACGCCTGGAGGGCGGGGGCCGGCGGCGTACAAGGGCCTCCGCGGCCCGCAGCGCCAGCCTCCGCTCGCTGCCACCCCCGGCAGCGGGGTCACACGCCGCCACACCGGACCAGGCCATACCGGAAGAGACGCGAACGACACTGCGGCCGCCCACGGCGCCACTCACCCCCCTCCCCGCGGGCCGGCAGCCCC